>OX104130.1:40432990-41032990 GCA_944470555.2 Heterobilharzia americana
TGAAATCAAATTAGCTTAACAAGTTGATGTCACATTTCACTACTTCTTGAGTGGAATGATTTCACTTAGTAAACATAAAATCCTACGGATTTCGATCCTTTTAGGCTGATGATAATCAATAAAGCTCATAGAATTCCTCTATGGAACTGACTTAATCACATATTCACATGAGACTGTCATAGATGTATGCTAAAGTCACATTAGAGATCACGATTTACCTTCACCTAGAATAACTTAAAATATACACGCAGAGAATATAAACACATCAAATGGTCTTGGCATTAGTTTACCTATACATTTTCTAAAATATACCTCTTTTTTAAGGTAGTACTGATTACAGACTAGTATCAGTTAGAGATACATTGCAAACCTAAGAGTACTGAGTGTTTGTTTCGTTCTGATATGAAACGTCTAAGTCGAAAAAAATATAATACAAAAAAGTAAAATCCAATTAACCTCAAACTAAATTGCCACACAGTACTCATTAACGACATTCTTCGAGGTGGATATGCTGAAGGTTTAATGAGAATTCATGAGCTGTGGGGTCAACCAGTCGACATTGAAGTGGATATCGACTGAAAATCTTCGATAATAGTCACCATATATCACGAAGTGATGGAAGTAGGAGACTGTAGACTACTGAACTCTGATCCACTGACTTAATGGTTAACGTGTTCGACGTGATCGACGGCTAGTGTTCCTGGTTTCGAAGCCTGGAAGAGGTAGTTCGTGGATGAATAGTGTTGAGAAGTTCTATACTAGCTGGCAGGTCTTCAGGGGCTCGCCAACTTCTATCAGTCCATAATAAACACTATCTTATAAAACTCCCCGTTAGCCTCAGTATACCTCTCCTAATTATTTTTGTTCTGGTCTACTGTGTACTGAAGTATTCATCATGGTTTCTTGCTGAAGACCCTGAGCTCAATCCATGGCGGCGTCATGAGTGCACACTCCGTAGGAGTCCCTCCCATATTAGGATGAAATGATAATCCATTGCTCCAAGATCTCCAATGGTTCTCCAACTGATGTCGTTCCATGGTGAATACCAACGTGAAGATAATAAATCCCTACAAACCTTAAAACTGAACTCATCTAGTGCTCATTGGTCACCAGTGGAGCCAAACAAGTTGAACCTGACGTTAGTTACTAAGTGATGGCATTTGATGGAGCTCGCGCCATATCATAACATGACAGAAGTAGAAAATGCACACCATTCGAATTCAACTCACCATCTCAATGGTAATGTGCCGCCCACAGAACCTGAAGGTTTTAGGTTCGATCCCTAGTGGGATCATATGTGCGCACTGCTGTGCACAGCTGTTCATTGCTTCCAGGTTTCCAATGTTCCTCAAACTAATATCAGTCCATAATGAACACCAACCTGAAGGTGATAAATCCCCACAAACCTCTAAGACAAGATTTTCGTTTAGGTCGATCAAATTACCTATCAATAAAAATTCTTATTCTTAACAGAGTAATTCTGTCTAGTTGCCACACGATCCACAAAAACAAACTCCTGTAATAGACTTATTCCGAATATCTCGTGATAAATATCTTAAGCGATTCGGTCACTACCATTTCTAATGACACTAGACAATGAAAAATGTTTTCTGTCAGTGTATATTCTAGTGTAAAGAAGAATATTGTCCTATCCTAATGTATACTACAGGTAATGTCTTCTTTATTGCTTGCATCATTTAAAAATATGGAAAAACAAAGGAACACCTAACAGATGTTGTGTTACCTTATACATTTGTCCAGTAACTGGAGTAATAATGACGACATATGGGACTAAATTTTACTAGGACGATACCCTTTCTTCCATTTAGAGTAGTAATGAATAAAATTTAATTTCTTTGAAGCGATAGCCAGTGTTGAAATAAAGTACGCAAGATATAGAAATTGAATGATAACGTTATTTCCAGGTTTGGGTGGTTAGGTCATATGCTATTTATACTACACCTCGTTGTTTCATCTTGTTGGCTAACATTATTTGGCACACTGGGATTTCTGTGGATGCTTATATATAACGAGCGATTTCATTTTCATACAGAGGATGGACTCCACTGCTAGCCACTGGTGAGCAACGGTCTGGCTTTTGAAGCAGTGAGTGCTGGTTTCTAGTCCCGAATTGAACATCATCACTCACCTGGATGAGGGTACATTTAGTTGATGAGCTGCAAATCAGATGAAACACACGTTTTGGGTTCCACTGCTAGCCATCATTCATCCCTTAGATCAGTATGCTAGCTGGTGTACATACAGGATGATTAAAGCCTTACTATAGTTAGATGACCTCGCCTGGTTAACTAGTTCACTAGTTTCTAGACGGTCCTTTGCACGAGTAGGAATCCTATGGTCCATATTTCCTACTTCCGTCAGTTCACGAAATAGCGCGACCATCACACAATGTTATGGTTGAATATTTGTCCTCATAGCCACCAGGTTTACCTCATTGGTCACGACTTTTCGTTGGAACTTTAAAAATCATCTCTCGAAGCTAGTCACCGTTGAGCACTAATTCAGTTGAATTTGGGGGTTTAGTGGGGATTTAGTGTTCATTGGTGACTATCTTCGGAGGTGATTTTTGAAGTTCCAGTGGGAAGTCGTGACCAATGAGGTAAACCTGGTGGCTATGAGGACAAATATTCAACCATAACATTGTGTGATGGTCGCACTATTTCGTGAACTGACGGAAGTAGGAAATATGGACCATAGGATTCCAACCTAGTGGGTCAATAGTAGCGTGCTGGCCATGGAACCTGAAGGTCGTGGGTTCGGTCCCTGGGGTGTAGGGTGATGGGTGTGCACTGCTGGGGAGTCGCATACAAGTACGAAACAGCTGTCCGGTGCTCCCAGGTTTCCAATGTTCCTCCAAATGATGTCAGTCAATGATGAATACCAACTTGAAAAGATTCCGAACAGTCTGATCAACACTACTTGCTACAGGTATTTATTGATATGAAAACTTACACGGAGATAAGGTGTGAGAATACGGAAAAAGGTTAGGTAGGAAGGCGAAATAAAGGCGAAATAACAATGAAAATTAATAGGGTGAAAATACTAATACATCGAACTTGGTTCCAGAGTTGAATTTACCAAGAGGGTTTAATCTGATAACAAAGTATTTTTGACCACACAATAGTGGTTTAAACTTCTTAATAGCTAAGGCCTCGACAGATTGATAGATCTATCACTAACACGTTTTGAGAACAGGTCTAAGAGACATAGAAAAGTCAATCCTGTGGCCTATTTTAATGATACTTTTCAAAATCGAAGAACTTGTATGTTTCAGTATACATTTATGAGTTCAGGTGATTTGCTTCTGAAGACACTTTGGAATATGCTTTGAGGCTCTAACTTGCATGGATATCACATGAAATCTATCTGATACCGAATTCTCTTATTTCATTACACTTCAAAACAACTTGGTTGGTATTTTCTCGAAATAAATTCTGTTTTATTAAATTACAGTTATAATTTATAAACTAATTTATTCCTAATTGATGGTTTACATACTACCTGGCCTAAATCTACCCAGTTGTTTCTCATTTGCGCACATTCTGATTAAATATTAGTCTCAAGAGTCATGAGATAATGGACAAAAGCTCAGAACCCAAGTTTTATGCTTGCTTGTACTCCTCAACATGGTATATCTGCCATATTGTTTGAATCTCTAAACTACAGTACAAAGTTAACAGTCAGCAACATAAATGCCTAGACTAATCTATACAAATCGAATTGTAGTATAAAGTGCACACATTAAAACTATGCATTACATCTACAGTGTTAGATATAGGAAATGAGTTAGGCACTATTTCATATACCTATTGGTTTGAATCAGGTTACTTGCAACAGCTGATGCATCAGTGCATGAATGATAATTTGACCATTGGGCTTCATCATTGTGTATTTACAAGTTCACTTGAGAGCGTAGTCCGTAATATGCTGTGGCTGGAAAAACATACTCGTAAGTATTACCCAGCCAGGTTGCTGAAGGGTAAACATCAAATCGTCTCCAGCTCCATCGTTGAATACCTCCTAGATTCAGAATATCTGGGAACCTCGTTCAAAGTTCAACCGTACTGTTCAAAAAGGGTGATGATTAAACACTTATCCACAGATGAAGCTTTGACAATTCGATGCCTCAAACCTCAGACATTCAAAAAGACCGTCGCCTTAAACAGATACTGTATACCTCTGTTTATATTTCATTTATTTCCGTTAGATATCAAGTCTTATTTTCTTATTATAAAACTATTGAAAACATTTCTTGGCCTATATAATATCACTTCATTTGCTCTATGCATTTATCCTCTAAGTTTAACATTCGACTGGAAACTTGTCTGGAACATTCTACGAGTTTACTTATATATTTACGAATATATAGATGTGAAAAGAAGCTATCGAAAAGATTAAAGCATATAGTTAGAATATTACTTCAATTCGTAACCTTGTTAAGAAAATTAAAACAAGATTTTTCTTCTGAGTATTTTGTTATTCAGGTTGTAGTTAATCTAAACTTTCGTTAGTACACAAAATGACTTTGGGTGTAGGTTATTGGTTAGTTGATTTGTTCGGAGTGATTATTTAGTAAGCATACATTTTTATTATCAACATTTTTCAATGAAAACTGTTTTTCAGTCAAATTATGTGTATCTATTATTCAATATATATGTAGGTGTTCTTTTAAGAAAATATGAAAAGGTATGCCCATTGATTATCAGTAAGTAATATACGGTGTAAATTAGAACAAGACATATAAGTGAACAATATTGTTTTCAATTAGATTCTCTTCAGGCTTTACTCTAATATAAATAGCTTAATATATATGCATAATTAAACCAGTCGTGTAGATTTGTCGGTTGATGTGATAAATGTTTCATATAACGATGGAGATAATAATACAAATAATAATAATGACATTGATAAAAGTGATAATGTTGTCTAAAACACAGGCAATATACATGATGATGATAAGAACCAAGATAGCAGCATGAAAATGTAGACACTCCAGCAATAATCAAAATGGATCAAAAGCTTGTGAAAATAAAAGTTACATAATAGTGAAGGGCAAGGTAAGTGGATGAACAAAGCCTAGATAAATACAGTAGGTATACGAAAAGGGGGAAGAATAAGAAAAGGGTTAGGGAAAAAATAATAATAATAATAACTGAATGATAAAGTTATTAACTAAGTAATCCCTGGCAAAGGGAGAGATAAGGGATGTACAAACTTCTTCTGAATACAAAGGCTAGGATTATTAGCTCAACTTCTGCTATGTGTAAAAGACGAGTTTGAATACCTTTCGAAGGATGAGATGGTATGCGGTGTATAATCGTGAAAGCAATATTCTTATCTACCGAGTGACCATTATCAACGAGGTGAGATGAAACTGAGCTTCTGATGGATTTTATCGATCCCTTTCCCAACCATGAAGGTAGAGGCTCAGCAACACGTTTGTTGTCTAGTAGTATGCCCTATATAGCTTTCTCCACAGGAGTAGCTAAACTTGTAAATACACATAGAAATTGCAAAACTAGATAACTTATCTTTTGTCTGAGCAGTAACAATTGATCGACTGGAAAATGATAGACAAAATTGTGCGGCGTAGAAGGTAATTTTAATGGCTCTAGAGAGTCTCTGGTATAAAACTTCTCCAGCTATATCCCCATTAAATTGCAATTTCATAAACAAAGAATTCACATCAACCGACAAATCTACACGACTAGTTTAATTATGCATATACATTAAGCTATTTGTATTAGAGTAAAGCCTGAAGAGGATCTAATTGAAAACAATACTGTTCTCTTATATATCTCGTTCTAATTTACATGATGGGAATTTTTAAAACTCTGAAATCTACGGTATTTCAAGGAATGGGATGGTAGTAAATAGTGAGTTGATATTCAAAGAAACTAATCCTTTATTCCATAAACTGATAATGTTCAATGAATTAGTGAAGTCATTTGCATTGATTTCAAAGTTGATGATATTTCAGTAACTATTAACAGATGATTGAAAGTATTACTCACTAGAATTTTCTCTGCAGCCGAGTTAATTTCTGTGTAGATACCTTTTCTATGTTACCTCCAACTGCGTATATCAAATTACATCCAGCTACCGAAGCACATACACTGGAAGAATAGAAAAGGAGAACATATCTTAGATTTTCTGAACACATTCTGAAGAAGTGATAGCTTGAATTGTACAATCACATGGGATCTAAATGACACTGGACATACGGGATATTTGCAATTCCTTCAAGATAATAATCAAGCAAACCAGCTCAGTCCTACTGAAGTCATAGCTATCGAACGCATAAAAACTGATCTATGTTTTCGAACAGAAGCTATGGTCGTCCAATATCTATCTTGGTAACCCTTCTTCACTATTATTTGATTATATCAACCTTGATCAACTTTAGATATTAATTAATTCACTCTTATTTATTTATTTATTTTATTTTATTAGTCCCTTGGGTTCCTAGTGGAACATAGGGCTTCAGTAGCACGTCTCCAGTGAACTCTGTTCTCTGAGATCTTTTGAACCTGGCTCCACCACAGCCCACAACCTCTCATTTCCTCCTCGCACGACCTCCTCCATGTCACCCTCATCTCGGACGTCCAACTCGTCGCTTCCCATGGGGATTCCACTCGAGTGACTGGCCTGACGCGTGATGTCCTCCGTCGGCCTTCTCAGTGCATGCCCAATCCATCTCCACTTCCTCCTGCATATTTGTTGGGTGATAGGTTCTTGGTTGGTTCGTTCCCAGAGCTCCTTGTTGCTTATTCTCATTATTCTGGCCATCTCATCTTCAGTAGCGAGCGTAAGCAGTTGTTGATGAATGTCTGTAGTTTACTGGAGATGCCCTTCGTGACGCGCCAAGTCTCTCAACCATACAGAAGCACTGACTTGACGTTGGTGTTGAAAACTCGGATCTTGTTCACGCTTTATGCTGAGTGCAGAAGATCTCCACACTGGTTTCAGGTTAATGAACACCTGTCTTGTTTTTCCGATTCTGACTTTGACGTCCTCGTCCGTCCCGCCTGTAGTTGAAACAGTGCTTCCTAGATAAGTGAAGGAAGTTACTTCCTTTAAGTTTCTCCCGTTGGTGGTGATTGGAGTTTGTTGTTGTTGTTGTTGTGGTGGTGGTGCGGTTCTTCATCACCTCTGTCTTCTCTATATTCACCTGAAGTCCCGTCTTCGCTGCCTCACCTCTTCTATCAACTTGTTAGTTTTTGCCTGTAGATCTTCAAGTTTATGTGATATCAGGCACAAGTCATCGGCTCACTCTTATTTAGTTGCATCATTTTTTGTTTATATTGAATGTTTTTAAATATCTGAGATTGCCTCACAATATTTTGCTGATTTATCGTGCTGACTACTTATGCAATCTTATGGTGTCAAGTCCCTCAGTCTTTTGATTACTATTCATGCTGTTATTTCATTCAAGAAACTTCCATCAGATTATGTATATAACTATGGTCATTTTTTCGAGCTCTTCTTGAGTTTTCCATTTTGAGTGATCCTTAATCTATGAATATTTCTACTTATTGTCACCACTGACAGGTATTCTGTTCTCTTTCAATGAATTAAATTATACCTAATTTGTACTGCTAGCCACTATCCACCATTGATCTGAAATTGAAGCACAGACAATATCGAGGCATTCACGTACGAACCCATATATCAATGGAGACCGATCAATTGAGTCCAGTCAATGATAGGGTAATACAAGTGACAACATTAAAACAATACCCGTCACACAAGAAATGGTTATCATGACTCGTTCTGGCGTTTGAAGCGATCGGTCTCAGGTTTGAGTCCCACTGGGGACAACCACACTCACTGAGGTGCAAGTACATCTAGCTATGTCACAAATAGGACACAATGTGTGCCCTGAACTCCACTGCCAACCACTATCCATCGCTTCAATGTTCCAGGTTGTAAGTAGTTGATGAGACATCACCTACTGCACGAATGTGGACAAGATTGCTGGGTGCGAATAGTTCTTTCGACCCACTGTTTTATCCACTTAGTTAGAAAATGACCTCACGACATATGCAACCAGTTAAAGGACATTCAGAGATCCCAAAAATAATGACAAACTTCAAAAGATATCTGTTCAATAGAACAGAAACTCCGCGTTCACCGTCATGAATTTCATTTGAAAAAATATTTCTAGCAAGATGAAAGCAAAAAGAAATGTGCATATATGATCGTTTTCTTGCCATTTGCACAAAATACTCAGTGTTGCAACAGGAGATTATAAGTACCAAAACAACAACTGATACTCGTTGAAAAAGGAGTGGTTTTGACGTTTGAAGCGATGAGTATTGGGTTCAATTCTTAGGGGGGAAAATATCTCTCCTCATGAGGTGCAGGAAGATCTAGCTGATGAGTCCTAAATACGACGAAACCCGTGTAATGGATTCCACTGGTAGCCACTAAGCAATCATTAGCATAATCAGTAATCAAGCAGTATCAAGGCATCCGCATAGAAGCCCATCTGCTAACAGACGTCGAGTAATTCGACCGTGTATAGTACTAAACAACAACAACCACTACTACTGTTATAATTATTACCATAGGAATGTATGCATAAAAATGAAAGTAAGGTGAAGAAAAGAAGGAATGAGAAGAATATACCTTCTCAAATGATCAACCAATCGCGTTGGTCATAACAAAAATATAAAGAATCTCCATGTCAATACAAAGATGAAAGGCAGATAAACCGATTAACCAATTGAGTAGAAACATCAGCAATAAAATACAAATTTGATTGGATTTCAAATAATTTTTCTTTCTATTTTTGAATGAAAACCAATTCTGATAGAATTTCAAGGCTAAAAGCAAACGAATTAAAATGAAACATATAGCTAGTAATAATAATTACATGATCAAACAATTTTTAAAAAAGAAAAATAATGTAAGACGAGATATTAGATTTATAAGGATTTTCAGGAAATTCTAGTTGGTTGTGGCTAGCAGAGGCATCAGGATGCGCGTTCCATCCTATTTAGGGCTCGTCAGCTGGATATACCTGTACCCTAGTGTCGAGGGATGTTGTTCCCATTGAGACTTGAATCTCGTACCGTTTCGGATAGTGTACATTTATATAAAATATTGAAAAGTCGTTGTTTTGCTTTAGAAACGTTTTATATGGTTTAATTAAAATTTTATAGGGTAAATATCTTTTATTCCTATATATCAGTGCTATAGCACTTAATAACTAGAGGTGGAATAGTAAGACAAATGAAGTCATATGTAGTAAACATAAACACAACAAAGATGAACTCATGCATTGATTGGTTGTCTAGTCCTGAGTGCAGGCTGAATCCTGTCGATCATATATGCAATGTGGCCACCGTGGGGCACATTAGCACGTGTTAGTTGGTTGAAGGCAATCGGCAAGAAATTCTGGACCTAGGTTTCGTACTTGTTAGCACCCGTCAGCAAGACGTATCTGCAACCTCAACAGAACTGATGTCCGACCTTATCACCTAGAGTCTCTAATTACTGGTTTCTCTCGTCCCGTGGACCACAACTGGCTAGTCTGAGTCGCCCAACATGGCTCAAACCAACAGTCAAGGACTTCATCCATTGATGTCATGTTTTATTCTGGCCAACCCGAGCCTTTTTCCAGCCTGTACATACTTCGGCCAACATTGTACGACGAGGTAGATGGTGATTGGGTAAATGTAACACATGTCTCAACTATATCAGTTGATGAAGGTTCACAACAGCATCACCTCTCCACCGTAAAACTCTACACCTGACTTCTGCATTACTTACGTGGTGACATCACGACACACCTATGCTGCGAAGGTAACAGTGGTCAAATAGGTGAAACCTTCTCATGTCTTCTACCTTTAATGGTCATATTTTACAGCCATACAGTAGAACAAAGCGAACTGTATCACAGTACAAGCAGTGCTTCATAGACAATCAGACATCGCGGCAGCGCCACAGATGGTGTAATTTGGTATAGGCTCACCCAACCTTTTGTAGTTGTGAAGAGATTTTGTTGGCCAATGACTCACTAGGGCTGATCCGACTCCCAGGTAAATGAAATGTTCAACGCACTCAACCACTTCACTCTTGATTCTTTGTCGGGGTACCATCGAAGACCAGTTCTAAGGCAACAACTTACACACGGGTGAAGAGAAACGCATCACAGACATCCTCAAATTCCAACTCCAGATGTGCAGAAGAATCTGCATCTTGTCAGTGTCTTCACCTAACAGGATTATGTCATCTGCGTATTCTAGGATTACCAGAAATCCTCCAGTAGTTCGGTCAATCCCTGTGTGATCAGATGACGAGAGGGAGACCTCCATAAGAGTATCTATGATAAAACTGAATAAGAATGGAGAGAGTGGGCATCCTTAACGAACACCACTTGGCTAACACAGCTCACTCGACATCTCAGGATGGGCTTAACACGCGCACAGGTGTTCGAGTAAAGGGCCTTCAGTAGAGTGATGTGTTTACTAGGTACCCCTTTCAATGATAGATACTACCATAAGACTTCTCCATCAACGCAGTCGAATACAGCCTTCAAGTTGAGAAATACAGCTATTGTCGGTCGTCGGTAAGCGTGCCTATGTTCCAGAACCTGGTGGAGTGTGAATATTTGGTCGACACCCACAGTCAAATCTGAAGCCTGTCTGGCTTTCTCGAGCTTGCTGTTTCCGAGCTGAACTCAGGGGTACATTGATTACAGAAACCAGAATTTTAGACACTGTGATCGTCAGGCTAATTCCTTTGTGGTTATCATAAGAGGACTTCTCGCCTTTCTTATGAACTGGGATAACCAGTTATTGAGACCAATCTAAAGGGATCATATTTGAATCCCATACACTAGTTAGTTAATACTTCATTTAACTTGACTAGAATCACTCTACTACCGTCCCTATATGCCTCAGAAAATAGTCCGTCTGGACCTGTTTCCTTCCTCGTTTCAAGTTAACTACCGCTTTCTCGACTTCAATAAGTGTTGGTAGGGGGCTATCTCAATGTTCTGTTCGGGATCCGACTGGATAGCGGGAAAAGCAATAGTAGCTGGAAACGAGTTGAAATGTTCCACAAAGTGTTCCACCCATCGTTCGAGTCGTCTCCCATGTGAGTAAATGGTAGACCCATTCTTCTCCACTATGGTCTCACAACCATTGACTTTTTCGTCCCAGTTTCCTTAATAAGTCTAAATAATTCTTGATTGTTACCTATAGCCGATGATATTATGTGGAATCCATATTAGTTGCGCAGATGAATTCATCTAAATCATTCTCTATATGTCCGCTACTGCTTATCTTATAGTCTTCCTATTACTTGCAGTAACAGCATTGCTATTCCCTTTTATCTTATTTATACGTCGTTAACTTCCACATTGATGAGTTGTGGTAAATTGGAGAGTTATACAGTAATGCTAATCCCCATTCTGATGTTTGCCTCCATCGCATTCGTAGAAAAACAAACAATTTGTCACCTTGTTACCCGTAATTTTATGTCCTCTTACCAAGATATCCTTTACATGCTAATAACAGATTTATCAAGACTTTTTGAATACAAAAATAAAAATGAGAACAGATACATCCAGTATTAGATACAGTTATATTGAACTAGATGTATACATTGACTTCATAATCAATTCCAACTAAACCACAAATAAACCCGTTGGTCGCTGGTTCGAATCCGGCCGCGGTCCAGATTTTCATCTTACTTTCAATCATCACCCAGTATAAACCACGATTTGTAAGACATTATGTATGAGCTAGTTGGAATTAATCTCAGAGCATTGAACACAAGACTATTCACATCTTAACTCACCATCTGTGGGACTGAACTATGTCGACTCACTGCTGACGTGTAATATCGAGGACAGTGTACGGCAGTATCACATCACTTAACTTACCGATTACACCAAAAATTTAATCGATAGATCAACACTAAGAATATGGCAACCATATCCACTATCATAGGTTGACTAGTTTTAAACAATTAGTCCCTTTAATGAATTTGGATAACGTTATTAGAAGACGAAGATTATCTGAAAGATGTGATGCATTTGCGCAGTACATTTTGAACAGTCTGATTCCACATTTACTTGTCAAGTCAATTTATATATGAAAATGAAAAGTCAAATATGATGAATATGAAAAGGTTGTGACACTAGTCTTGGTAATATAATCAGATTACCAAGATAAATTAAATGAAACAACAAATTGCTTTCGTACACACAACATGGGCTTAAGTTTACGAATAGCTAATGCTTCGGCGAATTTCAGTATGCACCCCTGACTGTTCCTATATAACATCTTGAATGCTGTTTTCATATTAACCTTATAATTCATTTCGATGATATGATTTGTTATAGATGAAGATGGATGTCTATCACTTGCATTTATAAAAATTTGTCTTAATTCGTTTTTCAAGCCCTTTAGGTATATATTCACCTACCCTAGTCTGCATAGTACGATTACTCCTCTCTATGTATATGTGCCCATACACAAATTGGCAAGCATAGTAGGATGTGACATAATCACTTATGTGAGGTTGAGGTTTATGGAGAAGCATGTATTTTGTTGTCTCAACAATGATAAGCTGAGCTGCATAGTATGTTTTACTGATAACAAACTTTAATTTCTGTTTCAATATCATACTACTCGTTTCCCCTTCTTCGGGACCGAGAAAATTATAGGGCCTGGGGTTAGCCGTTTTCTACAGCGGTTCAGAAACTGTAATGGATATCCGTTTTCCATAAGTGTGCTATCATCATCCATTGAATCAGATGTACAAATACGTTGGATCCTATTAAATAAGTATCTTACTAAGCCTCTCTTATATTTCATTGGACAAAAGCTGTAGAACCTCAAGTACTGTCTCGTCCAGGTAGGCTTTCTATGTATAGATTGATCTGAACAACGTAATGAGAAGATGGAGATTATCTGAAAGATGTGGTGTATTAGCGTTATACATTTCAAACAATCTGATCATACATAAAACTTAACAAGGTTAATTAAGCCAATGGAATTTATAATTAAAAAATATAACAAGGGCAGAGCAAAATCAACAGTGGAGAAAAATAATAAAAGGTCAAATCACCCCCACCAACAGTATAAAGAGTTGAACTTAATACTACCAGGGTAGGTTTAATGTAAGTAAAAATTGTTACTGACTACATAGAAGGGATGTAAAATTATGGATGGCAAGTGCTTCGATAAATCTAAGTATTCATCGTTGACCATATCTCTACAGTACAATAAAAGCCATCTTCATATCAATCTTATGACCAGTTTCTACTATGTTTTCCTTTCGATGAGAAAGGACGGTTACCATCTGCACTTATTAAACTGTTAGAGGGTCATTTGTTTCTGGAACCATTTAGACACATGTTCAATCATTCTTAACTGGATGTAACGATCGCTCCTCCCTATGTATATGTGTCCATACACGTAAATTGATATACACAATGGGATATGATGTACTGGTTCAAATGCTGTCTAGGTTTGTGTTGAAGCATGGGCTTTGTCTTCTCCACTAAGATGAGCTTGGCCTCGTAGTATGTCCTGCTGACAGCTGATTTGAGCCTTTTCTTCAAGATTAGGCTATTCGATTCACCCCTGTAAGGCTATGTGATATAAACATTTTTCTTAGGGATAGAATAATGATTAGTTGGTATCAATGTTGTGCCGATTTTGCATTTATTGATAAATTTTAATAGATATCCATTTTGCACTAATGTATCGGTCAGGAATTTTGGTCCTGTTTCTTTTATGTTATCTGTGCAAATTCGATGAACTCCATTCAATAAACACCTAACTAAGCCATACCTGTATTGGGCTGGACAGTAACTATGGAAACTCAGGTATTGTCCTATCCAAGTCAGTTTCCTGTGGATGACCTTCTGGTTGAGCCATCCCCTCTTCGACTAATCAGTATGTCTAAAACTGGTAGTTTGTCATCCACTTCTTCTTCGTAAGTTAGGCTAATATGGCTTTTTGCATTTCGTCTAATAATCACATTGTTTCCTCACGTTTTTCAAAAATAACAAAAATGTTATCCACATATCTTTTATAAAATCAATCTTCTTCAATCAATTCTTCTGCTAAATCTTCGACATATGACACATACACATCAGCCAGCAGGGCTACCTAAAGGACTTCCCATGTCAGCACCATCAATCTGTCGGAAATATTCGACATTCAAATTGGAACTGGACATCATCAGTACATAATAGTAATAAGTCTTTGGGGGTTGTAAGCAGAATGGGGAGTAAGAAATTTCTAGAAGAAATGTAGTTACAAAGAATATCAATTGTCCCAGTCACTGGTACATTAGTAAATAAAGAATTCATATCAAGAGAATGCATAGTCCTATTCCTTATATTGATATCATTCAATTGGTCAACAAATTCAAATATCTTTCAAGGAAAACTTACAACCCTGGCTTGTGATAGGATACAAGAGTTTTGTCAACTACTTTGTTAGTTTACCTGTGGGTGACCGACAAATAGACAATAATGGACGGAGTGGATTATTGGTTTTATGTATTTTAGGAAATCCTTATAGGTATGGATACTCAGATCCCATGGATTTCAGGTAGTTAAAATCCTCTTTGTTAATAGAAATCATGTTGAGCAGTTGCACTAGGATAGAATTTATTCTTCCTGGAACATCTGCGATAAATTTGCTTTTATCGATGCGGATGGATAACATTTTACATTTGTAATCCGATTTTTTCAAAATAACAACTCCTGATCCTTTGTCGGGCTTAACCAATATATCAGGATTATTTCGCAGTGTTTTTAATGCTTTGGAATGCTAAGGTGTTAAGATACTTCAGACGCGGATTGTGGAATTAGTGAGCAATATCCACTAACTTATCTTTGAGACAACTCTCCATAGCAACACCATCAATTTGTCGAAAATGAAATGAACCTTATCAGTACATAATAAAAGTAGCTCCTTCAAAATACATCGGAGAAATAGGGAATGAAGGATATTCGAGGATACTTAGTCACAAAGAATATTAACTGTCTTCATTACGCGTACATTCGTAAATAAAGAGTCGTTTCTGATATTTATATCAGTAAGACAATCAACAAGTTCAAAAGTATCTTCCAATGAATACTTACATAAAAAAACATTACGAATCGGTTTCAGTATTTCGGTTAATCATTTCGCTAGTTTGTGTGTGAGAGATTGATTCAAAGTTGACTTATGTCTATGAACCACAGTTTCTTTTATTACATCACACGTATTATCTGTCATTCTATGTTCATTGAAGGGAAAAACATAAATCAAACTAATAACTATAATCCCTGCCTGTTTATGACAATTTTCTTTCTGGTGTATGAACTGATGACGATACAGTTGAAAGTTATACTTCTCAAAGTTAAAAAGACACAATTAACACATCAAAAGATTCTACTGTATTTCATAAGATTTATCACATGTTCCCAAATTATTCGTAATAAATAAATAATATAGAGGTAGTATTCATCACGGACTGATATCAATTGAGGAACCACTGAACAGCTGTTTCGTCCTAGCATGGGACTCCTTAGCAGTACGTAAACGACCTGGCTAGGGATAGAACTCAGGACCTTTATGTACACGGCGAATGCGTCAACCATTCAACCACTGGATCGGTTCTCAGTTTCCAACTTTCAGTTCATGATATAGCGCGACTATCCCCAAAGTCTTCAGTTGGTATCCGCTTCCTTTTCGACTGGCTGACCCCACAGGTCACGGCATTTATTAGAATGCGTTCACCGTGAAACCTGAAGGCCTTGGGTCCGGTGAGTGGGTCGTGAATGAGTACTACGACTAAACAGCTGTCCAGTGCTCCCAGGTTTCCAGTGGTTCCTCAACTGATGTCACTTCATGATGAATACTATCTCTAAATTAAAAATCCCCATTCATTTCAAAAATAAATGATAGATACTTGTCTTATTACTCGAAAAAATAGACGAATTCCGATGTACTATATTTCTTTCATCATATTATGGTGATGACCCTCAAGTGGAACCCAAATAGGAAACGACAAATTGGGCGTCCGTGGCGAGGGTAACATGAAGATCATGTGAGGAAGAAATGAAAGCTTCTGGGCAGATGTGGAGCCAGGTTGAAAAGACTGCAGAGAAGAGAGGGAAATGAAGACAGTGCTACTGAAGCCCTATTTTCCACCAGGAACCCAAAAGACAAATAATAATATAACAGTATTATGATTATCGCCTTTCCATCGAGTAAGCGACTGCCGTTATCAAGTAATCAAGCAGTTACCTAACGTCCAGTACACTAGAGGTCTCATACTGAATCTAAAATACTATATCAAATACTTTAACTACAAAACAGTCCAGACCAATATGAGCTCAAACTATACGTCCTAACACTTTCATGAAATGCGATGTTATCTGACAATCGAAACCACACACTTCCGATAGTTAGATTTTAATTTCTACGCAGATGATAATTATGAAAATTGATCCGATATCAAAACCAATGGTGTAATAATAAAAAGAAGAATGCGCAGCCAAGAGATATACCGGCAATGAATTCATGGTATTTTCCAGAAATGAAATTGACAAGGCCATTTTTATCAACGGACAGTTAGAAATAGTTGTTTCTTAATGAAAGTGTGATCTAAAATGTCGACCTCATTTAAATTAAAGTTTCACAAAAATTTTTATTTGATGTCGGTGTTTGTAATTGGCAGATGATCAACCAACTTTCTGGCAATAAGAACAACTATTGAAATGACTACTGATGCCAACAAATCCAAATCATGCTCAAAAACCAAAATTTGAGTCATCATCATCATCATTATCAACATAGGACCAGGCATTACTGCGTAACGGTCCGAGTTGCCACACCTCATATCAGCACATCAAGTAAAAAGGTAGTGAGGTGAAGGATGAAGATAAGTGAATGCAGTCAAAAGAAATATAAAGTACGAAAAGAAAGTAAAGAGGAGTGACAAAATAGTGAGATTCGGTATAGCGTTGTTAAGATGAGGATAATGTGTGTATACATCTGCGCCACTGACTTCGGTTCTGAGCCATATCACCTAGGGTCTCCAACCACTGGTTCCTCTTGTCCCGTGGACCCCAACCGCCTAGTCTGCATCACCCTACATGGCTTAAACCAACAGTCAGAGACTTCATACATTGGTGCCATGTTTTAGTCTGGCCACCTCGGGCCTTTTTCCAGCCTGGACCCACCTCAGCCAACATTGTGTGACGAGGCAATCGGTGACTAGGCATACGTAGTACGTGTCCCAACCATCTCAGTCGATGAAGGTTCACAACCTCGTCAACTGACTTACCTCTTCTCCCCAAAACTATACACCTAACTTCTGCATTACTCACATGGTGACACCACGGAATACGTCCTATGCTACGAAGGCAACGGTGGTCAAACACCTGGAGCCTTTCTGTATCCTCCTCTTTCAATGGCCATGTTTCACAGCCATACAGTAGAACAGACTGGACTGCTGTGCAGTACACGTGACCCTTAATAGACAAACGAATATCACGGCGGCGCCATAGGTGGCGCAAATTGGCAAAAGCCAATCGAGCCTTTTGTATCCGTGCAGAAATCTCATCGGCAACTGACCCACCGGAGTTGATCCTACTTCCCAGGTAAGTGAAGTGGTCAACACACTCAACCACTTCACTCTCTATTGTTAGCCGCGGTACCGCTGAAGACCAGTCCTGGAGCAAAAATTTGCATTTAGGTGGTGAAAATCGCATCCCAAACATTCTCAAATTCCCACTCAAAGTGTTCAGAAGACTCTGCATCTTGTCAGCGTCTTCACCTAACAGGACTATGTCATCTGCATATTCTAGATCTAAAGAAAATTCACCTGTGATCGGGTCAACGTCTGTGTAATCAGGTGATGAGAGGGAAATCTCCATAAGACTATCTATGATAAAATTAAATAAGAATGGGGATAGTGGGCATCCTTGACGGACACCACCTGATGAGTATAGCTCCCTCACCTCCCTCCCCAAAATTTGAGTAACGAAATAGCATTATAACTCTCATACTACACGAAGCTGAGTTTGCATGCTAAACTATATAACCTTTTTATTTATTGATATTTCGAATTTTCTGCTGTTAATCTGCGTCGAATTGATCAACCTCTGTTGGTATATGGGCAGCTATGCGGATGCTTCGGTATTGCCTGATTATTCATTGTTGTAATTTTCATAATGGTGACCAGCAGTGGAATTCACGACGCGAATCTCGCCCTATTTGTGGTCCCGTTAGCTGAATGTCCCTGCATCCCAGTGAGTGATCTTGTTCCCATTGAGACTCGGATTTAGTACGCATAGTTTCAAATGCCAAAACGCTATCCACCAAGCACGAAAGTCACTTCTTCTGCAACGGATATCAGTTATCACTATTTATTGATACTTGGACCCAGAATAATAAGGGAGAATTAAATGCACCAATTAGTGACACCTTTCGTACAACAGCTGGCTCCCGTACCCCAGCGGTGTCGTGGATAACGCTTAGGTGTCTGAAGCGATAGGGGCTCGCTTCGAATCTCAGCGGGAACAACATCACTCACTTCCATGCAGACATATCTAACTGACGGGTCTTAAATGGGACGAAACACGCGTCTTAAATCCTACTGCTAGCCACTATAAGGCGAATTACATAATCTTTTATTGTAATCTACATTATAAACCAAGCAAAAAGGAGCAGAACGACAAGTCGACATAAATTTGTGTATCTTTAGAATAAATACGATTAATCTAATTGAAAATATAGCATAAAATCCTTAAACATGAAAGCTAAACAGACGCTCACAACCAATAAGTGTTTTCATTTTCTTGTTTGTTTATTTTTTTTAATTAAAAAGAAAGGAAGAGGAATACGAGATTCTAAGAACTAGAAACAAGAAACTTGAAAAAATAACTATTTTTTCACTACTCAGAAGACGATTTTATAAATATGAAAGTGGTCATGTTCAGAGGTATTAAAATTGGGAGTAATAATAGTAACAATGGTATCCAGACAGAAATGATAGTAATATGATACTGATAACAGTAATAATGACGATGACAATAATAATAATAATAATAGTATAAGTAATAGTAGTAGAAAAGATTAAACTCTCAAAATTGAATTTTCATACTATTGAAAAACAAGAAACTTAACAAAGAGAAAGTAAGAAAGAACAAATTAATAAAAATCCACAACCGTTTTGCTTGATTCAGAGGGAGTTGGCAAAATGGCTATGTATATATAACAGTAGCAGTAATAGGAATAATGGTAGTTAGTAGACACAATTCTTATATATATATATATATATATATATATATATATATATATATATATATATATATATATATATATATATATATATATATTCGCGATGATAAACATGGGGGAAATAACATCAGACAAACTAGAAAGGTATGTAGATGCATTAAGCTTACAAAAAGATGGTAACGGAAGTAATAACAGTAACAGTAATAAGAAGAATAACAATGATGCCATCCGATATAACTGCTTCATTCGACTAGAATGAGATGACGAAGAAGATAGAGTAAGATATGTAGGAAGTGTGGGGTTAGATAAACAATCTATGTGCCTATATATATATATATATATATATATATATATATATATATATATATATATATATATAATTGCATTTTTATTGTCTAAAAGGGTAAATATTAGTTAATTACTGATTTTGATAATCTAATGAGGGTTTCCAGACATGAATAGTCCAATAATGTAGAAGTATCTCCAAAATTATAATCTTCATTAGCTATTTTTCGCAGTAAACGTCGCATAATTTTACCACTACGTGTTTTCGGTAATACAGGTGCACTCTAAAAGAAATCAAAAAATTTTATAATAACAAAATATCTAAAAATAGTAGGGGATAACAGTTGATATTTTACGGTAACTGAAATCATATAATCTACTTTATACACATTATTGAACTAGTAATAAAATTATCAATATGACTGGTTCACTAATCATAGAACACTCAACACTCGGAACATATGTTGATTTGTGGATCATTTGTCTAGGCACTTGACTTCCAACCCAATGGGTGAGGGATTCAAACATCTTACCAACTACCGAATCATGGGTGGTCATATAGTACAGTTTAAAATATGTGCCTTCTTGCCTGATGCATTAAAAAGCCTATGGTTGCCGAGTGCGCTCCAATTTCTTGTTTCAACTCAAAACATCCATCAGTGACAAGATAGTCATACTGTAACAGTTCAGAAAAGGTCTAGTACGTGCATATTCATGTTGTGCACTCAAAGCGGTTATTGGTAACAGATAGACAAACAAAATCAACGTCGCAGAGAAGTACGTCGGTTCGAGTTGCAACATTTCACAACAGTATATAAAGAATAAGTGCACAGGAAAAACTGCGATCGAAGTAGACAAAGAAGGGAAAAGAAAGAAGCTGGAAATGAACGTTAGTGAAAATACTGAAGAACGTCAAAAGGTGAATATATCTACGCCATTGTGATCCACTTCCAGTCATGTCATAAAAGATCTCCAAAAATTCATACCTACCATTATACGAACCCCAACCAGGTAGTCTACACCCCATTACATAGCTTCGACCAAAATTCAGTGACTTCATGCACCGGTACCAAGTCTTAGTCTAGTCATCCTGAACCCTCTTTTAACCTAACCCAATTTCCCTTAGCATTCACGTCGAGAAAGGCAGTGGCTTGGTATACAAAAACACATAGCCAAGCCACCTCAACCAATGGAAATTTACAGCCTCATCGACCAACTGATCTGTTATAACCTTAGCGCCTAACCTTGACATTGGTCACACAGTGATTTCATCATACGTACATGATGCTGTGAAGACTCCAGTGGTCGAAAAACTGCAGTCACTTCATATTCTCTACTTTAATGGCGACGTTTCACAGCCATATAGTAGAACAGCAAAGTGCAGCGCAGTATACTCGTCCCTTAATAGGTTAACCAGACAACTCACTGGTGCCAAAGTCAACGCAAGTTGGGAAATGCTAAGCAAGTGTTCTCTATCCGAACTGAGATTTCGCTAGCAACGAGCTCGTTTGCGCAGATACGAATTCCCATGTGCATGATGTATCCCAACATTTTACTCCCCATCCCTCAGCTGCAAACCAGTCCTGGAGCATCACTTTATATTTGATAGGTGCGAAACACACGCCAAACATACTTAGATTTCCGCTAAGTTCAGAAGAACCTGCAGTTCGTCAGCGTGATCGCTTAACAGGACTATGACGCCTGCGTACTTCAAGTAAACCAGATGACCTCTTAAGAATAAATCAATCAGTGTGGAGTCAGACGTACCTAAGGTTATGTGCACTCATACACTTAAAAAGAAACTAAACGGGAACGGTGACAGCGGGCATCCTTGGTGGACACCAGTGGTTGATCTCAATTTCAATGACAACACTCAGTAAGCCCTTGTACGACTGCGCGAGTTCGAGTAGAGAGCTTTCATTAGCGCCACATATTCTTCAGTATTCCCTTCACTGTCAGATACTGCCACAACACCTCACAGCCGATAGAATCAAATGTCACCTTTATGTCAATAAACAGTGTTAGCCATGTGTAAATATGCATGCCGCAGTAATTTCTTACCTTCGTCCTTCAAACCGCCAACCAAACTGTCAGATTTAGTCACTTCGCACCCTTTCACATTTGATACACCTTTGTCAAATTCAAGTAGACTTGGATGACGGACGTTCATGTGCCATTCACGTCCGATCTGTGTATTGGATCAATGCAGCATAGATGGCGTCCGGGTGAACTGTGCTTCAGAGTTCCGACCAACGTTCTAGCCACCTACTGTGCGAGGTTATTAGAGTCCACTGGTGGACTGGATCATGCAAGAAACCGTGAGGAGCGAGAAGATGAGAATACTCTGTTTGACCGATGAAAAGACCTTAGACGATTTGGATTTCGCCCATGAGGATTTATGTCTAATGTCTTGTCACACTAACTTCAAAATCTACAGGCAAAAACCAACACGTTGGCAAGAGAGGTAGGGCAGCGAAGACGGGAGTTTCTTCAGGTGAATGTAGAGAAGACAGAGGTGATGAAGATACCCAACCAACAACATCAGCAACAACAAGCACCAATCACCATCAACGGGAGAAAAACCTGAAGGAAGTTGTCTCCTTCACCTATCTAGGCAGGGCAGCATCGTTCCAACTACAGGCGGCACAGGCACAGATGAGGACAGGCCTTCCTGCATTAATCTGAAACTAGTGTGGAGATCTACTGCACTGCACTGCACTGCGCTCAGCATAAAGCGTGAACAAGATGTGAATTTTCAATATTAATTCAGTTAAGTAAGTCAGTGCTTCTATGTGATGGTTGAGAGACTTGGCGCGTTACGAAAAGCATTTCCAACAAACTACAGACATTCATCAACAGCTGCCTATGCTCGATGCTGATGACCAGATGGTCAGAATAATAAGAATAAGCAACAAGGGACTCTAGCTGGCTGGCTGGCTGGCTGGCTGGCTGGCTGGCTGGCTGGCTGGCTGGCTGGCTGGCTGGCTGGCTGGCTGGCTGGCTGGCTGGCTGGCTGGCTGGCTGGCTGGCTGGCTGGCTGGCTGGCTGGCTGGCTGGCTGGCAATGAACCAACGAAGCAAGAACCTATCGCCCAATAAATATGCAGAAGAAAGTGGAGATAGATTGGATTGTATTAACACTGAGAAAACTATTTGGGGACATCACGCATCAGGTCAAGGCCTCGAGTAGAATCCAGAGGGGAAACGATGAATTGGGCGTCTGAGGGTGATGTGGAGGAGATGGTGTGGGGAAGAAATGAAAGCTTGTGGGCAGATGTGGAGCCAGGTTGAAAAGTCTGTAGAGGAGAGAGTGAGATGGAGACGTGCTACTGAAGCCCTATGTTCCACTAGGAACCCAGGGGACAAATAATAATAATAATAATAATAATAATAATAATAATAATAATAATAATAATAATAATAATCAGGGTCTCATCCTTTTCGGTGATGGTTTCACTCACCAACGTCTTCTTCCCAGGATCCTTAATAGGTCTAAACAGTTGCTGGCCCTGATGCTTTCTCCATCTCTCTCGCTCGTTTCGTTACCCACCACTGATCGTGATCGACGCGAAGACTCTTGGTCAACTCACGTCTAAATTGCTTTCCCTCCTCATTGTGATCAAGCCAGCTGGTATCAATCATCTCACACCAATCAGTTCGGATGATGTCGTGGGAATCCAGTAACGTTTACCAATCTTCAGGTGTAGGTTACCAATTTTCTTTACCACTGTTTCTACTGCTTGCCTACTTTCACACAAGGTTTTCTCAGTATGAGTATTGCTCTCACGTTCAGAGAAAAACGCTTAGCTAACTCTTTCTTAAATACGTACTTGGCGTCCTCATCTACCAATCGGCCTTAGACAGGCCTTACTATAATTTGTTTCCTGCAACCAATATGGGGCAAACATATACGAGCCCGTACTAACGTGTGACCAGAGTTTTAACAGGCACTCCAGAAAGAGTGTCGATCTGCCACCGATTCTCTCTAACCATGCCTTATAGTGATATGATCTATTTGTGTCGATCATTGGTTTGATCGATGGACGCTGTATAGAACAGTGTTTCTCCTTATGCTTAAAGTTAGTGCCGGTCAGAACCAGGTGACTGTCGGAGCTAAACTACAACAGACGACCATCATTGTCCATTCGTTAGCATGAGATTCCCTGGATACCTCCAGAATGCTTTTCCTAATTGAGCGTTGAAACCATTTTTTATTATGACTGTATCTGGCCGTTTTACATTTTATAGAAAAATTGACAGCTTCGATAGAATTTTTCCTTTGGATTATTAAAACTGCAGTAGGTGGGAGCGTAGGCGGAGATTGAGAATAGGCATCGACTAGTCTCATAATTCTTCCTGGTTCTTACAGATCCATTCAGTATACAGGTGGCTGTTGACTGGTAAACAATTGAGAACTGTGCTTTCTGCTCGAAAGCTTCGTGCCACACCTACACCAGCGAGTCCACGAGGTCTCCGGATACTCGTATAGTGAATTTCGAAGAGTCACCTACTGGTCAAGTGAGGTCAATTTAATAATAATAAACGATATGTTAAAAACACATTCCAAATATGACACACAAACAACAAAACGGAAGAAAAAATGCAATTGTAAGCAAGTGCCAAATCATCGATGCGAACGACAAATTGTGAGATAAAAACTACTTTTAAACAGATATAAATTAAGTCTGAGGTGATGGGTTGCTATTGCTTATAAAAAACGTTATGATCTACTTTAACTCTGTCTAATGATCACACAAAAAGGTATCCAGGTCTACTGCATGATAAGTATTAAAGATATGTTTGCCAGTGGTACTGTCTCTTGATGATAGCTTCTTTGGCCCATAATCAGATATTCTTTAGACAGAGAGTATATAGTAACAGTTTTGAGTATAGTTCAGCGAGGATGAACCATGAAATACGCTTATCTTACCCAACAGACTACAATAGACCATAAAAAGGTTAATCAGAAATAAGACGTAGTTTTCCTATTCATGAGTGTAGTTAGTGGCCTGAACATGGTGAAATTGCTACAGTAAATGGCAAGTTCGAGGAGAGAAAACAAAAAAAACACTCAGGTGACGAATTTCGTTACTTAAAGTGCTAAGCATAAATAGGTCTTATGCAAAACAACCTATATGGTATCATATCAGAGTACAGATACATCCCAAAGACCACAGACGAAATGGAATACTGCTACTAAATGAACCTAGCAAAGATTAATGGTAATTCAGTTAGTTTACTACATTCATTTACAAGTACACACATACATAAAGAGAAAGGAGGGAAAGACGAGAGGAAATTTCCTTGAATATTGAACACAACAGTGCTAGCAGTATACAAAAAAAACTATTACCTGAATATAATCTGGAGTAGCGAACGGGCCAATCTTTTTTCTAATAATTTGAGTTAGCTCTGTTTTTATCTGTGGAGTAAGTGGATTCACATCATTAGCACCATTCAAGTTACTCTGGCACTGAGTATCCTTAAGCGTGACAAAACAGTACAAGCATTCTCCTTTAACTGGATGTTGTCGACTAACTACAGCAGCTTCACTAACATTTGCATTCAATAAAAGAGCATTTTCCACTTCAGCTGTACTGATAAGATGACCACTGACATTTAGCATATCATCCAAACGACCTAGAGTATAAAAAATAGATAACAAAAAGGCATAAGCATCACATTTCATAACTTATGCTCAGTATAAATATTGTAACATATCTCAATGTGTTACATCACAATGCTTGTCATTCATTTCTGAAGTTTCATCACTTACCCTACAATTATTAGAGCTTACGAGATACAATCTCATTCCACCTGAGGAATACACAGCAGTATGATATTAGCAAGAACGCTAGCAGACATCCATGCAGCTTCTGCGTTGTAAATCTGTTACTAATATTATTTGTCCCTTGGGTTCGTAGTGGAACATAGGGCTTCAGTAGCACGTCTCCATCTCACTCTCTTCTCTACAGACTTTTCAATCTGGCTCCACATCTGCCCACAAGCTTTCATTTCTTCCCCACACCATCTCCTCCACATCACCCTCAGACGCCCAATTCATCGTTTCCCCTCTGGATTCTACTCGAGGCCTTGACCTGATGCGTGATGTCCCCAAATAGTTTTCTCAGTGTTAATACAATCCAATCTATCTCCACTTTCTTCTGCATATTTATTGGGCGATAGGTTCTTGCTTCGTTGGTTCATTGCCAGCCAGCCAGCCAGCCAGCCAGCCAGCCAGCTAGAGTCCCTTGTTGCTTATTCTTATTATTCTGACCATCTGGTCATCAGCATCGAGCATAGGCAGCTGTTGATGAATGTCTGTAGTTTGTTGGAAATGCTTTTCGTAACGCGCCAAGTCTCTCAACCATCACATAGAAGCACTGACTTACTTAACTGAATTAATATTGAAAATTCACATCTTGTTCACGCTTTATGCTGAGCGCAGTGCAGTGCAGTGCAGTAGATCTCCACACTAGTTTCAGATTAATGCAGGAAGGCTTGTCCTCATCTGTGCCTGTGCCGCCTGTAGTTGGAACGATGCTGCCCTGCCTAGATAGGTGAAGGAGACAACTTCCTTCAGGTTTTTCTCCCGTTGATGGTGATTGGTGCTTGTTGTTGCTGATGTTGTTGGTTGGGTATCTTCATCATCTCTGTCTTCTCTACATTCACCTGAAGAAACTCCCGTCTTCGCTGCCCTACCTCTCTTGCCAACGTGTTGGTTTTTGCCTGTAGATTTTGAAGTTAGTGTGACAAGACATTAGACATAAATCCTCATGGGCGAAATCCAAATCGTCTAAGGTCTTTTCATCGGTCAAACAGAGTATTCTCATCTTCTCGCTCCTCACGGTTTCTTGCGTGATCCAGTCCACCACCGTAAGGAATATCATAGGTGATAGTAGGTAGCCTTGTCTTACTCCTGTTTTCACTTCAAAGGCGTCACTGAGCTTTCCTTTGTGAATCACTCGTCATGTGGCGTCTTCATATAGCTATTGAATGAGGTTGATAAAGATTTGTGGTACTCCGTAGTGTTGAAGCAGTTGCCAAATTACTTCTCGGTAGACGCTCTCGAAGGCCTTTTCAAAATCGGTGAAGTTGAGGTAGAGAGTTGACTGGCATTGTATAATCTGTTCTATGATGATGAGTAGCGGAGTGTTGCGATTTGATCCATACGTGTTTTGTTCTTCCTGAAGCCAGCCTGCTCCGGTCATAATTTTGAATCCAGCACATCATTTAGTCTCTCCAGGATGATGCGGCATAATATTTCGCTTGCTTCGGGTGGACAGTAGCATGATTCCGCGCCAGTTCTTGCAAACAATTAGATCTCCGTTGTTTGGGAGTTTGACAAGGAAGCCCTTCTTCCAATCAATCAGCAGGTATCTTTCCTTCCTTCCTTCCTTCCTTCCAAACCTTGCGCAATAGTGGTGTGAGCATGTCCGGCTGATGTCTCTGAGTCTGTTTTCAGTGCTTCTGGATGAATTTCATCTCGTTCTGCTGCTTTCCCGGATTTTAGCAACCTTATGGTGTTCAGGACTTCACTTCTGCTTCCATCAGATGGTTTGTGTTCACTGGTAATTCTGCGGTTGCCGGTGGTATTTTTGGACGAGTTGCAGGTAGTGGTCGATTCAAGTTTTTTTAAGTGGTCAGACCATCGCTTCCTTCGTTTCTCCTCTCCGGTGTTAACTAAGTTTCCTTCACTATCTCTTATTGGTTTTATCTGTGTTGATCTCTTCCCTACCACATAGTAGCCTGGTTATTTGATACAATGTTGTCAGGTCTCTGTCTCTTCTACCTGCAGCCTGTTCTACTTCACTTGCCAATGTGTCATAGAAGTGTCTTCTGTCTTTCCGGGCACTCTTCTTTACTTCATTGTCCAGTGTAGTGTTTTATACATTGTACTCAGTTCCTCTTTTCTTTGCTCATCCTTGCACTGGTTCATCTTCTGTTTCACCATCTTCCTCTCCCTGCTCTATACGCTTCTATGTGTCCGTCAAGATCCATTCCTTGTCTCGTCTTGCTCCTTCTTCCTTCCTAACAAGGTTATGCAGGTTTCCTTCCACGTTTCTTTGAGAGAACTCCAGTGTTCTCCCACTCAGGTTTCTCCTGTGATGTTGTTTAATGTTTCTCATTTTATTATTTGTAGGTGCGCAGCGTATGATTGTGACTTTCCTTCCTTTTGAGTTGAATCCATCTTGCTGTCATGATCCTGTAGGAAGGGATTGGTTCCCACTGTATCAGAGAGAGCCTTCGATGCTCTCAGGGACATTATGATAGCCACTCCAAAACTCAGCGTGCTCGTGGTTATCGTTTGAATGACAATATCAGAGTGGATTATTGACTCTCGAGTTGACAGTTTTGAGAGTCCACTTCCATTCCATCTGCTCTCGCAGATTCCTAGCACATCTATGCTATACCTTCTCATCCCTTTTGCCATCGTGGTAAATCTATAACCAAAATAGGCGGATATGCCTAGACCAGAGCATTAGCTGCCAACATGACGTGGTTTTCGAACTTGCATGTCACAAGGACTCAACAAACTATGTTAGTCGAACGCTTTTTTTTCAACATCGCAGCATACCAGAAAAGTAAGTTGGATCATGGTAAGACAAAAAGCAGTTACTGTTTTGATGTCAACTGCTATGTTATGAGCCGGGTCAGAGGGCGAAGTCGTGCTGTTGACTGGACAGGAGTAACAACATTAGGGTTTCCCACGGATAACTAACAGTGAGAGGTCTTCCCAACGGGAAGGGTGGGGTTAGTTAAGGCCCGCCATAAATACAGCACACTTTTCCTACTCTGTTGGATGCTGGTACCGGAGATAAGGGCTTATAGTTGGATTTGTGAAAAAACAAACTGAAATACCAATCTTCTTAAAAGGCAGTGTGTGACTGGCTTCAAGTAGGTGTCATCAGGGTTTCACAGTCACACATTAACCCTTCTTTTTCATGTACCTTAAGATGAAATAACTTTCCACAATGCAGGCAGCCAAGAATTGTCCAACGCCCTAACAACTCTGTTATCACTCAAGTCCCCTCCCCCACATCATCCGTTACCGACCTTCCACAATCTTCCTTCACATCTCTTAATAAACATTTATACATCACCTTTAATTTCTTCCAGCCCATATGCTCCTGATAACGACTCGACTTCAAGGGACATCTCCGGTTTCATGAAACCACACTCCAAACTAAATATTTTTTTTTAAATGTCCACATGCCCAGTTAGGTCGACTAACAGATTTAGCTTACCAAAACTCTTGCATCTCCGGCCATGAATAGATGCTTTTCTTAAGAGACAAGCATGCAGGAACCATGTACAGTTATTCGCTAAGTCTCAGTCATTATAGTTACTCCGCGAAATTCACCCTTCGGGTTTCTGGAAATTCGATAGCAAGCTCTTACGGTCTTGCGCGTGTACGGCATCGAGTCCTAAGGTAGAAAGTGCACTGGCCTACTGGATCCCAGTTGACAGTTGTCTGCGTTCTGTTAGACTTAGTAGCACAGTAGGGACTAAAAGTAGTAGTGAAACTCGGTGTGATCACTTCGCAATCTCTGCTTGTGCAGCCACCGACTACACCTCGGATGAAGTGAAAGATGAGCTATTTAAAGCTGTCTAACGTTCTAATGAAAGCCGAACCCTCAGATACGGTTGCCGTACGAGATTATTTCAATGCACAAGGACATGAAGATATTTTGTTGGCACTTTTGGAATGTCAGCCAAATGGACAGATAACGGTGATCGCCTGCTACAACTTTGCTCAGATAACCATTTGCTTCTGATCAGACACACAGAAAAGCCTTGTCAGATATAGCGTTCATTGATCTCAACTAAACGGTAGACAAAGATAGACTGTATTGCTGTCAAATCGCCGGAGTGCGTTAAACACTCCGAGAATCATAAAGCTAGCGCCGAAAAATGCAACTAATTTCCATTCTTGGAAAACGAATTTCAGTAACCAAGTATACGTTTGTGCAGCTGGCAATAAGCCACACCTATTGTGTGTGTGTGAAACAATCCACTTTCCTAAGATGTCCGCTTAACTCTGGTGTATTAGTGACCGAAGAAATCTCTGGACGGATACTAAAGGTTTAATTAGTTTTCACCAGCTTACGACATCTGTGACGCCACTGTGATATCTGATTGTCTGTTAAAGGCCAAGTGTACTGCATTGTAGTATAACCATCATCATCCATTGCGAAACATACCATTGATAAACGTCACGATTTTGTATAGAAACTTTCAGGGGCGTATACTTAGGTTTGTTGAAACGCTAGCTATGTACAAAATTAAGCCCTATTATATGTTTAAAAAGTTTGTCCTTACGACAAACCTACCGTGGCTATGCTTATTTTATCGTTTTACCAAGGTTGTCTTCAAATTTTGCGATTCTCCCTTCATTACCTTCCTTACTGCTATATTCCTTCAATCATCAGCCAGTATCAAGTCTTCCGAGCCATGGCTATCTCAGATAGTTTAACTGATAACCAATGTCCTACCCTTTCATGTCAAATTCAAATAGATTTGGACTAGGATGAGCAGTCCTGACTGAGACAATCAGGAGACAGTAACGCGTCATGAATTCACGTGACATTCGGGCAAAACCCCTTTTGATTCAAGTGAAATTAAGACCTGGTGTCAGCAGTCGGGTCTCGTAGCTCAGTCGGTAGAGCACCGAATAGGTAACTCGTAAGTCGCTAGTTCGAATCCCGCTGCAGTCCAGGTCCTCATTTCACCTTCAGTCATCATCCAATATCAATAAAAATCTGTCAAACATTGCTATCTCAGATAGTCAGAAGTGGAAATTCCTTTGTCACATTTTTCGTTTCCCTACTTCCAGTTTTCACATAAAAATGCCTCAAAAAAGCAAATCTGCGATCAGATTGTTCGGAATGTATGACATAAATACAACACATTTATCAGATAAACTGTTGCAATGATACTTGTAATTTCCCGTTGCTATATAGGGCCGAATTGCTCGACCTCTGTTGACAGGGATGGCTTCGTGTCCCGGTGGCGTTTGAATCGAAGAGTACTGGGTTCGAGGCTCGGTGGGAACATCACTCAGTGGGGTGTACGTACATCCCACTGACGAGTCTCAAATAGGCCGGAACGCATGTTCTGGATTCCTCTGCTAGTCAACAAGATCAGACCAATATAATGTCAGATAAACTGTCCTCTAATTACGTTACGATTTAAAAATTCAGTGAGCTAAGTAAAGACCTTCATAAATCTTTGTAAGGAAAAAACTAGCGAATTTTTTGAAAAACAATTAGCATCAATATTGTACGATAGAAATTTGACATTTAATCAGAGAAACTTATGAATGTACTAACCAGTAATCCAGAAATCTCCATCTTTGTCCAGCCTAGCACCATCACCAGCAACATAATAACCAGGAAAACGTTTGAAATAGACTGTTTCGAATAGTTCATGATTCCTGTTTATCGTTCTCATCATACCAGGCCATGGTTTAGCAAATACCAAATAACCTTCTACATCCACACCCATTGTTTTGGATTTATCAGTTAGATCTTCACCTTCATCTGATAATATGCGAGCATCAACACCGAAGAATGGTTTAGTAGCACAGCCTGGTTTCATTACATTCACTCCAGGAAGGGAAGTAATCATATGTCCACCAGTTTCTGTCTGCCAAAACGTATCCACAATAGAACATTGACCATTACCTACGACATTATAATACCATTCCCAAGCAGAAACATTGATTGGTTCACCAACACTACCGAGGACCTGCGATATAATATAGAAACCAAAAAGGAACTTTTTAAATGAACTAGGAAGTTAACTGTACTTGAAAACTATGTTCTGACTATCTTACGAGGTAACCAAATGTGCTCTATCCAAGACAGTAACAATTCACCGGTTTAACCTGGCGTATACAATCTAGTGTGGAAATCAGTTCATTAATATTAACATATGACCCAGTGATTCTCCTTAGTAGTCCAAGCTGCCACACCTGATATTAAGAGATCAAGATACAAAATACCAAAATAAACCTCAAAGAAATAGACGCAAATGTACTCGAAAGTTGCTGAAAATCATAAGAGAAGAAGAGCGAGTAAAACGAATAGAGAAATATACGAAAATTAAAACGGAGACGATGCATGGGAGCATCTGTGCCATTTACATATATTCTGAGTCTTGTCAACTCGTCTGCATCACCTTCAAAACTGTAATGTACTCACCCAACACATTCTGCAAACTGACACTGCTGTATGACCTCTCAAATCATGGAGATGAATACTGTTTTAAGGGCAAGAAATAAAGTCAGTGTCACTCACCAGATCTATCGAACTATGAAACTCTCATCGACACAACCACAATTAGGTCTGAAACCCGCTTCATATCTTCGGCTTCACTTAGGTGTCCAGAGATTAAAGAACTCAGAATCTTAGACACAATATTCGTCGGAATGTTTACCTTGTGGTCGTTACAAGAAGATTTCTCTTTTTCTTGGAGACAAACATTTAGAAAATAAAGCTACTTAACTAGGATCACATCTCATTCTCATACTTTAGCTAACCCTTGACTTGATCTAACAAATAACCTTCAATCATCGTCTGCAATATCCTCGGCGTAAGGTCATCGCGGTCCGCTGCCTTTCCTCCTTTTATGTCACCAATAGCCTCCTCAACTTCTGCAAGGGTTTAATGACTTTTCTCAATGGCCTGTTCAGTATGTGACTGGGTAGCGGCCAAACAAAAACTAAAGGTCAGATGAACTGTTCCTCAAAGTGTGCAATCCATCACTACAGTCGTCTCTGCGAGCGAATTACATACCTATTCTTCTCTGTTATGGTCTCACTAATCAGTGACTATTCCCCACACCCCACCTACTCTTTTTGAACAGTTTCGATAACAATTTACCTTTACTTATTGTTACAACCTTCTCTATTTATTCAGTCTTCGCCACCCACCAGTGGTCAAAGTCATTGAATACACCCTTCATCAAACGACATCTAAATTGCTTTCGCTCCTCATTGTACTCGAAGCCTAAGAGAATGCATTCACGTGCGTTTATCAATTCACAAGATGCTGCTGATATCCACTGACCCTATTTAACCCACTTTCAAAGGCACTTACGGTCCCCAAAACTCCGGACATCAAAACGAAGATGGCACTAGCCTTCTTCACGACGAGTGACCTTGTGCATTTCCAATAACTACCTGACCACGTCCTCGTTTATAGTAGCCTTAGTATTCCTCATCGTTCAATAAGCTGTAGTTTCTCCACGTCCACTTATGCGCGAGGATGCAAGTGCTCAAAACAACGGATGATCACGGTCCAAATACGTGTTCCAGAAAGAGAGCGGATCTCCCACCGACTCTCTCTAGCAATAACTCATAACAATGTAATCAGGGATGAGCTGACGTGGACAGACACCATGGAAATGTCTCTCATCACTTTTAAAGTTCGTTTTAACCGGAAATAGATGGTTGTCTGAACGCAGATGTAGCAGGCCGGTCACCGTTACGTGTTCATTTGGTTGGCGTTCTCAAAGTAACAACAGTGTCTTCCTGATGACCTAACATGCCACTTTTGAATTGAAATCACTTTCAATAACAACCGTATCCGAGCGTTCGACTTTCATTAGAACGTCAGACAATTTTCTGTACAGTTCATCTTTCACTTCACCCGAACTAGTCACAAGGACAGACTGCAAAGTGACCGCACCGAGTTTCACTACTTTTTGGATCCCCACAAAATCATTCAGTAGAACAGTGCACAGGCAACTGTCAACTTGGACTCAGATAAGCACTTCACTTTTTATCTTACTACCTAATTCTAGGCACAGCTACACCCGCAAAAACATGAGAACTAGTCAAGAAGTCATCAGGAACGTCACGAACTATCACACACAAACAATCGAATCAGGATCCCCTACGAAGGTCTAACAAATATAGCAAGCATTCACAACCCCAGAGTTTTGTTCAATTCAGTGGAGGATGTGGCCAGTGAAAGCAACAACGTGTAGTTTGCAGCATGGTTTCACACGACCAGGGATGCTGTTCCATGAACCCGAGTGGTTATCGCTGGCTTCAGAACTAGAAGAGATTACCCATGACGTAGAGATATCATCAACAGAGATATATGAAAAAAAAACTTAGAGAGTAACGACGTAGACGGTTTATGATGATCAGAAAGCAGTTGAGTGCTGACAGAGGTGATGAGTGGTGGACAATTGACTGCACACAATGTAGAAAGTTACTTTTTTTTTAGGTTACCTGGAAAAAAAGTAGGTTACTGAGTTTGGTTTCAACGATCTGAGTGTGAATGCATAGCTCAAATAAAATCTGCTTGAGGTTAGTCAAACAGGCTTTTTCGGAGCTTTTGACTTGGGATGAAGTGTGACACCTATTTTTAACTGTTACAGTTAGAGTAGAAAAATCCACACAACTGGAACCGGAAGACCACAAGTTAGGGAATGTTATTTTAAGGGTCGATCTTTTCTAACTCCCCTCTCGATAATGAATGGGAAACACTGCTTATCTGCCAGAAACGCTTTACTACTGTTTAACCCGTTAAAACGAGCAGTACTTCGTTATAGGACCCATACTTTAGTGTAGGCTTATTTACAATTATCCAATAGACTTATCTGGCAAGGTAGGGCCCGTGTAGGGAGATGTAGACTGGGGTCCCCGAGACGAAAGGAATCAGTAGTTGAGGACACTTGATGACATGGCTAAAAATCGGTCACAATGTTGCACATGTATTCACTCCTTGCTATCTTCTAAAGCTTGAATATTCACACTGAACTTTATCTTCAGATCTTTTAATCTCTCATACTAATTTATCTACTTTGATATCACTCCTTTTCTATCCATCTGTTCTTTGTGTACTTCTGTGAAGTGTGGCAACTTGAGCCAGTGCACCTATGTGTAAGGTCCTATGTTGATTTTGTCAATCAGTCAGAATCTTAAGGAACAATCGTTTCAACCAGCAGAGCTCACTGAGTCATTTCGATAATGCAAACCTGGCCACCACGTCAGTGTAGCACTTATCGGTTGAGTTAGTTTTCAGTCATTATCTACTAAGGTGAGCGAAAACTAAAAGGCTGATCCGGAATAAACTGTTGTAAGAAATTCATCTCACCATCCACTGAAGAGAAAAGCCAGGAAACGCATGTAACAAATTGCATACGAGACAATCCGAAGGTGTAGAGATTTTGAAATCGTCAGATATTTAACCATACAGTAATTAATAAAACGACTACAGAAAAATGTATGTCAAGTGCACAAACCTACTATATTCATTAGGCATATGCAAATTGTGGAACTGTTGCTCACTGATTTACGCAGATCACTATCAATCAGTGGATGGTGGGTTCGAACCCCGCTCCACCTGCCAAGGTTTGGTCAGCCAGGTAGTATCACTAGGCCTCACACGATAGGTGTGGCTCATTACCTATTGGACGAATGTGCACAAGGTGGCTGAGTGCGTTTCATCCGTTCATATGCAAACTAATCAATCGAAATTCATTTATTCGTTGATCTTCGTAACTCGAAGGTAGAAAGATATTTCCGAAATGATGTATACCTATTTGAAGTATTCCAAATAATCACAATAACTAACTAATTTTTCATCTGACACCATATTTGTGTTAGAGAAAGTTGCATATTAACTTTTTTAAGATCCCATTGATATATATATATATAATCCTGAAACATGTAGACTACCGAAAAACACTACCATTCGGATAAGAGGAGATGAATAAGTACAAAATATCTACATTAAGAAATTAGAAAAATCTAAGTAATTTCGATAACCAGTAACCAATTTCATTCTAGCTCAATGAATATTCAATAGCAAAATCTTTAATAACTGAAGAAGTTAGCACAGCACCTCACCTTTAAAGATGTGCGATCATGACATTTAACATATTGATCACCAGCCTTTATTAGAGTACGTATTGCTGTTGGTGCTGTATAAAATTTTGAAACTTTATATCGATCTATGATAGCCCAACACCGACCTGGATCTGGCCAAGTTGGAATACCTTCAAACACTACAATCGTTGCACCGTTTAACAACGGTCCATACACAAGATATGAATGACCTGGAAAGATTATAATAGGTAAATCGGGGAATATTTAGAAGATTTCTACTAAAGTTTTACAACTGATCGTTTTGATAAATGTGTAAAATGAAGTTATGTAAATCTATGAACACTTCAACTTTATCTATACATATGTTCACTTCTTATTCATCTACGATAAAGTGTCCTGAATTTAGTCAGGACAACTGTTGACCCCGTTATTGATAACATATTGTCTTCATTCACTGCAATTAACAAAATGGGAAATCCTAATATTAGATGTGCGATCGTCATATATTTTGAACAAGGATAGATCAAACATTAAAAGCATGCAACAGAATTGTATGTAGTTACGCGTTGCATATTTGAAATTATGGTCCTTTGAGGATAACCAAAGTGATAGGATTAATACAGGTAAACATAAAATACTCTAATGTCTACTGTTGTTCTAAAACTGATAGCGTTTGACCTCATCTACGTTTCGTTAAAATGACAAAAGTATACAGAAAAGCAAAGTTTATAGGATCGCAGACTGAACAGATTCAGAACATCTAATAGGAATATTTTCACTTGATGAGTTTCTGCTTTCTAAGTATTTACATACACGGAACACAATCTGCTGATAAATTATTTATGCTGGGTGATGATTGAAGGTGAAATGAAAATTTAGACCACGACCGGATTCGAAATAGCGATCACCGGGTTCCCGACCCAATACTCTACCAACTTACCTACGAGGTCCGACTGCTGACCAGATTTTTACGCCACTTCAATCGCCATGCGTTTTGCCCGACTATCATGATGCGTAACTACAGCTTAATCGTATTCAAAATGGCTGCCTAGTGAGAACTTCTCATCCCAATGGAAATCTAACTGAATTAGAGACGGGAAGCATCCTACTGATTATCATTTGACTATCTGAGATAGCCATAGTTTGGCAGACTAGTATTTATACTGGGTGATGATTGAAGATGAAATGAAAATTTGGTTGGCGGTTGAACCTCGTACTTTAGTTGGTAGAGCATCAGGCCAGAAACCTGGTGGTCGCTGGTCGCAGAGTCTTCTGAACACTTTGAGTGGCAATTTGAGAATGTTTGGGATGCGGTTCTCACCACCCAAATGCAAACTGCTGCTCCAGGACTGGTTTTCAGAGGTGGCACGGCTAACAATAGAGTGAAGTGGTTGAGTGTATTGATCACTTCACTTACTTGGGAAGGAAGATCAGCCCTGGTGGGTCAGTTGCCGATGAGATCTCTGCACAGATACAAAAGGCTCGATTGGCTTTCGCCAATTTACGACACCTATGGCGCCGCCGTGACATCCATTTGTCTATTAAGAGTCGCGTGTACTGCACAGCAGTCCAGTCTGTTCTGCTGTATGGCTGTGAAATATGGCCATTGAAAGTGGAAGATATAAAAAGGCTTCAGGTGTTTGACCACCGTTGCCTTCGTAGCATAGGACGTATTCCGTGGTGTCACCATGTGAGTAATGCAGAAGTCAGGTGTATAGTTTTGGGGAGAAGAGGTAAGTCAGTTGACGAGGTTGTGAACCTTCATCGGCTGAGATGGTTGGGACACGTACTACGTATGCCTAGTCACCGATTGTCTTGTCATACAATGTTGGCTGAGGTGGGTCCAGGCTGGAAAAAGGCCCGAGGTGGCCAGACTAAAACATGGCACCAATGTATGAAGTTCTTGATTGTTGGTTTGAGTCATGTGGGGTCTGCGGGACAAGAGGAACCAGTGGTTGGGGACTCTAGGTGATATGGCTCAGAACCGATGTCAGTGGTGTAGATGTATACATACATTATCGTCATCTTAACGACGCTATACCGAATCTCACCATTTTGTCATTCCTCTTTTCTTTCTTCTCGTACTTAATATTTCTTTTGACTACATTCTCTTATCTTCATCCTTCACCTCATTAACCTTTCTACTTGATGTACTGTACTGAGCTGTGGCAACCCGGATCGTTACGCAGTAATGCCTGGTCCCATGTTGATATTGATTGATTGGTCGCTGGTTCGAATCCGGCCACGATCCAAATTTTCATTTCACCTTTAATCATCACCCAGTATAAATACTAGTCTAGCAAACCACAGTTATCTCAGATAGTCAAATGATAATAAATTATTGAATTTTTTAAAACTTAAGGAGAAAACTTATTTCTACGAAGGAATCTGTAATCATTTTGGATAAATATTAGTACGAAATGCCTAGAAGATTGGAGTAAATTATAGTATTTGTGGTTGACATGACGTATAAAAGTCCTAACCATTTTTGAGATTTCACTTCTAATTGGTTACTAAGGGTTTTGATTAATGTAGGTATGACCACTGGATAAGTACCATCGACGTGAAGTATTAAATGGAATACGACAATAGTCATGACATCCTAGTTGGTAGACCAGTACTAACTACAATACCTACTTAAATGACCCCTATAAATTATTGATAGCTGTTAAAAATCATCGTTGACATCTACATCTCTTTGGGTTTCATCGTCTATACACACTATGAATTTTAACTGTTTAATCTTCTGTCTAAATACAACGCATGGGTTATTTTTCATGATATTGCCAACCGACTACTTAAAACTTTTGGCTTATCTGAAAGCTTTTCATATGAGTTAAGGTATTCAAATAATAAGTTATAATGTCGTGGATATGTAGATAATGGTAAGCTACTGAAAAGATGATAAATGTTAACTGTAGAAAGCTAAGCATATTTTCAAAAAAAGAATTGAATTCTACCTATCTTCATAAGCATACTCTCTCATAGGGGACCAACTGCTTATGTTCAATAATTGAGTCATATTTCAAATCTCACAGATATCCATGCAAATTTCAAACAATTTTGATTCTCAACTGGTTGTTAGGCTATTTGACTTACAAGTGTAGTCATATAGTCGAAAAAAGATGAACAACTCAATTAGGAACTTGAAATGATTCAGTTTTACAATCATGTACATCAAGAGTTTTGTAACTTCCAACAAAAAATTTTCACAAGAGGTTTGTGCATAAAGTATATAAGGAAATACAGACTACTGACCACCTACTTTAGATCAGTTTAATATTGAATAATATTAGTAAATAAATTTCAGTTCTTTATTAGAAAAGTCGTTACATCTGGTCACAAAGTGATTCAGGGAAAAGCTAAGTACACTTTTTAAGGTCAGTCTATTTCTCTTCGATATTAGCGAAAAATGTGTAAGCTGATAGCCTGAGGAACATGTTTCTGACCACTTGGACAGATAATGTGTGTGTGTGTGTTTTATCCAATCACAATACAGATGGGATACCGCAGTGTACACGGGAAATTTGATAGTTATTATTGAATTAGGGGAAATTATATCATCGAGACAGTTTATATTTTGCAATGAAATATGCACACCGAATACTCGGAGAACTCACTATATGTAGTTATAACAGAACTAAAAACTTTGGGAAAATTATTGCCCCGGTAATTACTACGTACTGCAATAAGACAGGAAAATGGAAAGGAGAACGAAGCTGAAACACGCCAAGTGATGCATTTTATGTGCATCACATAAAAAGGGATTGTGATAAAAACGCGCAGTGAGTGTTCAAAGTGATGAGCTACAAATACCATGATGAAAATGGATTCTATGTACATTCTGATAAGATACAATTAACCACCGTTCAAAAACGATCACAAAATGAATAGTGGTTAGCTGTAACGTCATGAAAGAATAATAAATATAAAGAGGCTAAAATAATTAATCATTTATGACACAAGTATAATTTTTTCAACAGGTTGTTTAATCGTAGTTCGATTCAGTTAGACTACTTTTGGTGAGCAAAATCTAACTTTAGGAGGAAATCAAAATTGATTCGAATTGTACTCAGTTACCACATGCATTTATACAGTAGGGAATGAACCACATCCAAGGTGAAAAGGATAATGATATTACCTGACCACCTAAACCTCGGTATGTGAAGCAAGGTTCGAATACCTTACTGGTTGGAAGTTGAGTACCCATATCATTGAGTCATTATGAGGTTTTACATCACAGCATTAAGCCAAATCCAATTAACGAGGATTAAGAGAAATTCATTGTGATTAAAGACAGTACTCAGATTCATCAACAGGAAGTTCCATACACTCCACGTTCACTTCGAATGCCATTCATCAGTAAGATGTATTTATGAGCTATAGCACATTTCGTCTAATATTTTTAACATTTTATTTGATGGCGTGATTAAAGACATCACTATTGAATTCTGTGCATAAAGCTGTTTTCGACGACTACATAATGCATACGACCTACTGATAGGATAGAAACGGGTGTTATTTAAGGGGGACTTTAAAGGCCACCCTAACAACTACCAGAACAACCAATCAGGTTGTAGTATTTTGGTTGGGAAGACAATTTTTCATAGAATAGAGAAACGTGATTAGTTGTTTCATCAGTTACTAGGGTGGCCTTTGAAGTCACTCGTTATTTAATTAGCTATACATTTCGATTTCGATTTATAAATAGAAATTTCTATTCCTTAAGTAGCATGGACTTGAGTTTTGAGTTGTTGTTACCTGCCTTAACTATTTAACTATTGACACTCCATCTGTATGCTTTAATTTACAGGAAATTTATAATCTCAGTATCCTTAGCTCTTTTTGTAGGTTTGACTCATGGTCAAGTTGATACGCCTATGCGAAAGTATTCAAACATATCACTTTTAAGAAGTGGTTCTAATTTGTAAGAACATAAAGGGTTTCAATATGAGGGCCTTTTGTTTATGCCTATACAACTATTGAACTTGAATTCACTTGTCTTAAACTATGTATTATCAAAGGTTATTATTTTAGAGTTGGTATCCATCATGGTCTGACATCAGTTGGAGGGACACTGGAAACACCGGACATCTGTTTCGTCCTACCATGGGACTCTTCAGCAGTGTGAGCCCACGACCTTCAGGTTCCGTGGCCGGCACGTTACCATTCAGCCATTAGGTTGGAGTTCAATGGTCCATATTTCCAACTTCTGCCAGTTAACAGCATAGCACAACAATCATCCAATGTCATCGCTGAGTATTTGTCGTCATGGTCACCAGGTTCGCTGTCAGTCCATGATGAATATCAACTTTGAAAAAACCTCTTAATCCCCACAAACCTTAAAATTCAAAGGTTATTTGTTGACAAAGAAAGGTTAAATAAAAAAATCATTATTCACTATGACATACCCGTTATCCAACCAGCATCAGCAGTACACCAATATATATCATCATCATGATAGTCAAATGTGTAAAAGAAGGTTGTAGCTGTGTAAACCATGTAGCCACCTGTGGTATGTACGACACCTTTTGGTCGTCCTGTGCTGCCACTTGTGTAAAGTATAAATAAGGGGTCTTCAGAATTTACCCACTCAATAGGGCAGTCAGTATTTTCGGGTATGGTGCTGATCAGATCATGCCACCAAGTATCACGTCCTTCTTCCATTGGGACATTCAATCTATTAAAACCATAAAATGGTAAATTAAAGCAAGAAAATAATTTTTAAAAACACACTGGAAACAACATGGAATGATTAGGGTAAGAGAAATTCAAACAGGCTCCATATAAAAGGATGATAACACTAACAGGGAACTAAAATTAAAACTTGAAAGGCACTCGTGATACACCATCTTAAGACTGTAAACCAAGTTAGACTTCTTACAAAACGTCATGCTTTCATTGATGTCTAATCTTTAACACAGAAAGGCAGTAGAATATATAATACGCAAACGCGTGCAACGCACTCAGCTACCTTGTGCACATTCGTCTAGTAGGTAATGAGCCATACCTACTGTGTGAGGTCTAGTCATACCACCTGGCTGCTTAAACCTTGGTAGATGGATAGCGGTTCAAACCCCTGATCCAATGGTTGGTAGTCATCTCCCTAAACCAATGAGCCACACGTCCACATTAGTGGACATATCTAATGTCTAACTGTATAATGATAATAATACATTTTATTCCAGACGATGAGTTCTAATACAATGTGAACTTTTCAGTGTGGTATTTCAACAAACTTACTCCTCCTCTCCAAATTATATCATCATGACAGTTAAATAAAGTTGGTAATAACAGTATGGTAATTAACAGTACACAACGGCCTGTTGTTTTTATACTATCGTGTAGTATGTGAGTACGTTGCTGCATGGGGGTTGAGTAGAAAGGTGACGATAAATTTAGTGCCCAAGGTTTATTCAGTCAGTATGAAAATCTCCAGTTCCTTCAAAATATTCCTGTCATAGTTATACAACGTACTGTTGTGCGCTCAGGGGCCATCAACTGTGATATTTTTTCATAATTTCGTTGTTAACTGGTCTAACGATAGTATAATTGCTTGTATTATACCGTTGTTAGTTGGACCGAATTCATCGGTCTCTATTGGCATATGGGTTCCTGTGCGGATGCCCCGATATTACCTGTGTTCTAATTATAAGGATGACGGATAGTGGCCAGCAATGGAACCCAGGATGTGGATTCCGTCCTATTTGGGACTCGTCAGCTGTATGTACCTGCCTTCCAGTGAGTGATGTTGTTCCCACCTAGTTGTTCCCGAGTTTGAATCCCGGTAGCAACAACATTACTCACTGGGAGGCAGGTACATCCAGCCGACGAGTCGCAAATAGGATGAAATGCGCATCCTGGATTCCAGTGCTAGCCATTATCCATCATTGATCTAACGATAGGTTGAAGATATCTTAAGAATGCATAAAAGTACGTGTCTTATGATTTATCGACACTTGGATGATTAAAATAAGTAAAAAGGGAAGCAATTTGATGAAATATATTGAATGGGAAAAAATGTTGATCGAAAACTTAAGCAGGTCACCAACTTTTCAAAATTTATGCTAGTATATTGAGAGGAAAGTTGATAACAGAGAAAACAATGAAATACAAGTAGAAAAATTAGTAATCGGTTAAGATGAAAATCAAGAGGATATAAAAGGAATATACGTAAGTGATAACAAAATTTAGTTGGATATGCTGTAGGTGCATTTGTGTCACTCATAAATGACAAGCAACCCCAAAAAGAACACTCATATTCGAATGATGTGTCGACAATTCTAATGCCTAAAGGTAAGAAGGTTTACTCGTAACTTACTACTATTTCTATACGCATAAATAAGGAGATTTCGTTTTACTGCAGAGAGAGAATGATAACTTTTAATACACTAGTGACATGGCAGCAGTAATTTATGCATAAAACGCCAGACTGCAGTTGTATATCTCAGCCAATTCTATGCAAATTGGATGAAATCGTAGGAATTACCATTCACGTACTGTGTATAACAGTAGAAATGTCACAGAACATACAATAATGATTCTAGCAATAAGAAATTAATAAAAGCCTCCAAAAGCTACATGATTTGGATAAGAATGAAGTGTGGAATTTGCTGATAATGTTGAAACATCACAACATATTTAGAGTATACATTACAAAGACTTTTTTTTATCAAATTATCAATTAAAAATGAATTCTTTGAACGTCTGATAAGACACAACAGGCCTATCTTGAACCATAAACGTATGGGTTATGAACATTTCTGTAAGTGTTACTATTCATAACCTCAAGAAAAATTTGGTCACTTAATGCTTACCAGTATCTAGACAGAGCAACAAGATACAGAAACAATAATAAATGAAATGAAGAAGCCAGATACATAGAATGGAATTCATCTAACAAGTGATCGATTACAAACCACTTAGATGACCAGAAGAAAAAAAGTTTTTACGGTTACTATTCACTAACAAGCCATCTATGATTTTATAATGATGACCTCTATCAACTAGTTACAGGTGAATATATTTAGATGTTACCATAAAAGTAACTAATGACGATAGATGGTAAGGAAAACTGAAAAAGAATGTGAAATTAATCAGCTGATTTATTTTTGAGATAAATGGGGATTTTTTAATTTAGAAGTAGTATTCATCATGGACTGACATCAGTTGGAGAACCACTGAAAATCTGGGAGAACTGGACAGCTGTTTCGTCCTAGTATGGGACTTCTCAACAGCACGCACCCACGACCCGGCTAGGGGTCGAACTCAGGACCTTCGGGTTTCACGGTGAACGCGTTAACCATTCAGCCACTGGGTCGGTTTCCAGTGGTTCACAATTTCCAACTTCTATCAATTCACGACATAGCGCGCCTGTCACCCAAGGTCTTTAGTTAGCATCCACTTCACTTCCGACTGGTTGACCCCACAGGTCACGGCCGAGTCGTGGGTGCGTACTGCTGAGGAGTCGCATACTAGGACGAAACAGCTGTCCAGTGCTCCCAGATTTTTAATGGTTCCCCAACTGATGTCAGTCCATGATGAATACTACTTCTAATCAGCTGATTGTTGTGACAGAAAACTTGAACTCAGGTTATAAGCTGTTAGTTCTAGGCTTGAAATATGAATTGAAAATTTAAGGGCCTAGTTACAAAACTGCATACCCCTAAAGATCCTATAAATCAAATAATTCAATGGTGATGAGAATTAATTTCAACTGAATTTTCCATTATATGGTTAAAGTTACAATAGATTTGCGAAACCTTTTATGAAATAAAACTCTTTTTATCTAAATGAAAAAAAAACACCAAATAAAGAAGTCTGCTTATTAAACTCCAATAAATGATGACGAAATTTTGCACGAAATATACAAGAACCTTGTATAGAATTTTTAATGTCTGGTAAAAAAAGTAGTTATAGTTGAAGAACAAGTCGCATAAAACTAGAAATCTAGCTCAAAAAATTTCATTGCCCAATATCTAATATTTAGTACTAATTGACTCAAGAACTACCAGTTAGTAGCGTACTGTGGATGATAAAGAGAGAAAGAGATACGTAAAATGATACCTAAAAGACTAAACTGACATCTTTATCCATCTATACATAGTGACCACTACGGAAATAAAGATTATCCTAAACAACGTCGATAATGAAAACTCTAATCAGAAGATGGAGCTTATTTGAGAAATGTGAAACATTTACCCAATACATTTCGAGCAAACTGATCACACATCTACTTGTCATGGCATTTTATATGAAGGATAAAAACACGGTGGGGTAAGGTAAGTAAATTAAGACAATACAAGATTCGGAAAATATAGAGATAATAAGGAAGAATAATATATTTTTGCACCTCCCTTGGCAATTAAAATCAGATAAAGATTACCAAGGAAGGTTGATAGTAAGAAGATATTATTTTCTAATACAATAAGGAGGTTTGAACTTCTGTATAGGTGAGGCTTCGATGAACCTCAGTATACGGTCTTGACGGCTCCAATACAATGGTTTAAATGCTGGTTTCAGGTCAATCCTATGACCTGTTTCAATAATGTATTTGCCTGTGGAGGATGACATCTGACTGCCTACTGTATTTATCGGATTATTTCAATGTAATTGTATTTCTAGTCATTCAGGGATATGCTCCATCACCCTCGACTTCATAGTTCAATTACTCCTCCCAATGTATGTGTCACGTAACATAGGTGTAAGTTGATATATACAGTGGGATGTGACGTAACCATCCGTGTATTGGTTAGGTTTATTTTGAAGTGTATGCTCCATTTTTTTTATAATATTGACCTTGGCTGTATATATTGTAAATAACTAACTTCCCAGTTGGAATATCAAAGTTTGATTGGTTATCCCGGCGGTTGCTAGGGTGGTTTTTAAGGTCACTGAGTACAATTATTGAGGTCAAAAGATTTCAGAAGACTTCGGATATTTGACTTTCGTAGAATTTCTTGTGTTTTATGGAATTATTGGATAATCACTGAAGAGGTTAGAAATGAAGCTGTAGGCCTTTAACTTCAACAAGCAATCTCAACTGAAATATAATATTTCAGGTTGATATTCATCATGGACTGAAATATGTTGGAGAAGCACTGGATAGCTGTTTCGTCTTAGCACAGGAATCATCAGCAGTGCGCACCCATGACTTGCAGGTTTTGCAGCCAGCACCTTACCGCAAAGAGTATGTATATCCTTGGATAATCCTTCATATCCCATCCCTTCAAAATATTTGAAAGAGCTATTCTACTATGCACCGATAAGGTTCACTTCACTTTCCAAGGTGAAGATTTTCGACAAGTTGATGGTGTCTCTGTGTGTAGTTCTTTATGATCCTTGTTAGCTGATGTCTGTGTCACATGGGGAACTTTTGGCTGAGGATTTGATCAGTAAAATCCCTTTGTGAAAGATGTACGCTGATGGTATCTGTTATATGCAAAAAAAAACATGAGAATGCGAAAAGTCTTCTAGATAGACTTAACACCGTACAGAGGCCACATTAATTTATCATGCGAAGCAGAAAATAATAATCAGCTATCTTTCTTGAAGTATTATTAGCTAGAAGGAAAGATGGATCAATCAAAAGACCAGTGTATAGAAAACCTACGTGAACCGGACAGTATCTAAACTTTTTGTCTAAAAACAGTACAAACAAGGTTTAATAAAATGCTTATTCAAAAGGATTTAACATATCTACACAATAGATACATTAGGAATTAACGTCTTACAGAGACACTCATGGAAAACATTTATCCTCTGAAGTTTATCAGCCGTCATAGAAACGTCTCAACTGTCTGAACTAATCAATATTCTGTCCCGAAGAAGGAGGTTTACATCATGCTACCAAATAAGGGGAAATCAAACAGCATGATCTTAAGACGAATGGCTATTTCAGTTATAGAAAGATATGCTATACAGTGATGCTAAATAACATTGAGAAAACGAAGTCTAGGCTTCAAAATAAACCTAACCACTACACAGATGTTTACATCACGTCCCACTGTATATGTCAACTTACGAAAGTCAAATATCCGAAGTCTTCTGAAATCTTTTGACCTCAATAATTGTACTCAGTGACCTTAAAAACCACCCTAGCAACCGCCGGGATAACCAATCAAACTTTGATATTCCAACTGGGAAGTTAGTTATTTACAATATATACAGCCAAGGTCAATATTATAAAAAAAATGGAGCATACACTTCAAAATAAACCTAACCAATACACGGATGGTTACGTCACATCCCACTGTATATATCAACTTACACCTATGTTACGTGACACATACATTGGGAGGAGTAATTGAACTATGAAGTCGAGGGTGATGGAGCATATCCCTGAATGACTAGAAATACAATTACATTGAAATAATCCGATAAATACAGTAGGCAGTCAGATGTCATCCTCCACAGGCAAATACATTATTGAAACAGGTCATAGGATTGACCTGAAACCAGCATTTAAACCATTGTATTGGAGCCGTCAAGACCGTATACTGAGGTTCATCGAAGCCTCACCTATACAGAAGTTCAAACCTCCTTATTGTATTAGAAAATAATATCTTCTTACTATCAACCTTCCTTGGTAATCTTTATCTGATTTTAATTGCCAAGGGAGGTGCAAAAATATATTATTCTTCCTTATTATCTCTATATTTTCCGAATCTTGTATTGTCTTAATTTACTTACCTTACCCCACCGTGTTTTTATCCTTCATATAAAATGCCATGACAAGTAGATGTGTGATCAGTTTGCTCGAAATGTATTGGGTAAATGTCTCATATTTCTCAGATAACCTCGGTCTTCTTATTTCATTTTGTAAATTTATCAAACGGACTAACTGGTTCAAAAGTACAGTAGACAAAAATATCGTGGATATAATTCAAGTCAAACAGCAAAGTGAAGTACATTTATAACATATCACTAAACATATTTTTCCGAATTTATCTAATGGTTTATTTAAGACTAATTTTAGTTGATTATGGTCAGCAGAAGAATCTAAGACGCGCGTTTTATCCTACTTAGGACTCGTCAGCTGGATGTATCTGGACCCCAGTGAGTGATGTTGTTCCCACCAAAACTCGAACTTTGTACCCATCACTTCAAACGCCAAGCCACAGTAGCCACCTTTTGTACGACGGGTATTAAGTTATTACTGTTCATAGATATGCTTGTCGTTTTACTGGATCGAATTGTTCGACCTCTATTGGCATACGGGCTCTTATGCGAATGCCTCGATATTGCCTGAATTTTGATTATGGTAATTTACTTGGTCCAGGCACGGTTGGCTGATGAGTCCCAACTAAAACGAAACGTGTGTCCTGGATTCCTTTGCTAGTCACAACCAAGTAAATTACCATAATTAGTATTCAGGCAATATAGAGGCATCCTCATAGGAGTCCATATGCCATTAGAGGTCAAACAATTCGATCCAGTAAAACAATAGAGAATTACAAGCACATCCATAATTTTAGTGAGGCTTAGTTTCTTACAATTTCACCGGAAGCAAATTAGAATGCATGAACATTACGCTGAACTTCATGGTAAGATATTATTGTTAATTCCTTTCATAATTAACGAGGAAAATAAAAGAAACATATATGCAGAACTTATGCTGATCAAAAAGGCACTTACTTTGTAGCTGGTCGAACGCCATCTCTACTCTCAACATTATTCATACTACGCATGGCGACAATCAGCGAAAGACAGAGCTCCGATCCTCGACATGTCTAAAACGTATACCAATTCGAATGTATATGCGGAAGCAAATACACTGGTCGTAAGGAGAGGCGTGTCTACTCGAATGGTGGTTGAGTACCTACCGAAATGGTTGAAGCATACCGACAAGAAAATCCCGTGGAGCTCGGTAGCGAAGCAATCAATAGATTATGGACATGATATTTATACCTGTAGGTTCATGTAGTTATCAGTGGACAGAAAAACCAGAAGTTGCTTAGATATGCAGAAGCCTGCGACATTTTAGTTGTCAAACCAAACCTCTGAATTCAGATGAGATGGTATTCAGCTTGAATCTGCCATCGTAGGAATTACAACATTGTCTAATCATATTTAATCTTTCTTACATGCTTTTCGCTCTAGATTATCACCCATCTGATATTTTGTTTTCCTTCCCTGATTTGTTTCGCCTAATACACCTAATTACTAATACAGTTGTTATCATTATTTTTCATCTCAATATACACCTGGTTTTCCTATTATGTCTGCATAAGTACTATTGAGGATCTTGTTTTGAAAGATGTGACCGACGTTCAGTCGATTCGGCTCATACCTCTGCATCACCATTATTACTTAAACAGCGTAATGAAAAGACGAAGATTATCTGAAATATGTCGTGATGTATTAGCACTGATCTAAAAGGCACTTACTTTGTAGCTGGTCGAACACCATCTCTACTCTCAACATTATTAATATCATTTATGGTGTTAGACGGAGTAGCCGTAACATGTTGAAATACAATGCATCGTTGAACAAAATATCCTTGTTCCCGGCATAAATCCATGGCGTTGGATGCAATCGACTTGAGGTCAATAAGCTTTGAACCTCTCCAAGTCCCATCAGCAGTAATGAGGATCTTGCATCTAGTTAAAGAGTAAATGAACTAAGTTTGTTTGATGTGACACCATGAAAGCATAAGACAGCAACTTACCGATTCATGATCTTAGAAATTAAGAAACATACATGTGAACATAAAAGCGCCACATTATAAAAGTTAAAAGAATCTTCAGGATGAAAGCAAAATGTGTTATTTCTTAGTTTGCAATAAGGTAGGATATCCACGATTACCTCAGTATTATCAATAAATCTAACTCCTAAAATAAATTTTTACAATCATATGAACGATATCTCAATTAATTACAGCATGAGAATGTACTTCCTAAAATGAATAGAAAGAACTAGTTAACTTACGCCGCCTTACATCACTCGAAGTGTGAGAATATGTTTGAACGCCTACAAATGGTCAAGTGTATAATGTTGCAGTTCACTGTGAAAAAGGTCATTAAAACCAAAGGATATAAGTCTGCAGATATTCAGTCATCGATGCTTGTGAAGCATTGACTGTCTGTGGCCGAACCACCATGTGAATACTGTAGAGGTTAGGGGTGTAATTGGTTGAGGTAAGTCAGTCGATGTTATGAATCATCACTGTAGTTGGGAGTCTCTGCACAAGTTGAGTCGCCATCTACCTCTAAGCACTATGCTAGCTGAAGTAGGTTTATGTTGGACGAAACCCAAGAGTGGCTAGATTAAAATATAGCACAATCATAACCATATTCGGAAAATTTCGTTTACTGACTTGGATTAGAATTCTGTAGTTGGCCTATGAAATGTGCCAAATTTACTCCTACTAGCATATTTTTCATCTACTGATTACCATGAAAAATAAAAACGCTTATCCTATAGGACTAACCTGAATAAGAAACTAGGAACCATACTCGACCAACGCAGCTGTCACTGGAGATAGAAAGTCATAACCAAAGGAAACTACCAAATAAATAAGAAAATTCGAATTGATAGGAGGGTCACTGAAGTCAAGAAATAGGTTCCACAGTAAAAACTAGGAGCCTGCACCAAAGGATATCAAAAATAAAGAAGTGTATCTCAAGTAAATCATATCAATCAAAATCAACAAAAGACTGGGCATTATTGCGTAACGGTCCACGCTGCCACACCTCATATCGTTACGTCAAGTAACAAGGCAATAAAAATGGAAGATGAAGAAAGGAAAATCGATGAAAAGGAGTATAAAGTGGTTAAAGATAAGAAGGAAGAATGAGAAAATGGTGATGATAGGCATAGCGGTTGAGATGGAGATAATGTGTGTATACATCTGCGCCACTGACATCGATCCTGAGCCATGACACCTAATCTCCAACTACTGATTTCTCTCGTCCTGTGGACCCCGATCGGCTAGTCTGCATCGTCCTACATGGCTCAAACCAACCGTCAAGGACTTCATGTATTGATGTCATGTTTTAGTCTGGTCGCACCGAGCCTTTTTCCAGCCTGAACCTACTTCGGTCAACATAGTGCGACGAGGTAGACGGTGGCTGGGAAGACGTAGCACACGTCCCAACCATCTCAGTCGACGAAGGTTCACAACCTCACTAACTGTCTTACCTCTCGTCCTTAAAACTACGTCTGGTTTCTACGTTTTTCATGTGGTGACACCACACACACCCTGTGCTACGAAGGTAACAGTGGTCAAACACCTGAAGTCTTCTCATGTCTTCTACCTTTAATGGCCATGACTCACAGCCATACAGTAGAACAGGGCGAACTGCAGCGCAATACACTCGACCCTTAATAGACAATCGGATATCGCGGCGGTGCCAAGGATAGGGTAAGTTGGCAAAGGCCAACCGAGCCTTTTGTATCCATACAGAGATGTCATCGACCACTGAACCACCCGGGTTGATCCAACTTCCCAGATAAGTGAAATTTCCAATGCACTCAACTACTTTACTCTCTAGTGTTAGCCAGGACACTGTTGAAGACCAGTCCTGGGGAAACAATTAGGATTTGGGTGGCGAGAAAGCCGCCACAAACATTCTCACTACACTCAAAGTATCAAACTACGCAAAACGTTGTCACAGTGATGGTAAGGAGTATTGGAAGAAAATGCATATAACCCAGAAATTTCACATTGAGAATCCTAAATCCAACAACTACGTTCTATATCTAACAGTTTCCTATTTGTTTCCACATGTTCTATTTGCCATTCAACATTTTAACCTAAAACTTGAGTTCTCAGTTCTATGGTGAAAAACCAAATTTTCGATTCACAATCAAACAACACTCCACAGAAGAAAACCCATTTCGAGCGCATTTATTACAATAGTGGATAGAAATGGAGTAAGACAATCATCACCAAAGTAAGATCTGATATTACCGTCTAACGGTCCAGATTGCCACAACCCACATCAGCACATTAAAGTAGAAGGTTCCAAAATCAAAGCCCAGGAAATAAGGAAGAAATTAATCAAAAGAGTAATTTAGAGAGGAATTACTTTGTTTTGAATGTCTCACTGGGAATTTTTTCTGATAAAAAGAGGTGTAAAATCTTTTTAAAAAATGCTTGATTTCCTACACCGCAGAAGGATAATTCTTCTTGAGATACCTGAAAAAAGATTATTGTGTGACTATAGAGCCCAAAGGACATCTACTTGAAGCCAGTAACATACGGCCTTTTCAGAAGATTGATATTTTAGCTTGCTTTTTGCAAATTCAACTATGAACCCAGGTATGGCATCGGTTTGTCAGGGGGTAGAGCGAAGTGTACTGTTTCTAGGGCGGACCTTTACTAACCCCACCCCTTCTAATGGAGGGTAGCTTCGGTCTGTCACTGCTGGTCATCCAAGGGGAACACTTCACTGCTGTCATCACCCCCCCCCCCGCCGTTCAACCCACAGTGCCATTTACCCACTACAGCCCCCACCATAGAGTAACAGTTCACACAATAATGGCAACCGCTTTTTTAATTATCGTTATCTAAATGACTTTTCTGGCATAGTAGGACATCGTGGGAACAACAGTTTCGCGAGTATGGTTCATTGGGTCATTGTGATACACAAGCCCGACTGCCACGCCAAGGTAGTAGCTGCCAGTCGGGCTGAGACAGGGCTCAGAGTGGACGGGTGAAGACGTAGCATTACGCCTTAAAGTCTTAGACTGCTGGTCTGAACGAAGTAGGGTGTAGACTGCCTGGTTGGGGTCCTTGAGAAGGCCGAAATCAATGGTTGGAGACCCTTTTTGACATGCCTAAAAGTCATTCACAAAAGCGCAGATGTAATCATTCTGATGCCTTTTGAAGTTTGAGCATTCTCATTAACCGTGATTTCTAAACTGTTTCTCCTCCTATTCACTTTGGTCTATTTGATATCATTCCTTTCCTACCTACTTGTTCTTTGCATACTGCTGTAGTGTGGCAACTTGAACCGATGTGCAAGATTTTATGCTGATAGTTCTTACATTGGCTAGTCGTCTTTGTCCTTAACTCTGACTATGCACATTTGTGACTAAAAAACTTAGTACACTGTATACTAGGGACGATAAGATACACTCGTTGATACTGCCTGAAAACAGTACGTATATTGTAGTTTGAACTCTTGTGAGTAGTTTGATGAGCCAGCGTTACCCTTGACTAACTGTTTAATATTACACAGACGGTATCTACTCACTAATTCGGTCAGCTTTTTGGCACATAACAGTATTTTGTTAAACAAAAAATAAGTAACCAATTCGTTGATCTTGATAGTCATTCATTTTGATTCTGAATGCGCATAAAACAAGCACGATTACATATAATTACAGTTTCGTGGGCACCAATGAATCGATTAGATTGGAGCACTTTGGTTTATCAGCTAACCAATATCTTTTTCACAACCGAAATTGTGTTCATGATTACATGGACAAGTAATAAAAATTAACAGAAAATTTTTAAAAATGAAATTACTTGGCATCTGTGATTCGATCGGCGAGCGCAGAAGCAGAAAATCCACCGAACACAACAGAATGTACAGCGCCAAGACGAGCACATGCTAGCATAGTCATTATGAGCTCTGGAACCATAGGCATGTATATAGCAATACAGTCGCCTTTTTGAACTCCAAGATTTTCAAGCATTTTTCCAATTCTTTTAACCTATGGAAGATTGGGGACGATGTTAAATCAAACTTGGCGATTATATGGTTTAATAGCTTATAACTTCGTATGAATACGGTGTTTTCGAGTAAAAATCATACAAGAACCATCTTACTTGGCTTTCAGTACTCAAATTATGCTATTTTTAAATTAGTAGGTAAATTATTCGTATGTCCCCAAAAAGCGACAAAAAACAGTTATAATAAGCGCATAAAAGTAGGTTGAAAGAGAATCTAAACGACGCATTGTCAACAGTCATTTCTTAAACACTACAGAGTGAATGTAAGATTTACGAAAACTACGAATATCAGCGAATGCTTAGGCATCAAATAAACAACAAAACCGTGCCAATTTCAGTGATCCATTACTACCTCCTTGCAATCATATGCATAGCTAACAATCTAGCACATAAAAATATGTTCCGCAATTTACATTAGCTAACCTTTAACAAAACGAACGAAAGAAATAGGATAAATTCAGTTGTAAAAAGCAAGTAAAGGATATTCAATTGCTTAGAATCTCTACTCATATATGAGATGCGGTAACTTGGACAGTTAGGCAGTAATACCTGGTCTTGTGTTGATATTGACGATGATTCACACTCTACACTTAGGCAAAATGTTGCAGTTCGTTGACCCGGTGGGGTACCAAGATCGATGAAACAGAAGGGAAAATCTATTTATCATACCTTATTTAAAACCTACTAACTATTGATAACTATCAACGCCCTCACTGTAATTTCACAACTCAAACTCTTGAAATGTTGATATTTTCATACGAATAGCACTCTTTGTTCTAAAACAGTCAAAACGAAATACTGTAAACTGGTGGAACTAATTTTATGAATTCGACTAATTTATTTGACGAACGAAGATATCAGGACTGCAAAACACATCATAACATATAAAAAAATTGTAGGATTTATGTGCGAATCTGACTGATGCATGATAAAGACATGTATGATAACAACATCATGCGACCGGAATCTACCACAAGATTTCGGTAACTAACCTAGTAACTATGGAACGAAGTCAACACATTTAATGACAGGTTTTTGTGGCAAATAACTGGTTTACAGAGAATTACACAGTACGTCTTGCTGTGGAGTGCATGAAACTCATTATCCACGAAACACTCCTCAATAAACATATCAAGCCCCATTACAGCAGGTTTTTAAATGGTGAGTGAAAGTACTTAACGAGGTATTTGTCAATGTATTCCGCAAGCTTAGATAATGCTTTTTGGATTTTCAAGTGACCAAAGTGCAGAGTAAAGCTGACTCAGTACAATTGCGGAGCGGTAGGAGACAACAAAAAATGTAACCATTAGTGTGGTAAAAAAAACTAAGCGACTAGATAGGAATACATTCGAAAACAAATAAGCCACTGAACAACAAGCTGATGAATTATACTACCTGTAACGCATCCGAAACCTTACTCATCCACTTTTCAGTTGGGATTTTTAGACTGCCTCATCTCTTCATTGTCAAGCTTCGCCGTTTGTCAATTGTCTTTAATTATTAAATGTTAGTACATCCTCTGTACTTGCCGAGTCTTCGGATTGTTTTTCTTTCCTCTTTTCCCTTCCAGATTCTCGTGGTCACCACTAAACTCACCTCTACGCACCCCCTTGCAACAACGTATCCACCTACCTACAGGCTGAACAAAAATCTATCGACAGCTGGGCGTTAATTATTTTCAGTGACAGTTGAAAACCCATTAACAATACGCCGACACACAGTAGTTAGGCGCATTTTCAAAAATCCAGGGAAGGATATAGTTTTGTAAAGATATGTGCCAATTTACCGGAACGACGTTTCAGCACTGCCCCACCAATGCATAGTGTTCATAAAAAAGGAAGCAGTCTTCCAGTTGCTCGTTAATCTTAAACCTGGAAAACCCCCGAGTCCCGATGAGTTACATCTCAGATTGCTATCTTTATTAGCGGACATTGTTACTGAGTCAGTCACTGATCTTTTCAATATATCCTTATCTCAGACTCGCCATCCTAGAGACTAGAAAGATACTACAGTTAGCCCAGTTTATAAGGGCGGTAGCTGATAGTTGGTGGCTAACCATCACTATCTAACTAGCTTAGTTACCAAGGTTTTACAAAAAGGAATTCGTGATAAGGTACTTAACCATGTTAAATCAAATAATCTTTTGGCACCACAGCAACACGGTTCTCATACTGAACAATCCTGTTTAACAAACCTCCTCATCGCGACATGAATGGGTTGCAGCCCGTGATTGCAAGCTGCCAATGGATATCATATTAATAGACTTCAGTAAGGCATTAGATAAAGTCTCATGTAAGGTTACTAGGATAGCTTTCCTCTTTCTGTTTCTGTGCTGCACTGCAAGCCTGAACTAGGGACTTTTTGTACGGTAGAAGGCAGAGTGGTTAATGGGATACTGTCCAGGTGATTACCTGTTATGAGTAGGGTTCCTCAAGCAACAATCCTAGGTCCCCTACTTTTCTTGTTATGTGTAAACGAATTAGCAAAAATGCTCAACTCTTCGGTGCTGCCATCCGCCGATGATGTAAAGGTTTGGGGAGCCATACGTAGTGATGCTGATAGGTATGCCCTTAAAGCAGATTTGGATGAACTAGTAGGCTGGAAATCAACTCTAGTGAAAGTGCAATAATGCACACTGGTCATACCAATTGTTTCCGGTATTCCACTGATGGTACACTACTACTCCCAGTCTTTAAACTGAGCGACTCAGTCGCCATAACCCATGATTTGAAAACTTCGACGCACTGTAATGCAGCTGCAGCAAGAGACCTCTGTGTATTATGGTCCTTCCGATGAGCTTTAAAAAATGTTTTGATCAAAATATGTTCTGGATACTCCATTCTACTTACGCCAGACTTTACTTAAAATACTACATTCAGGCAGCCAGTCCGCGCCTATAAAAGAATGCTGATGTACTCAAGCGTATTCAAAGGGCAAGTATTAAGATTGTGACAAGCCTTTTAAATCTTCCCTGTGAGGAACAACTAGGTTGGCTAAACTTATTTCTACTGTCTTACCGTAGGAAAGGGGGTGATCACATACTGACACTTTGTATCCTTAATAATGACTTTGGTACTACGTCTTATCTTTTCTCTCCTGCTAGGATCGATTATCTCTGAGTGCATCACAAGAAAATCCAAACACCGCAATCAAATCAACTAAGCAAGAATCTGCGTTTCTCTCATCGTGTAGTCTATGGCTGGAACTCCTCACCTCAACAAATAGTACTAGCACCTTCAGTCAGCGCGTTTAGGGAGGAACTAGATCTTCACAGAGATATCTTCTGCTAGGATTAACCTAAAACAACTAGCCTACTATCCTTATTACTGAAAACTGAAAGGAATAATAAAATGATGGTATGATAAACGTGTTAAGCCTGTTATTATCGCCATAGGGGTATTAAGTTTTTTATTACCTTCGACAACAAATCTGAGTAGGTAAGACGGATTGTATCATTTGGATCATTGCCCTCCCAAAAAATTGCCACCTTGTCACCAAAACCTCGATCAATATTGCGATCCAAGATGTTATAGCATATATTTGTGTAACCATCTTCAAACCACTTGACAAATATTGGTCCTTTCCTGCAGTCAAAGTTGTAACTCAGGCATTTTTCGAAAGACGGCACCTGTTGCCAATTAAACTTCATGGCATATTCTAGCCAAAATTCTTTGGGGTTACTTAGAGCTCTGTAACTTATCATCTTGTGTTCCTCGCAGCACTTGACATGGGCAGACTTTCTGATAGAATCACTCGGTGGAAAAGATGTCATAGCTTGTACTACTGGATTAATAGAAGTTAGTTTACGTCTCAGAGGGAAGGAAGCGCGTACAACTTGTTGAGATTTAGAGAACCAGAAAGACAACCTAAAAAAGCCAAAAAGTGGTGTAAGGCCAGTGAGTTTACTTGAGACACGAAAAAATAGCAACAAAGACGACAAGTAAACGAACCTAGGGTATCAAACTAAGCTTGAAAATGGATGGCCAAGGTTGAAAGTGTAACACAGTCACCCGAAAGCCCACTATTCGTCACAGGAACTATAGGATCATGTCCGTCTACGAAATCTTCAGCTTTTCAGATGACTGTTTTTCATATGCACAGAATTTATAGACAGATTACGATATTTTTATTAACTGTGCTTTATTATTCTTAACGCGCACGTTTTGAAAAAGGAGTGACATTTGTACGTTTGTTTGGATTTTCAGCACCTTTTGCGTTTAAGCATCAGAAACTACTTTTTGTTTGCCCAACCAAAATAATCTTTGATCAAATGGACGCAGAAACTTTTCTGGGTGATAGCCACCTTCGTTTGAAATGGCTTTTCTTCCAGAGCAAGCAGTCTCTTCTGGTACATTCTTCAAAGGCTTCTTGTAGTTTTTCATTTTCTAACTCATGCGTCGCCTGTCACATCAGTTTTGTTGGTAACGTCCTTGACATGGCCAACCAAGTGTATCATAAAGATGTTTCTGATAGGTCTGCGTGTCTCTTCGCAGTGGCCTCTGGTGTTCAGTGTTCCGAAAATAGTATTTGGTTTTACGAATTCACGCTCTCAACATGCAAAATGTTTGATAATTCAGAGAGTATCTGGCTTTCATGTTGTGCTACTAAGGTCTCCGAGGGATGGTTGAAGAAGCGTAAGCGGTTTCAAAGAAGCTGGTGTCAGAAGGGAAAGTTAATCATTTTGACAGAGAAAACGACAGAGCTTCCGTTGGCGTACAGTTTGCCACTCAGAATTCTGAGAATTTCCTACGAAAAACTGAAAGACTGCCTGCGAGGTCTGCTGAAGGCGACTTGGAAAGAGCTGTAGAAAGCAGGGTGGAGTGTGTATCCTCTAGGTTTTGCATCCGCAGAGCTGGCAGACTATGCCTGGAAACTACCGATCGTAGGATTAGGATCCGGTGGAAGGGACGGGAGTGAGGCGCTCTCAGTGCCAACTAAGGAGCCGTGCAGTCCGTAGGTCCTGCCAATTTTTGGAGCTCAATTAGTGATGACGAGTACACAAAGGTGAATGAAAGTCCTTCCTGGGGCTGCCACTGTCAAAGTCACCGGACTACGTCCTAGCCTTGTACATCCGACTATGAGAAACGGTGAGTTATTTGGTCTACAATGCATGCCGAAAAGCCAGTAACGGACACAGAACCAGTTGCCATCACTCCACAGAGCAAAGATAAAGCAGAGCTCCATGAAATTTCTTTAATATACTACAGTGAAAGAAAGTAGAAACCAGGATTCAAATAAATGTTTCGAACACGATGTTGGCAGGGTGCAGAGTTTGGCAAGCAAGTTTTTACCGGAAAACATGCCAAGAGTCACCCCACTCAAGACATAAAAAGTAGGAGAAAAGGAGATGTCCCTTGTTGAAAACAGGCTTCGTCGACGTGGTGTTCAGATTATTAGGGGAGGGGGATCTGTTTCTGAAGAATGCCCGTAGACTACAAGAATCTGGAGTGCTCGCGCGTAAGGATTTGGATCTTGCTGGTCGAACTAAGGAACAAGAAGCAGAAGCAGAACCAAAACACAGATTAGTGGCAGGAGAGCAAGACCTTAAAGTAGTGGGTTTTCGTGTGGCAAGACTTCGGCAACCAGTGATGCTGAAGTCCCTATGGACAGGACGGAAACCCATTCAAGTAGTTTTATCGTCTCGCACACAAATACACATGTTCTCTTGAACAAGTGGACTGTGGTTAATTATGGGACAAGCACAGAAACCTGACTCACTCCTGGGATCAGTGACTGTGAGACACATTTACTGGGATTTGTCCCTCTTAGAAGTGATGGCTTGTCACACATGAGTGGTAGTATCATCCTTCACTTTAGAGATATCTTAACTGTATGGGCCATAGAGACGGTTACGTGTGAAATACTGCCCCTCTGACTGAAATGCAGCGAACAAGATGTTAGACTAACCTTGGCATATCGAACCCCCGAATGTGAGGCAAGAGATTTCCCCCTGAATAAGCTGAACTCCTGGGCAGACAACTCACGATACCTGGTTGTAGGAGGCTTCGACGCCCCATCAGTTGGCCAGGATGGACTAACAACAGAAGCATCGCGTAACTCGTTTGATCACAGATTAGTGGAAACAGCAACTTCCGTTGCCTTCATACAATACGTTAGGACAGCAACCAGATATGATCATCCGCATACTCCATCAGTTCTAGACTTAGTATTCTGGCTCACAGACGATGTATGCTTCATCCAGCACCTTGCGCCCCTCGGTAACTGGCCACGCTGTTATCGTCTTCAGATTCACAGCAGCCGTCTTGTGTCAGGCCGATGCCTCAGCAAGACGCAACGTACGAAAGCAGAATATGAAGGTGTTAACATGGTAACCTCTTCAGACGATTGGACAGTCAATCCAGGAGCCTCGGTTGGGGCTGCGTGGTTCTTCAAACAGTTATACGCACAAGTGACTTGACCGTTCATTCTGTGAACTGTTCCGAAAGGATGAAACCGTTGTCCTCCATGGACAAACCAAGAAATGTGAACCTTCTCACGACGCCAGAAAGTGTCAGAGTCTGAGGTGATAAAGCACTACGAAGAAGCCTAAAATACATGTATCGCTCCCGTCCACCGATCTCGAAAACGCCTTAAAACACGTCTTGCCCAGGCCGTTGCAACATCCGAAAAGGTTATTTTCTCGCGTAAACTAAGAGGATGGGATATACCGCGGTACACCCGCCCCAATCAAAGGGGCGGAAATCAACTGTTTGATTGAAGACGACAAAGAAAAATGAAAAGTTGTAGCTGGATAATTTGCTGAGATCCCCAAATTGGAACCTTCTGTGGACACTAATTCAACGGCAGGAGCATTGACATTCAACGGAATAAACTGGATATCCATCGCATTGGGGTATTCGGACATTAGGTACCCTCGACGTCGAAAACTTAACGAGACCGGACAAGCTGCACCCAAGGCTCTTGAGAGAGCTTTCACTCTATGCAGCCGACCCACTGACTGCCGTATTTAGACAGTCTCTCGGCGGTGGCACTCTGCCCTATGGCTGGAAGGATGCCATGGTAACACATCTGCAAGGCAGTTTCTGGGCAGCAGCCATCGAATTACGGACCGATAGGTTCTACTAGTACTGTGGTAAAAATCCTAGAGAGAGTAATCAAGAAAGCCATTGGGGCTAACCTAGAGAGCATCACTCTGTTGTCCCACTCACACCACGACTTCCACAGAAATTTCTCTTGCCTGACGAACCTCCTTGCGGCCAGAGAAAGTTGAGTCAGGTCTAAGGATGATAAGACAGCAGAACATATCATTTTTGCGGACTTCAGTAATGCTTTCAACAAGGTATCTCAATCCAGTTTGTTCACGAAAGTTTCGGAAAAACTAGCAGTCTCCTTGCATGGGTAGGAGGGTTTCTGGTTGGTAGGAGACAGAGTAAGGATCAGTTTGCATCTCTCCTCTTGGATGTCGGTAGAGAGCGAAGTGCTTCAAGCACAGCCCCAGGTCCTCTGCCATTTCTCCTACACATAAATGAGCTTTGGTTATCTACCCTGATGACGCGAATATCCGGGGGAAGATTAGTGGTGGCGAGGATACAGACAGCGCTTCAAACAGATCTAGACAGCTTGTTTACCTGGTCAGAGAAGTGGCTGATGCCCATCAACGCATGTAAAAGTGTGAGCATGCACCTGGGGGCACTTATGGCAACGCCAACCATACTGATAGGACTCTTCTGCTATCAGTACTGACCCACAATGGCCTAGGGGTCACAGTGAGTTGTGATTCGAAAGCCACGGCACACTGTCGGCAGATAGCAGCTAGGTGTTTTAGGACACTTGGAACTGCGCAGAAAGTTTACAAAAATAGGTGGTGATATGTTCGCCACCTTATACACATCCCTGGCTAGGTCTAAATGAAAAAACTGCACACTGGTGGCAAATCTTAGCCTGAAAGTTGATGCGTACCTTTTGGAAAGAGTTCAGGAGGAACTACTCATATGGTCCTTGCGACGACACCCCAGACCTGAGAAGATCGGCTTAAGGAGCCAAAACTCTGCTGTGTTTCCTGTCGCAGACAGAAAGGAAATCGAATAGTACTATACTGGATTCCAAGAAATGTCTTTGAACCTGGTCCATCTCCCTTTTTCTTTTTCACTGGGTCAGGACACCTCAAAGGACACTGTAGGAGGATACAAAAACGACGAACGAACATAGTCTCCACAGAGCTGGTTCCCACATCAGACAATCAGCTTCTTGAGCCCACTGTCGGAAGAAGTGGTGTCCACATCATCAGTTGACTCCTTTGGATGAAGTCTAGACAAGTACAGGAATCTACTGCAAGAGGATCAGTTAAGACCCACAGCCCTCCATCCGCAAGCAGCAAACCCAAAAAAATCTGCCTGCAGGATCGTTTCACGGACGATCAGTCTAATTCATTATTTTTTTACGGGATTGTTTGAACCATCTGAGTTCTCAACGCTTTCTCCTGCACCTCGTGAGAAGGTTGCTGGTCGTCACTGAATTCTGCATTACGTCTACCCACTCACCTTTTGCAGCTGTGGCATATCAGACGGGCAGTTGTGTCAATTACATTTCTGGGGTTGTGTTACTTGTCAAACAACTGCGGCGTAGATGGGTTTTTCAAATTTTGTGTCACTAGACAGTCCGGAGAAAACGAGGAAGAGGAGTGGATTGAAACCAAGTTGAAAGGAGGCGGAAAAAAAGGACTGGAGAAGTCTGGGTAGATTCAGGGAAGAAGTGAAAGAGAACTGGGGTGAGGAGAGCCTTGACAAATAAGGTGGAATCACAGAGTCAGAAGGAGGAGAAGTAGGGGCAAGAATGTAAGAGGGGCAGTGGGAAGAGGTGGCAGTGATACCAGCATGGATATCAACAAATTCTGAGGGCGCGATTCCACTTCTGCAACGGTTCTAGGTTTCAGGGATCGTAACTGAGAAGGATTTTGTGTTTAGCGCTTCAAATGTTCTCTTTCTGAGTTCTGGGTATGCTGTCTGGGCCCGTTACATCCGCGTAGTTCGTTCACAACAACCTTCAACGTGTACTTCTATAGGGTTACCTCGGGATCACTTATTTTCGAGGTCAAATGGGTTGAGTAGTTCTATTCTAGCATCATAGAATATATCCCAGTAGTCACATTCAGTTTTGGTCCCTCTCATTTGAGTGGCTTCTGATTAGTCCTTGCCCCTAGACGGGCGTCCTGGGGGCGCCACGACGTAGCAATCTGAGTATTAATAAGCACAAGATGTCTCGGACCATCAACTTATCTTCTGACCGCCACAAGAAGCGCTTCAAATATGAGACCAGATTTTCTGGCAAATCTTAAAGTAGCTTGAGTTCATCATTCAGTCAGTTACCAGCGTTAATAGGTCACAACGTCCCCCAACATGGGGTAATTTGATAATTCCTGCACATTAATCGTTGGCTATGAAGCATACGCTGTGCATCATCTTGCACTTGGTTGTGCTGAACTGCAAAGGATTTTTTGACTCCAAATCAAGCTCAGTCAGTAAGTTAACATGGAGCGTGCCACACGGATCTTTGGGTAATCCGAAAACGGTATTTGGGTCAACTCAAGAAATATTTGCATGTCATTTACCTATACCGTAAACGACAAGATGCCATTCAGTTCAATTAGTGGGACTACGCCCTCACACTGGTAGTCGGTTCGTTGGCAATGATTATCCTTCATTTCAAAGCTGCAGTTCACAAGATGGAAGCCTAACCAGGCCTGCGACCCCCATGAACACCAGCAGAATTCGGTTTAGATAGTAGCCAACAGCGATAGAGCTACGGCGAGCGTTTCAAATGCTGAATGGAACCATATCTGCCCAATCTTTTTCATTAACTACAACTATCCATCGGTCAAACGCACCGAGCGGACTGGCCACGTAGCAGCGGTATTTCTGGAAGCTGTTCTCCGGTTTCAGGGAACTGCAAGTTCTTAGGAGGATTGAAATGGTCATCATGTATCGGGGCTTCAAACATTTTGGTAATATGCGAGAGCTCGTTCGTTGTCACGTAGTTCACTGGGCCCGACCGAATACTTCGCTTATATGCTAGTGTAACAATTTTGGTTTTCTATGGTCAGCGGAGGAGGGTGAGGGCACAGTGCCACAGCAAACGGTATGTCAGCGGCTACTTTCAATTTGCTGGGGTGGTTTCTGCCCTTATAAACACTGACGTTAGTCTCAAGCTCCGATAGCCCTTCTCAGACTGCACCAAATTTTACATTTACGTCATTTAAACCACACGCTTGGTTAACGGTGTTACTTTCGAATATATTCAAGGCAGCGAAGGGCTGGCATGAGTGCTGGCTCATGGTCGAGTCACAGATGGATGGCTTAAAAGCGTAGGTTTCCTTTCGTTAGAAAAATCACTGACGGCCGCATGCTCGGCATGCTGTCTTATCCTGTAATATATTTATTCCTTACCTCCAAGGTATGGCAAAGGTTTTCAGCATTCTGGTACTCTTCCTGGGCTGTAATTGTCCCCAGGTCAACAGTACGAACCGCAGTCTTTATTTCAGTGTGATATGCTAGAGGGTGTTAAATCAGTCTTAATGTGATGAAGATGCCCAGGGAACTAATTTTGGACACCATCAGTTAAATAACTTCCTGCACTACACTGCTTTGCGTTCACTGCAACTCTCACTGTTCATTCAAGGAAATGACTCTTGGTCAGTAGTAGCAGAAAGGTTTAGAAGAAGTTGTCCATAAACTTTGTTGGAGTTCTCAGAATTACTTAGTTTCTTGCTTAGAATCAATTTGAAGAGTGAGGTTGAACAAAATTCATAGGAAGGGTGATTAATCTGAGATACTTTGCCGCTGTGTGATAGGGTTTCTTACATATCTGGCTTTCTATACATCTGGCCACAGCGCCCAGATTTCATGCTGAATCATTCTTCATCAATAACGCCTTTATTCTATAAGAAGCATAGTCTTATGGTGCTACTTCAGAAGCGCTGGGTGACCCACTACTGGGGGTTGTAATCATCAGTGTATTGGCGCTCATACACTTGACTTACACACATCTCTTGAAAGCTGAATAGGGAGACCATAACATATAAGATCAGCCATTAGTGGCTGGTGGATAGCGATTATCAGGCTTTTGTCGCGTTAACTTATCTAAGAGAGGAATCAAGCAGTTTTGGATTCAGTAGAACTAAGGGAGATATGATCATACATTGCGGTATGGTCCACTTATCAGGCAAAACATAAGTAATAAAAACGGCTACATATGGAATCAAAAAATGCGCTGGGTGGCGAATATTCTAGCAGAGGGAGTACACCCAATTGAGGGCAGAAGGGCGGTGAATTCACTGCAAGCACGGTAAGCATACTTGAACTCGGAAGGAGAATGTCGTTCTAAAACCATGAATTTATTTTATAACGCAAATTTTTGTCATCGCAGACTAAATTTTTCCTGCAAAAACGGTACCTGACCATCAATCACTGTTTTCTTCAGCGATACCGAATACCCATTTTGGAGTTTAATTCGACCACTTCACGACATGCTCAAGCAATCCAAATCTATTTTTAAGTCCTCCATTAACGTGGATATCAACGTTTATTTTATGGCCAACCGACAAATAAATATATTACTGGGGTTGCAATACGCATTCAGTTTTTTTGTCGATGGGAGGGCAATACTTTTACTTGTCCGACTTGTAAATTTTCTGCACACTTATTCTGCTGGGATGTCCCATTGTATGAACGTTCAGTACTTGTATCTTCTAGTGGCAATAGATGGAGATTGAGATTACCTTCCATGAAGACACATGTAATTTATATATGACCTTATTCGTACCTGTAAAAATGGTGTGTGCCAGTATATTCAGGAACAAATATTATCATTAATAGAGTTGGCGAAAGCTTACGGTCATGCATCACTAATATTCGGCTTACAATTCGTTGAGTTTATCTGGACCGTAGTCTAAAATGGACAAATGGTTCGTCTATCGCCTGGGTAACCAAAATAGTTAGCAGCGGCCCAGTATCGTATGACAGACTTGTGAGCCAGTTTCTTGCGGAACACGGTCCCTGTCAGCTATCTATTTTCCAGGAGATGTGGACAAAGTCAACACATGGGTCTTTTGTACTGTTTGGACCTGAGTCCGCGGAATGGTTTAGCGCAAAGACTTGAGATACGGTTAATTGGTTCTTACCTTTTCATTCCACACAAAGAAAAAAGTAGCTCTAAGATCTCGTGCAGCTGTAAGAGATTTTGCCTAAACACCCGTGATCCAACCTCAAATTGGTTCGCCGTAATGTTACCAGTGCCATGTCGGCAAAAAGCACGTTTCCGTCTCATGTAGCGTAGGGCTTAAAGTCAAGGAAGGGCATAAACATGAAATAAACTCCTGACGAGGGTTCCTTGAGGTCTGTGCTGTTAAGTTTGAGTGAGTTTCAGGTAGAATAATAACATTTCTCATGTAGCGGTGGTTGAACCAGCTGCACACATCTTACATGAACCACTTTTTATTTTTGGGAACGAAATACTGGCACATTATGATCTGCCAAGTGTTGAAGTGGGGTTGAATCATTTTGCAAAACCAGCCTGACAAGGTCCTTTCAGATTTTCTCCCCGCAATATAAGATCATCAGCGAACGGAAGAATATTTCGAGGCAACACGCTGGAGTAAGGCATCACTGTAAACCTGGAAAAAAGAGGGGTCCTAACATTCCAACCTCATGGGAAAGAACTAAAAGGAGGAAACCATTTTAGAATGTCAGTGATTCGGAAGAAACGCTCTTACGAGCGTGCACTTCAGGGGGATAACATGTAACTTTTACCCCAAGATGACATTCTCGATGGAATAGCGGGAATCCAGCATGAAGAGTGGCTAAAAGGAGAAAGGAGAGCAGTGCCACTTATGTTACGACGTACGGCACAGATAAGTAAATGCAATGAAGCTTAATGGCAACAGCATTGCTTCTTGCATTTTTTCATTTTTCATCCAACACCGAACTGCACCTTGTGCTGATTAGATTGTTGCTTCTTCGCATGCTTTAGAAACACGCTTCACAGTGCTTCTCACTTAGTCTCTTAGTTGAACCTCAGTCATGCATCCTAGTACTTTCCGTTCGAGGCATTTAACCTGATGGCAGTATTTTTGACATCTGATTGACTGAATACGGATTACATTTAGAGACAGGTGAAACAAAAAGTAAGAGGATGACGAAACTGGTTGTGAATATTGTGCTCTGGTCGAACGTCACGTAAGCAGATGCAAACATCTTCGAAATATCCCGTGATGGGTGTCCACATCTACCCAAGGGCACTCAGTGCTTTTAAAAGTTGTCGCTAATATGAGGCAGGAACCATTGACCTGGGAATTACAGACATATTGGACCGTAGAGAAGTTTAATTCCCTTAAATGAGAGTGGCTGGAGGATAGGTCTTTATGACTCTGAATCGTAGCTAAACTATTTTCTTCGTGGAACTGTAGGAGGTAATCATTTGCACGTGATCTGTTATACTATAACTTTAACGTTACCAGCCGTTTGATATAGTACTTTTGAGCACCAAAAGTTACGTTTCGTTGTTCCTGCACAACGTGGTATTCTATATCGGCAATTTCCGCCGTACAGTAGATCTGTCTGTATAAAAGAAAGACTCGGAGCATATATAGCTTCTTATTCTCAGAAACTCAACTTTCTGAGCATCATACGCCTATTCTGGAACGTTAAAGAGACACCCACTTTGATATACACAGCGGAACCCAAGAAATTACTGAGAAAACAGGGAAGTCAAAACAAGGACTAACTTGAAGAAAAGTTATTTGTCTGTAACACTCAGTTTAATTACGAACCAACGCTGTTAGCTTCGAGACACAATAGTTCCGCAATATACGTTGCCTGAAGTGTAAAGAAACACTCGCTAGCAACTGTCATATTTGATACATAAGTCGTTGCTAAACCTTCTGTGACTTCTGGTTACTTCACTTGTTCTTCGGTATTGACGAACCCAATAAACGAGTAACTACTACTGCCACACCATGGTCCACCCTAACAAACGTATATGTGCTATATATACACCTAAACCTAACCCTAGCGCCTCAACTAAAAGAGCACGTTCACTAAGTGGTTCGACATCAAGCCATAAAAGAGGTCCTGAAGTTAAGGTAGTCGATCTCATACCGGAGCTATATAACACTTCGCGTAAAAACAAGGAAGACTTGATAACCCTCCAGAAGCAACTACAAGACATGAACGCTAAGCTTGAAGTTGTTCTACCACTGCTCCATCTTTGTCAGCCTAATCTAGAAGCCAGTACAGAAACCTTATTAAAAACAGAAAGTGTCCTAGATTTCATTGCTACAGAGGTTAATAAAAGGATTATGTCCTCACATAATGTATTAGTATACAACATACCCGACCACGAACCGATCAAGCAAGCAAAAGCCTTATGTCTGCAGGCTTGTAACATGTCTTCTACAGAATGCCAAGTTACCCGTCTCCGCAAGAAGTTGGGGAAATATACCTGCCCCTTGCTGTTCAAATTTAGTGGCTCTTACCACGCCAGACACTTCCTATCATCCAAGCAACTTATTAGTGTATCCACACCATATAAAAATGTCAAACTTTCGCAAGACTTAACACCTTGTCAGAGACGTAGTCGCACAAAAATACCAAAAACTGCTAATTCTAGTCAAGCTCTGGTACCCAAAACAGCAACACAATCTATTAGCGAACTGGCTACTGTACAAACACAATGGAATGAGGAATACCAAAGCCCACAAACTAGCCCACTCACACACAGACGTAGAGCCGATGACACGACGGTAGGCTTGGACAAATCGATGAACTACACTCAAAAACAGGCACACGATCTCCTAAAGGTGGTCTCACTGTCTACAGAAGTGGAAAGCCAGTCCCCGTCTTACCCCGTCACACAGGTCACCCCCAAACCAAGTGCTACGCTATCGACCCAACAAATTACTGAAAACGTTATTATGTCATCACCAGGTGTCACTCAGCCTATAAACATACCCAGCACCAGCCACAAGCACCCTGTTATCATAGGACCGCCCCCAAGCTTAGCGCGTAAACAGTCAAATCTATCCCACCTCAGCCAGTGCAAAACTTATATGCACCAAATAGGCAGATGATAAAGAGTACAGATAGCACTAGACACTCTTATACAAACCCCACTATGCACCTACCCAGGTTAAATAAACTGCCGAAAAGGCAATCAAGCAGTCTCACCAATAGACGAAAAAACAATACAAATAGTCAAAAGACCATTGCACCCTCGCAAAGTCACACTAGGGAAAATGCCAAACGTTATTTCTCAGGTCATCCTATGACCAAGTCAAATAACTACTCTCCAGGCGACCCACACTTCTTAACACTTCCGCGGTCACTAGCAGATACACATCACCGCCGGACCCCTCAACGATCACAGTTATTGGATAGGGAGCAAAATGGTAGTCACAGACTATGCTTTCCGCCTCACCCATACGCCGAAAGACGTGGGTCATACGCTACACAAGGACAAACTTACAACAGATCCCCTAAAGAAAATCAAGGGGAATATGAATCTGTCTATGACCAAAATGCATACGGCAACCAGCGGACAGGTGTGCCATACAACTTATCAATCCCCGTTACTTCTTATGAACAGGGTTTTTTCGGACAGCCTACGGCTGCAACGCCACCAGTAATGCAGGTGATTCGGATGCTGTCGGATCATCTGCTCTCTACCCTGACCAACAGTCTCTATACCAATCACAATGTAGTGAATACCTCGCTCCTTCCGAGGTAAACAGTACCGAATCGTCACCCTGTACAAAAGGTCATGACATCGCTAGCACGATGTACGCAAAGGACGCCCAAGAAACGTACCAAAGTGCTGACTTTCTCCGAGATATATCTAAACACTTTTGTACTATTAACTCGCTCTCGTTTTGCCTGATTAACGCCCGCTCTATACGCAACAAAATGAAAGAGATTATGCTGCTATCTCTGATAAGTGGTCCGTCCGTGATAATGGTTACAGAAACTTGGTGTACCAATGATATTTGCGACGCAGAGATCTCCATTGACAACTATTCCTTGTTCAGGAAGGATAGACTGCATGGTAGGGGAGGAGGGTGCATTATCTATGTAAAGTCTGACATCACTGCTACGCAGTGCCCTACATCTGAGCTAAACGAGATTGACGACTCAGTATGGATTATCGCAAAACTTACTCGCTCCACTTCCCTCCTAATAGGATGCATTTACCGGCCCCCTTCCTCCTCAGTCGAATACGACGACAAGCTAACAAGCGTGTTCGCCCGTGTGGCAACACTACCACACACAGCGAAAATTATATGTGGTGACTTTAACATGCCAGATATAAAGTGGCGACCAATTAGCTATCCAGAGCGCTTTGATAAATTCATAAGCATTCTTGAAACAGAGGGTTGGCAACAACATGTGGAACACCCTACCAGGTACAATAGTGTCCTGGACCTAGTCTTCACAAACGGAACCACACCCACAAAACTCCAAGTGGGTACACAACTTCCAGGTAGCGATCACAAGGTTGTATATGGATACTTCAATATAACCAGCACAAAAGTGGCCCAAAAGTCAGGAACAGTACTAACTAGAAATTACAAGTATGCCAAATGGGACGAACTACAATCGTTTCTGCGCTGCCTAGATTGGAGCCCCTACTTTACCAACAGTTCAGCCAAAGAACTCTGTGATCTATTCTATGAATATATAGGCACAGCTCAAGACTATGTTGCTCCACCGCTCCGAAGAGAAATTAAGAAAAACAGAGCTGACTATATACCAAAGAAAGTACGCATCCGCATGCGAAACCATGTCAGAGAGTACTATAAGTCGAATGACTTTTCGTCGCTTGTCACACTCAAAGACACATACGACACATTCAAGGCAGAAAGAGTAATAGAAGCCGTTAAACAAGAACGCATCCAATGTAGTAAAACTAGTAATACAGAAGCACTAGTGAGACTGATGAAAACCCGGATAAGTAGCTCCAGAAATAGTACCCCTAGTTTAATCATGGACAACGGCATCCTCTACGATAACCCACTACAAATCAGCGAGCTGTTCGGTTACCAGTTTGCTAGCTGCTTTACACAAGAGGACGAAATAAAAGTCATTGGTGCACCGTCAACACCAACTCACTCCATAAGTACAGTGCTCTTCTCTAAACAAAACATTTCTCTAGCTATAGCATCACTTCGAACCTCATACAGTGCGGGGCCTGATGGAATTCCAACCATCTTGTTAAAAAGAGGTGGCGAAGATATACCGCTGATTCTCTTGAAGCTCTTTAATACGTCCCTCTCCAGTGGCAATTACCCTGAGAACTGGAAACTATCATACATATGTCCTAAGCATAAATGTGGACCAACATCTAATATAGAAAACTACCGACCTATAAACATCACGTCAGTAGTATCCAGGACTATGGAAAAGGTGATTGTGAAAGCAGTTGTCGACTATATGACGACTAACCAATTACTCTCACCAGCACAACATGGATTCTTGAAAGGCCGGTCATGCACTACAAGCTATCTTGACTATCTAGACAACGTTACAAGCAAGCGTGACCAAGGCCTATTTGTAACTACCCTTTTCTTAGACTTCAAGCAAGCATTCGATAAGGTGCCTCACAAACGCCTGGTCACTAAGTTGCAATCATATGGTTTCCGAGACCCGTTACTGTCCTGGCTCAGAACATCTTTAGAGGGTCGCTTCCAAGTAGTAAAATTCAGTAATTGCTACTCCACCCCTAGACTTATACAAAGTGGTGTCGTCCAGGGTAGTGTGCTAGGACCGATACTTTTCCTAATCTATGTAAACGATATCTGCAGTGTTATCCGAAATGGCATACCCTACCTTTTCGCTGACGACTTGAAGATAGTCTACAGCTTTTCTCCTGCAGCACTAACACAGGGTTTCTCTCAAATACAAGAAGATCTGAAGAGGATATTCATATGGAGCGAGACCTGGCAGCTCCCTCTAAACCCAAATAAAAGTGGCATCCTCCATTTCAATAAATCCCACCCAGAAGTAACGCTACACTTGGGTGATATTGCACTGCAGGTATACAACACTGTGAAAGACCTCGGAATCACTTACTCCAGAAGTTTGACTTTTACGGAGTATGCAGACTCAGTAGTTTCCAAGGGCAGAAGACTCATCGGTCTTCTACACAGAAACATACTCATACCTGAGGCAAAACTTATACTGTACAAGGCTATGGTTCGCCCAATATTAGAGTACTGCACCGTTATCTATGGTAGCATGAATGTGTCGGACAGAATTCGAGTAGAGAACATTCAACGGAACTTTACTCGGCGCCTACTAATACATAACGAAGGACTTCCTTACGAAGCAAGATGCAAAAAACTAGGACTAGAATCACTCTGGCTGAGACGCCTGAAGCTCAACTTAACACTTCTTTTTCGTCTTTTATTTACAAACCCTAAAACGAAATGTGCTGTCACTTTTAAAACAACACAGGCATATAATCTGCGTAATAGCGAGAACATCATCCCAATAAATAAGTATCGCTCAAAACTTCGATGTAGGTTTTTCATAACGCAATACAGTATGCTGTGGAACAAACTTCCCGCTCCTATACGAGCATGCCGTTCGCTCGGCCAGTTTCAACGACTACTTAGTAAATTCCTCCTATCTAACGAATCTCATCAATTCGTTGACGGCCAAACCACAAACGGTAATGCCATGCACTAAGGTACTACTGGTACCTAGACTCAAGGGAGACTAACAGCAATGACATAAGTATACAATGCCGAAAACTAAACGCAATAGTTAAGTTAAAATCTAATTTCTTAGAAAAAAAATGACCAAGAGTGAACAGGAAGCGGAGTGCGACACGATATGCTACAGTGAACTTATTAGATACTCAAATGTAACCTACTTTTCTTCACAACCTAACCGATCTCACGACTTAACACCTATTTCCTAAAAATCGCCCCTTAAAGTAATCTCTCTACTCCGAAAAGATAAAAGAACTGTCTGTCGGTGCATTTTCATAGCATGCAACTCTTTATTATTTGCCCTTTGTCATCAGTACTTACATCTAAGTACTCTGCACCAACATAGTTTCGGTAGACCCGATATGGTAATGCTCAACAGGCAACACCATGATCATCCCCTCGTGACCAGATAAAGGGTGGTGGTCCTAAGAAAAAAAAAAACCACGAATTTCACCTAAATGTTTATAACTTCATCATACGCTTGTACATAGGTATATAACAAGTTAATACCTGGTCAAATATCCTCTAATCTTTCTATTTCGTAGTGATATCTTCAGCTTCAGACTGACTTTCATTACTGTCGTGCGCACCTTCATCTTCTTCCACCTAAGCTTACCTCTAAACAGTTGGTTCTGGACACTTCCTCAAGTAAGTTTAATAGTCAGTACAAACTCACCCAGATGTATCATGGTCGATCTACTCCTGCGTATTTTTGTGCTCCTGTTACAAATTTCGCCTGCTGCTCGCTTTTGTTATTCACTTTTCAGATTTACTTAACCAGTCCTGCATTCAAATGGAATCCTACAAATCGCATTCGTCAGTGGGAAATATTGGCACCGAAACCTGATGACGAACGCGCACACCCCAAGGTCATGAATGTGATGCGGCCTCACCTTCAAGAATATTGGATGATTCAAACGATGACCGGATAATCTTCAAATTCGAACTGAGCCTGCTTCAACATGCCTCCTATATGCCATAAATCACAGCATCTAATGTATAGCATAACATTGTACATAATAGTCATCTCTCATTACCAAAGTGATCAAACCTGTAAACTGGTTTGTATTCATGTAACCTTTGTTGCATGAAATATATTATTATTATTATAATTGATATTAAAGGTGGATATTATGAAAAGGTGACTCGGAAAGGCTCAGAGTATGAGAGGATTCAAGGGATTTCAGGGGAAACGCGGACCGATATGTTAAGATGAAGCAACTGTTAGAGAGAAAAGTGGGCAAGAAGAGGTAGACTAAGCGGCTGTTGTGCAGAGACTGACGAAGCGGTTCTGAGTGTGGGAGGTAACGAAAGCAAAAAGTGACGGCTATGGGTACAAACGCCAAGAAATAAGAAGTAGGTTGGATTTTATGATGATTACTTCTTTATTTAGTTCCCCCTTTCTTCTTCACCATTTCTCACTTTTCGTTTCGTCGTCTCCCGTTCGGCCAGCTCGGAATGGTTCTTTGCGGGCTTCGCTGAGACGCCTCATCCTATCAACACGAGGAAATTCGCTCGGGCTTTAAAGTTGCGGTTACGGAAGTATGATAAAAGCCAACGGACCAGCGTAAAAGCGATTCAGGTCACCGGGAACCCAATAATGAGGCGATCATGGTTGATGCAAGGAAGTATCTTGACATACAGAAATATATCACATACATTCCGTCTAAACGGTGGGTTATGTTCATCCTTGTACTCTCGATGGCTGATGGATAAGCAACACAAGGTCGTTCTTTCGTAAATCCATCATTGTGTGGCGCAGAGAAACAAGTGAGCATCAGGGGCGTTTCACTCAGGAAGGTGGGGGCAAAATGGCAAAAGGCTCAGGGTTCGCTAGTTAACTTCTTTAAGGTACTTGTGATGGGACCCAACTTTCCAGTTTGTATGTTGCGTCCTGCTTGCGAAAACGAGCAGAAAGCATTTCTCAAGGGTTCAATGAAGATTTGTCCCCCACTATGAGCAGCAGAAACATGGTTTCTTAAAACCAAGAAGCAAATCGCTCCTCAGGAGTATCACCTTTCCTGCGATGAGCCGCCGATGACTGTGATAGTCTTGTGACAGCTAGTTACAGGCTGAAAATGCGGGTGATGACAACGAGGTTTGTTTTTCATACGAGTCAGGAGCTGATGCGTTCCGACATCACTTATGTCGTCATGGAGCTGTTGCTGAAAATAAAAAAAGAAGCTGACCAGCTTAGAAAAATAAGAGCTTCCTACACTATTAGATTTGTTCGAACTGTATGTACACTTTCATATAAGCACGCGTAATTACCTACATAGGTTTTCCACTATAACGTTCTTAAAACTTTTCTATATCTGCTGTGCATCGTAATTGCTTTGAGGGGGGACCAGTGTACATTAATTTAATTGTGGTGAGGATGGGAACCAGTACTCACACCCTTGTAGGCAGTCATCAGACCATCAGTGTAAGAGGAACTCGAGGACTATAGTAGCTCTGTTTCATACACTTAGAGGTCCAAATTATCCTCATTAGCCCAGGACGTATAGATGGCGGCTAACTGAGCGATATACTTATTTTTTATTGGTAACCTATTATATGAAGAGCGGAAAAGTGTTTAAAACCTCGCCGTACGGGTTTCTTCTGGAGGCGTGTTCCGAATATGCGAGAATTTATTGGGGGAGAAATCATCTTGCAGGTTCCTCGTAGAACACTCAGTTTCAACTAGTACTTTATGGTTGCGCATATCGTACGCGGACGTTATAATTGACCTGATTTGCGGACCATGAAAGTGCAAGTGCTGACGAAGTAACTCATAATAAAGTATGAGGTTTGGTTTAAGTCTCCTCTTCCAGGGTGACTCTAACCCCAACGTGTCACATCTGGACGTGTGGTCCAGGTTAGAGCCGGTTCCTAATACCTTGAAGGTGAAGTAACTTTCAGTTTATTGCTTCTACGAGGGACGCTGAGAATAAGCGGGCAATATTCTAAAAGTGGGCTAATGCACACCTTATGGTTTAGAACCCGTGACTCAGTAATATAGAAGTTAAGAATCATACACCTCAAGGGTTAACGTGACCTGCATGTGATATATGCTGTTTGTTCAGAGAATGTCAAGCCTCTGGAGAGCCTGATGTCAAGATCTAGCACGGAAGATAATTTGGGCAGCTGTTTTCCACACACCTCGAGGGTCAGGTCATGGTCGTCGCTGCCCATGGTAAGCTAACCGCATTTGTCATTACTGAATCCAACGTGGAACTCAGCAGACCATAATGCAAGTTTGCTTAGTTCCTGTCGATCAGTATCCAGAGTATTACGTAGTTCACAAAAGCGACAAGCGTACACAACCTTCAAGTCATCGGCGTGCGGGAATGTTTTGCATTCGCTGGAGCAGTTAAGCATACTATTGATATAAATTATGAACAACAAAGGCCCAAGGGCGCTACCCTGCATAACTCTGCTAGTTATATGTCTGGGTTCAGACTGCACGGAGTTTGCCCTCACGATTTGGGCACGATCGCTAAGAAATGATTTTATCCAACTAAGTAAGGGATCGCGAATACTGCTCAACCGTAGCTTACTAAACAGCATATTATGAGACCTTATCAAATGCCCTTGATACATCTAGGTATAGAACGATGACGATTTTACGTGCCTCACGGTCACCAGTGGTAAAGTTGAGGAAACCAAAGTGGTAATCAGCGCAGGGCCTATTCTTGATGAAATCCTTCCAAGACTTTGCGATTAGGTTTTCTGTTAATAGGTAATCAGAGACGCTGCTCATAATTCCGGAGAGGACCGGTGTTATGTTGATGGGTCTGCAATTATTAGCGTTCGATCTGTCCCCAGACTTATAGCGAGGCGTTATGTAGCTAGTTTTCCATTCAGCGGGGTATGCGCCACTTTCTATTGATGGGATAAATATCTTAAGCAGGAACAGAGACACATCGTCGCCGCTGTTGCTAATAACAATTGAGTTCACGTTGTCTATTCGCATACCTGTTGATAGTCACAAGTTCATGATAGCCCCTGTGATACTTTTGACAGTAAAATTCACATTGGCGCATAAACCTGCAGTGAGCAGCGTAAAAGCGGTAGGGTTAAGTGTGCTAGGACTGAAGTTTGAGAAGGATTAGCTAAATGGCTCACAGATTTCGAGGGGATCATTGCAGACCATTCCGTTGTGTAATAAACAAGCTACGCCTCTCGATGCCCGCAAACGTTTACTCAAAGGGGGGAGTTAAACTATGTATCATATAGCCACTTTTGAGGGCATTCAGCCCCTCGTTTATTGGGTCCCGTGCACGTAAAGTCTTAATTGCTTGATAAGTGTCGTAGGTTGAGTGCAGCACCAGGAAGTCTTCAGAAGAATGATGTAGCTCAGACAATTTTCGTAATTTGTTCCAAAGGATTCGAGGGATGTATTGGCCCTCATTCTTCTTCACCTTAACCGCTCTCATAAGAGCAACGACATCTAGACATAGCACTATATTTGTATAGAAAAACAAACGTGACTCTGTTAATAAGGTTGTCATGAAGTACTCATCCCATGGGCTGCACCTGCTCGATGAATACTTCCCAGTCTATACTTTTGTAGCTGCGATCCAAGATATTTCTCATAGGTTCCTTGTTCTCCTCACGAAGAGGGAATATTGGTAGGCAACAGAAAACCATTCTGTGGCCAGTGTTAGCGACTTCGCCACCAACGTACATGTTGACTGGGACGACATCACGGCAAAAGGCTAGATCCAGCGTACTGCTCCCACCTGTGGGTTAATTGGTATACTCTTTCCATCCACCGAGATCCAGGACAGTAAGTATTTCATCGTAGCGCTGTGGGTCACAGCTGGTTTCCCAGTTAACTTCAGGCAGGTTGAAGTCCCCTTCAATCAGTTTGAAGTCAGGACTGACGGATGCAGCATGGGAAAATGACTGCACAATAAGCTCATCAGTTTGCCTTGATGAACATGGTGTCCTATAGACACATCCTACGGGGATTTTATGGTTAGTGCCGTTTATCACAACCTATATTGGATCAGGAAGAGCACTTAACGTACCATTTTCAGTTTTAGTAGGTGTGGCAAGACTACATATATAAATCAGTCAACCTTCTCCACGCTTATGATCTCGGTTAGTGCGATGAAGGGTACAACCATTCATGCACTGGTCTACATCAAGGTCTGAGGTGGGCCGTAATGATTCGGTGGCTGATACCACTGTAGGCCGAGTTGGCAAGACTATCGTTCTCAAGTCAGAGATTTTCTTTGGCAACAAGTGTGCACTGATGAGCAAAAAGTGTGAAAAGGTTACTACGACTTGTGAAGTGTTTTACAATATCTCGTACGTCTAGTTGTTACGGAAGTTTCCTGTACGTGATTCATTAGACGATGTGCTACTTGCGCTAAGAACATGAATGGCTATATGACCGGTGGAGTTTTATTGCCCGATGATTTATGATCGCTTACTTTTTGGGGGTGCATGTACGTAGTTGATGCGGTGTTCGTTCTTACTGGTGACGTACAGTGTAGTTCATGATCGGTGCAAATCAAGGATGGTGGCTCCAAGCTCGTGTTTCTGGAGGTTGAAACGATCCTATGAACCACGGGTCGCACGTATTGTTCGGGATCCCAAAAAAATTTTGATGGGGTTCTAAAGTAGGGATAGTATTAGGTGAGCGATTATGTGCATTCCCGTGGTACTGGCTAGGGTCGTCTGGGTGCCGATGTAGTTTTGGGTGGAGTATACGTGACACGAAGGTATTTGGTATGTCACATGGCATCCTATTGGGGCCCTGATGACTGGGTAAATGCAATCTAGGGTGCTGTCTTATGTCAGTTGTCTCCGAGTTATCGTAGTATCTCTTCATAACGGTTGAGGTTAGGTGTGAAATATGCCCTTTGGGTGGCTTTTTTAAGAGATGCCCTATTTCCCGTGGACCCAATAGCGGTTTTGCTTATAGCAACTATGTTGGCCACGAAGGTTTCTCCGCCATCGACGGACAAAATGTGTTCAAAATGGCTTTCTTTGACATCTGTGTAGGTCTGAAGTTCATGGCCTTGCCCGCGGGTCTGTGTCTAGTGACGTTACTATCAACTGGGGGGTTTTTATCTATGGTTACTTCAGGAAGGCTGGTATGGTATCTGGAACATTATATCCTATGGCCTGTTGAGATGCTGGCCTCTTAATCACTTGTTAGCGAGTAATATATTAGCGTTTCAGCTTCTTCAGTATGGTTTGGGAGTAGATTGTTGTGTTTCCCGAAAAGATATGATAAGGGGTGGAGAGCCTCAACTACTCTGCTGATTCCATCTATCATGGACCTAATACTGTCAATTACTTTTCTATTTTCTTTGATGTTATTATTCATGACCGACATAATGCTTTCAGCCCTGATGAGTGGTGTAAGGCATGTAAGTTCGTTGGGATCTGGATCACATGACGCGATAGAGTTTTGATCACAAAGTGAAATATTAGTGGAAACAGATATACCAGGTATAGAAAAGTTTTAAGAACGTTATAGTGGAAAACCTATGTAGGTAATTACGCGTGCTTATATGAAAGTGTACATACAGTTCGAACAAATCTAATAGTGTAGGAAGCTCTTATTTTTCTAAGCTGGTCAGCTTCTTTTTTTATTTTCAGCAACAGCTCTACGACGACACTCGGTGCCAAATTTCACTCTGGACATATCTACTTAGTGGAAATGATACCTGCTGTTCGACTCCATGAATGACTGAACTGCTTCCAATCTTTCGTGGTTTCTGGAATATTTTCACTATTAACCCATCAACTGGTCAGGGTTCTTCTTGCGACAAACCGTTTAAACTTTCCCAGCGGCCATAACGGCACAGATATTCTCAGCAAATACCTATTGGCTCGTAACGCGATTTACCTGCAGTAGTTCCATACTGCATGTTCTCTAGTACTGTGTATCAAGTGATCTTTTCAGGTAAAGGTTACCATGCATCAGACACAATTCTCGAACCATGCTACCTACGCTTATATGAACGGTGCCCGAGGTCTATGTACATGTAATAACCAGTGCCGCTTGAACTATTGACAGTTTCAGCGTCTACTTACATAAGCTACTACAAGTATTCCAAGCGGAATTAATGTGTAGTACCTCTGAACACAACAAGGTGAACTGGAAATGCATTGATTTAGACACTCATTTTGGTTCTATAACTGTGGACACTTACTGATACTTCTACCATCATAAATTGGTCATTCGTGGTTGGCAAAGCTAAAAGTGAATAACTTTCTGATGAATTGAAGGTTACATTACCAAATGACAAAGTATGCAGGCGGACTGACAACGTTGGCTGGTTATAACCCAAACTTTGAACATTGCGCGCTTTTGGTATCGATGGCGGAACCTACTCACGTCGTGGCAGGTGGAAATCTATGCCTGCCTCGTGATTTGCAGCAGGTTTTAATCAGGTTATGCGTATCAGTAACTTGGTATGTGAGTTATATAATTCCAAAAACTATTCTGTAAACTTTCAAGAATGATCAGTTCGGCGGTGCTTTTGATCTGGTATCACCCATGTTAAATCCATTATATGAGAATACGAATTCTTACTGTCTTCACTTTGCACTCTGCTGTGAGGTGGAATTTTCTTCTTTATCTCATATCCGTGATCTGATATTTTTATAGGTTTGACGACCTCGCCACTGTATTGATCAGGACCAGTAAAATCTTGTAGATGGTACCTGTAAACTGGCCTCTGTCATTTCAAATTACTAATGTGAGAATAAAATGCTAATCTATTTTTGCGTGGGTCGTGGCGTCTGACAGCTCAACATAGGGACCGTTAGTAAATGAGCTATTTTCAGACCTTAACGACGGATTCGAAACTTTGATCTCTTAGCTTTGTTGATTAGTCTTTTAGTGGAACGATAATATTACTCATGTAACGCTGCGTGGTACGGACAACAGGGAATAAATATTTATTTTCAGATAATAAAAAAGCTAGATTAGAGACTTAGCTACAAGACAGATTAAGGTCATCGTTTATTTTTCAACCCCAGCTTTAGCAGTAGGCCGGCATACAAGGTGGAGAAATCTTGCAGCCTTCCGTCAAATGGTGAAGTACACTGAAGTACAGCCTATTATTCCAAAATTCACTAACTGACAAAAACCGGAGACGTGCAATCAGTAGTAGCGGAGATGATAGCAACAGTTAGCAGACAACGTGTGTGTGTTGACGCTTTAACTTGCAGGCGAAAATTGTAACTAGATCGTTGCCAGACTGTCAAAATCCAAAAGGACGAGGAAAACGCAAAGGGCTTGCCATGCGCCTCTTAAGTCACTGTTATTATTGACGTTATTCTAATTCAGTGATTATTCCGCTGAAAGATATTGTACAGGAGGTAAATGTTTTGAAAGTGCCGAAAACTCCACTTTGTGCCACCGGCATTTCGAACAGACACATTATTACTATCATTATCATGGACTTGTGTTGCACAAGAGAGAGGGGCTTCTGAACCCACTTAAGGCATATACGAGGGGTAGGGTTTAAGTCGATGTTAATCATCCTTCAACGTCACACTTCAAGGGTTTTTCGCTTTTCTGAACTGCACATATGTATGTTCAAGGCTGTCTTCTCTCACCCAGTTCAGCAGGGTCTTTACGGCCTCAAGACCGTGAATACAATTGCCTGTTACGCTTAGTTACGTGAAGGTCGGGTTCAGGCATAGTGTCCCGTTTCATACACGATTCTACCTGGTTCGTAAACGGGGTGGGTATTCATATCCTAAAAAAGCATGGACAGTTTCCTAGACTATGCTTTCCAAGGACTCGTGACTGGTTACTGCATCAGGTTGTCTGATGTTCCGGCGAAACTATTTGACGGGACGAGTCAGATTTATTTTACAGACATGATGGAACCCAGTGACAACATAATCTCTTCTGCATAAGGGAAGCAGTATTCTGGGGTTATGCAGACGAAGTTCTCTTTGCATACCCTCATCTGCTATCCTCCTTGTTTCGTTGCAAAGTTGGTGAAAACGGACTGTGATGTATCGCGCAGAACTTTGACGACCTTCAACAGAACTGACGGTCCACCCATAACCATTTTAGCTGGAAAAAGCACCTTGAGTCATTCAAGTAGCTAACAGGAGTTATTTTATCAGGTAACCAGCAACCTCTCTACTCACAGCTCTCTGTCTCAGCCAGGGACAAGTACATAGGACTTTAAGCAAATAGTCAGAAATATAAGGACCCCACCACACCCTGGTTTTACTTGGATCCTATGGGGTAGTGAATCTTAGAAATAAACCTAGGAGTCAACTTATTTAGCAGAAAGTGAATTAAAGATTAGACAACTTCCTGTTATTTAAACGTAATGAATCTGATAATTAGTGTGAAGACTGTTGTACGTTAACTGTCCTTTCGAAAAAAATTTCGACTGGAGAAACATTTCCAATTTCGGTATTCAGAGTTTTTACTTCATTTATTTTATTTGCTTTTATCCGTTTCTATCCGGTTGACGTCCTGAGTGGTACAGAAGAGAGGTCATTAAATCCGGGTAAAAACATAAGATTCTGCTAGTTAATAAACGAACAAGGAAATATCACTTTTCAGCACATACGAAGTGTTAAAGTTTCGATCATTTTCATTCATATTTTCTTTCACCAAAAGTGGCGCCAAGGTCTCAAAAATTTCAGATTCCTGTTACAAGCAGTCGACATGTTTGACTCGTCTTCATAGTGCAGCGTTACGCCGGAAAACGTCAATTTAGCAGTAGATTCTTGTGCTTATAGCTTCAGAGACCGAAATTACCCACATTAAAGATTTCAGGAATGCAAAAAACTGCGCTTAACATCTTGGTGTTTTTTATATTTGCAGGAACACCAAGCCTATTTCTCTTTCCCCATCCCCTTTCTAATAATACTGGATATGTTAAGGAGTATGGTGTTTGGCACGGCCAGTTCTTGATCTGAGACTTGTGAGGAAAGCCATATCTAGAGAGCGTCAGTTAGACGGGCGTTAAAATTTTCTGCTTTAGGCAGACTATGGGCTCTTGTATGAATGCAGTTCATCGGATTCGCCTAAATCTACTCCAATGACCCTGACAATGGCATGTCCACTGGCGGTTGAGCGATTGCCAATATTTTCGTTTGGCTTATTCTGGCAACTGCGCATACCGCCCAATGTATCTAATAGGGTGTGTGTCTGGCCGTGTGGCGCTCACGGTCGGTCCTTGCGTAAGACGGACACCCAAAGTTTGGGATCAGTCTCTTGATAAAAACACGAGTGACAGTTTCGGCAGCAATATCCTTCATAGGTACTGCCTCGGTCATCCCATAAAACGATCCGAGCGGGTGAGAAGGTGAGTGCCTCCATTTAATTCCGGTAAAGCTCCGAAAATGTCTATACGGACGTAATCGAGATGCGTGTCTGGGGCGAGGAAAGAACCCAGAGGGCTTCCGGTGTATTACGTGACTTCACCCTTCTGACAAGTTAAGCCCGACTGAGCCCGCTCCTCAACGTCTTTGTTCATTCCAGGCCAGCAGAAACGTTGTCCAATAAGCCTGAAGGTGGCCCGCTCATTTGAGTGGGATTGTTTGTGCAATCTACCGAAGACGTTGCGTCGACATCCCTGTTGTACTATTGCGTGTGGTTGAATAGCTGAGATATTGCACAAAATCGTATTTTGCTTAGTCCTACTGGGCACGGTTGTAGCTTGAGAGATGTGGGCAAGAACTCGTGGTTCAGCTCACAGTCTTCATTTTGACACCAAGCCAGTTCAACGAGATCAACACCTTCACTGCGGTCCATCAAGGCCATTCGAGGTAACGCGCAGGCTCTGGAGTTACTTGCTCCAGATAGCTGGCAGATATCTGGCGTGAACTGGGACATGTAATTCAGTTGTGGCGAATCACCCGGGGAATATTTATCGGATGCCGGGTGAAGAGGAAGTTGGTGGTTTGTGATCAGTGAGAATGATGAAATCATGACAAACTGACCGTCGGAAATGGCGTACAAAGCAGTACGTAGATGGGAGGTCCCTGTCAAGTGTATTGCACCTTGCTTCCGCTTCCTGCAGTCTCCCCGAGAAAAGGGTTAAAGACCGCCACTGATGTAAGTCAGCTGCTGCAAAACTGCTCCTATTGCTGAGTCAGATGCATCGACAGTAATACCCAAACGAGCATTGGGGTTAAGTTGAATGGAAACGGTTTCATTCGAAATAGCTTGTTCGACCTTAGTGAAAGCAAGTATAACCATGTTTTCTAGTCACACTTCTCAGTCGCTCGAAATAGATCTGGTCTCATAACAGTGGCACAGTCGGGGATACACCTTCGATAATAATAAAACAGGCCGTTGAAAGTGTGAAGCTGCTTTACAGTGGTCAGCTCTCGATAGTTCGGAACATCCGCTGCTTTATCTTGCAGTGGACTCATACGCTTGTTGTCAAAGTATGCCCAAGGAATGTGGGCGATTTTGCCCCCATTTCACGCCTCTGCAAGTCGACTGTAATTTCATGCTTCGTCAATCTGCTCAATGCAAGGTCTGAATGTTTGGGGGTGGATTTCCTCATCTGAACTCGCAACGAGACAGTCGTCGATGTGTACGTGAACAAAATTACAACCATGGAAGGCATCGCATATAATACATTGAAATGTCTGTGCTGCATTCAGAAAACTAAATGAAACTCACACGAATTCAAACTTTCAGCTGTTGTAACTCCTCATACTATTCTGGAACTGCCTGTTAGCATGCGTCGCATGAGTGTTTGGCTGTGACTAAAGCTAAGCTCTGATCTACGTAGATGGTGCCATGCATGGAAAAACGCGAATTCACCGGCAGACCAACACTGAGGTACGCAGGTTGTGAAGCGAATTCAGTGATACGGAAACCATGAACACAAGGAGTACTTTGATATTCTTTAGTAGTCAGCAAATTCTCAAACGCTTTCAATACCCAATATGCTCAATATTTTTTAAATTTTGGCTTAATATATTCACATCGAAGCTCATTGTATATTTTTCAACTGGCTGAGGGATTCTTCAAATAAATGCGTTACAGCGTTGTTTTTCCGCGCTTTAGTGTGTTGTTCTACAGATTTTCTTTTCTTCAAGGTTTGAGGGGTTTCCATTTCCTTTGTAGCACACATTTATCTGAATCGAAATTTAGAAATACGTCTTCAAGCTCTTTGTCTGATGCGGACTTCGAGCGTCTGTCAAATAAGGCTTTGGAATCCCTAGCAAACACTTTCGATCGACTTCCAGAACTGTACCGACTTAATAAAGAATATGATGTAGAACATGCATATGGTGTGCTTAAGGTCACTTTTGGGTCAGAAGTCGGAACGTATATCATCAATCGTCAAGCTCCAAATAAGCAGTTATGGCTTTCCTCTCCCAAAAGTGGTCCTAAACGTTATGATTACATCCCGTCTGAGAGTATTTGGGTTTACAAGCACGATGGCAAGTCTTTACATGAATTACTGAGTGAAGAAGTTTCAGCGATTGTGGGTGGTTTTGTCGAATTCCGAACATGATTACGTTGTCGAAACGACTGATGGTCATTTTAATCCTTTTGGCATTGTTCAAAAAATCTAGTTTTGGGCTGTCAAATAATATGAGTGCCGCTTAACTGGCTGGAGAAACAATGGTTTTTAAAATTATTCAAGTTTTATAATAGTGCTGTACATATTAAATAATCATTCAACGGAGCTCAACTTTGTCATGCGACAACTTGGTAAACACCTCTTTGTGTACTGTTCTTCTGAATGTTGTAGTGAGCCTTTTATTTTCGCTAAACTCAGACGTTTTTGACTACACAACTAGGTCACCACTTGACAATTTACACTTTTGATTTATGCTAATAAAGAATTTCTCTTATGTTTTTCGCATATTTTCAAGCAGTGAGCCAAATTATTCCCTAAACCACTTATTATCTGATCAGATGCATTAAATAGACAAATATACTGCTCATATGTAGTTGACTCTGTCTTTTTCAGTCATATCTGTCAACAGGAGATTATTTAGCTCGTCTCCATTCTGCAAATAATGTTTCCCGATGTGATATATTGGTGAGGCGTTTTAGGAGTCACTGTTACCGTTTCTGTCAGTTGATTCTTGTTATCTTGCCTAGCATTGGATGTAACCTCATGTTTCAGTCATTTTCAGTTGTAATTAGTTGTAAGTAATTTAGTCATGGTATCATGGTGATTTGGTATTCTGTGAGCTTCGATATTTTGTCGTTAACGTTTCATCATTAGGCTTGGTGACATCTTCAGCAACTTCATAAAGAAGTTCACGACGAAATACCAAAACTCAGTAAACTCCAAGCCACCTTCGTTCTCCTCTTAAGCTACAAATCTTTTCCGTCATTTCAAGACGTGATATCCACCACTGTTCTTCTGTGTTAGTTATCAGCATACGTAGACTGAAAATTGATGTTAATGTAAAAGTGCAAGCAGCATAATCTTAAGTTGACTAGAAAATTTTAAGGATGGAGGTTGAAGGTTGCTGACTAGAGTAACGCAGTTACTAGTGAGCGTATGGGAATCAAAGCTAATGCTGTCCAGATGATCTACTTCACTGGTTACTACAGTTTAAAAAAGGAAAAAAGTTTTCTTGTGACGACCGTATGGGACTCATTATTCCCCTTTGATTATCCTGGACCGATGCTAGGCACCATCAAGCAAATACTATCAAGTCGGGATTTACTTTCAAGCAGCCCAAATGCCGAGAGAGGTTGATTAATTCGGTTTAGTATGATGGTCAACGAGAGTTAGAAGCGTAAGTAAATTACAAATAATACCTCCGGCATATGAGATGGCTTTCGTGACCCAGTAGGGAACGTTTGAAGCAATGGGTACTCGGTGGTACTTGGTGGAAACACCCGTCACTGGGATGCAGGTGCATCTGGCTGACAAACCTCAAGTGGGATGAAACGTGTATCCATATTCTAATGCTAGCCATCCAAAAGCGAAAGACATTGGAATTAATTCAACTAACATGTCAAAAACTAGGGTACGTTGTTATCCGTCGTCTAATTGGATCTTGTGAGAAGACCAGACAGGTTCCAGACCTTTACGAGGATGCGTTAATCAAATCTTTACTCTTCGAAAGGTTTTGGAACACAGCTACGCTTACCGCCGGTTGACACTTGCCAGTTTAAAGATGAAGAGTGAAGTGGCAGAATGTGGTGACAACTTCACTTACTTGGGAAGTTGCATCTGTCTAAATGCGTTGGTTGCTGTCGCAATCCTAGCTCAGATGCAAAATGCCCGTTTGGCGTTCAATAACTTGTGTTATCTCTGGTGTCGGTAAAACATCCGACTGCCCGTCAAAGGATGAGTATGCTGTTCTGCATTCCACAACATGGCTATTGGACGTAGATGTAGAATGATTGTAGGGTTTTAATCACAGACGTTTGCACAGCATCACACATGTATGGTGGAATCACTGTATGAGCAATGTCGTGGTCAGGTGAAGAGTACTAAGTAAGGAAGGCAAGTTAGTCGATGATATTATCGACCGACTGAGGTAGCTTAGCAACTCTATACCTCAACATGCGGTGTTCGTTAAAGTAGGTTTGGTTTGTGGGAATGCTCAGAGTGGCACCAGTTCATGAAGTCTATGTCTATTGGTCTGAACGGTATTGGGAGGTGTAGACTGTCTGGTTGAAGTCCTCAAGACGGTAGGAATCAATGGTTGTTGACATGCTTAAAAGTCAGCCGCAATGACGTCTTTTAAAGTTTGAGCATTCTTTCTCCTCCCAAACACTGGTCTTCTTTGATATCATTCTTTTTCTACCCACCTGTTTTTGCATACAGCTGTAGTGTGGGAGCTTGGGCCGGTGCACTTCTACGCCAGATTCGCCTGTTCAATAGCTGCTACCATGAAGCGATCGTTAGGTTTGCACATTACAATGACCCGATGAACTATATTGGTGGAACGATTTTTCTTTTGATGTCATACTATGCCAGAAAGGTCTTTCGGATAGTGTTGAGGAAAGAAGTAGCTATGGTTATATTGTAAATTGCTACGCTATTACAGGGTTCCCAGCACAAAGTCGTATCACAGATAGGACAGTGTGAGGGGGAGGGCTGTCAGCAGTAAAGCGTTTCCCTTGGATGATCACCAGTTCCAGACTGGTGCTGTTCTCCCTGTCGGAAGTGTGGGGTTGAAAAAATAAGGTCGATACTAAGAATTGCACACTCCATTCTATCTAATAGTATAATGATGCCTGCGACCTGGGTGATGCTTTTGTGAAACACTCAATCAGGACCTAAGTGCAGTTACTCACTTAACGTCACCCAGTCCATATAGTGAATCTGCAGAATTTACTCTTCGAGTTTTCAGAGATTCGACTACTGATTTTCATGGTCTTGCAGGCGTAGATGTAGCATTAAGTATTAAGGCAAAGAAAGTAGTACCCTTCTGGATCTCAGTTGAAAGTCTCTTATGCACTGTTTTATTGAATGGCACAGTGAGGACTAAAAGGAATGGTGGAACTCGGTATTGTTGATTTGTAATCTCGACTGACTGCAGTCCAATGAAGTGAAGGATAAATCCTACCGAAAACTGTCTACCTTCCCAATGAAAGCCAAACATTCAGTCGTCGTAGTTGTTGCAGGTGATCTCAATGCAAAAGTGGGTAGGCTAAGTCAGGCAGGCAGGTACGTCGTTGGCACTTTTGGAATTCCAGCCGAAGTAATGGATAACTGCTACCGTTTGCTACAACTGTGCTCAGATAACCATTTATTTCTGGCCAGCACGAACTTCAGACAACTAGAGAAACATTGTCTGATGTGGTGTCAACCGAACTCAATTCGGCGGTAGCCATAGAGAAGGTCGGTGGAAGATTGATGCTCTTTCTGAAGCACGTGTTTGGACAGCGACCACGCGTTAGTTCGAGCACGTGTGTCTGACTCTAGGTGAAGGTAGGAAAACTCCAGGAACAAGACCTTTGCGAGTGCACCTCGACAGTGAAAACACTAAGGATGCTTTTAGCAAGGTACGTACTAGACATTTATCAAAACTGAACATGATTCATCCAGAAGACGCCTAGTGCCATCTCCAGTCTGCTGTAAAAACAGCGATGAAAACCGTAGGCGACTCTCAGAGTGGTTAAAAAGAGCTAGTTGATCTCAGCAGCTTCTGAATTAACTGATGCGCATCAACACATCCCTGCAGGCTTCAAGTACAATGAAGGGCAGAAGCAACCTAAGTGTAGACTGACAAAAAGTCTACTCACTGACCGTGAACAGTGGTGGACAGCGGAGGCTAAAGAGATGGCATAGGCAGTGGTGACTGCTAACTATATGCAGTTATTTTGACTTATTGAGGAAACTGGAAGGAAAAGGTTAATGGTTAGTACAACTACGGTGGAGAAGGATGGATCTGTGATTCACTCTCAGGGCAGACGACTGAAACGATGAGCTGTACTCTTCGAAGAACAGTTCAACTGGCATCCAGCTATCGTTACTCCCTATCCAGTCGGAACTCAAATGGAACAGCGAAATAAGATCGATCATTTACAGAAGTCGGGAGAGCTGTAGGTAACCTGAAACGCGGAGGGGCAGTAGAGCCAGACGGACTAGTGCTAGATGTATTCAAGGATGGTGGTCGAGATCTATCGGTCAAATTAACTGAAGTATTAACTAGTGTGTGGGAGTCAGGTACTATCGCTTGTGACTGGTTTCCATCATTTACTGTCCCAGTCTTCAAGAAAGAAGAGAAGTCTTCTTGTGATAACCGCAAGGGAATCAGCCTGACGAGGATAGTGTCTAAGATCCTAGATTCTATGATTATCAGACGTCTGAGTGGAACTCGGGAACAGCAAACCCGAGAAAGCCTGGCAGGCTTCTGACATTGTCATGGGTGCATCAACCAAATATCCACACTCCAATAGGTTCTGAAACACAGACACACCGATGGCTGATAATAGCTGTATTTCTTGATCTGTAATCAACCTTGAACTTCATCACTTAAGAGGTTTTGCGACAGTGATTCCCAATGAAGGAGATGCCAGGTAAACATATCACCCTCTTGGAGTTTCTGTATTCAAACATCCATGGGAGTGTTGAAGCCTGTGATGAGGTATCATATGATTTGTGTACGTATAGTGGTGTCCGTTAAGAATATCCACTCTCCCTATTTCCGTTCACCTTTGTCGTAGACGTTCTCATTATGGCTTTCATCTCGTCGTCTGACTTCAAAGGGGGCTACTCTAATCACATTGATTACTCCACTTACCTGGGAAGTCGAGCTAACCTTGGCTAGTCAGTGACCGACGAAATCTCTGCACGAATACGACTGACTTTCACTATTTCTGACACAGCCACGATATTTAGTTGTCTATTAATGGTCGAGTGTACTGCGCTGCAGTTCGCTCTGTTCCAATACCACTGTTCTACTGTATGGCTGTGAAACATGCCCATTAAAGGTAGAGGGTGTAAGGTTTCAGGTGTTCAACTACCATGTTTTGCGGTATCACCGCGTCAGTAATGCAGAGGTCAAGTGTGAAGTTTTAAGGATGGTCAATCGATGCGGTTGTAAACCTTCGTCGGCTCAGGGGGCTTGGATATGTCGCGCACACCGAGTCACCGTCTGCTTTGTCACACAATGGTAGCTGAAGTAGATTTAGGCTTGAAGAAGGTTAGAGGTGGCTAAGTTCATGAAGTTTCTAACTGTTGGTCTAAGCCTTGTAGGGAAATCTAGACTTCCCATTTGGGATCCGTGTGACAACAGAAATCATCGGTTGGAGACTAGATGTCATGATTTTTTGATAATATTCCAGTTATACTAGATGATTTTTATCCATTTAAATTTTAGGATGCTGTGTTAGTAAGCCAGCATCAACATAGGACCTAGCCTTATTACGTTATAGTTCAAGTCACCTTACGTCACATTGTCACATCAAAATACAACGTAGTAAGTCGAAAAATAGACATTTAAAAAAAAATTAAATCAAAATTGTGCTAAGTTATAAGGAGAGAGAAACGGGTAAAACAAATGGAATGTAACGCTGATTAAGGTGAAGATGAGGTGTGGATTGGCCTTCACCACTGAGATAGATTCTGAGCCAACTTACCTAGAATTTCGAAACACCGATTTAGGTCAAAATACGGAACCCAACTAGGTAATGTAAATGGTTCAAACTTACGGTCATAGTCGACTCGTTGGACAGTGCCCTACGCTGGGATTTCTTGTTAAAGAGGGATTTTCCTGAAAAGTTTTCTGACCCATTTGACATCTGAGAAAGTGAATGCATACAGAAACCTTTCCAATGTAATAAATCAGTAGTGGAGTTAGGCAGGGTTACCCAATTTTGACATTCCCCCTTGACTTTGCCAGCGATGATATTTTCGAGATGGCCCGGTAGGAACAACATGGTGATAGTGGCGTAAATCTGCTACCGTTTGAAAGATTTTTAATCTCGAGTGTGTGGATGATCTCATTTTCCTGTATGGCAGCATACAGGCTACTCAAATCTCATTAGCAATCATTGTCCATAAGTATGGTATATGATTTGCACGATCAAAGTGCTTCTGCAAGATTGCTAAGCACGTGTCTGCACTCACTTGATAGTGAACTGCCAGTCGGAAAGTTTGTGTTCTTTGGTAGCTATATGAGTGCTGGCGGAGGTGTGAGGGATGGAATTCCCAAATGCATATCGAAAGCCATAAGGATACGCTAATTCGGGTCACCGGTGGCTCTATCGCAACGATAACCTTGGTATGAAAGTTTGATATACAATGCGTCGGTGCGGGTATTTCTACTTTTCACCTTTGAAACCTGGCCTTCCCGGTTTGAAGATACTAGACGACTGCGTTTTCGAACACCAACGTCTCCGTAGTATCGTTCGGATTAGATGGAAACAATACTCGTAATTTTCAGGTGAGACGGTGTTTGGACGAAATGGAGATCCTCATTCATTGACAGTAGTCATCTTAAAACACCTGCTTCGGTTACTGAAATGTGTGTTTCATATATTGTTCCTGCGGCTCCTACACCGCTTAGTGTTTGCTTACCCAAAAACTGGTTGGAAGAAGCAGCTAGGCGGTTATTGTTTGATGAAGCAATTTGGGATGAAGGATAGTTGTGTTCGGTTAGAATCTTTAGGTGTTTCACAACTCTCTGGGTGGGTTTCGAGTGGTTGTACAACTCAGTGGCTTTAGATGATAGCAGGACGTGACTCAGAATAGAAATCAGTATTGATCATGTTGCAGTTATCTTGTTTTTCCTATTATTGAAAAACAACACAAAAGTAGTGCTTATCTTCTTGAATGTATTTATGAGACTGCTTTTCTTATAAGTCGTTTGTGGTTTTCTTTCCATTTCATTTTCCGCTTTTAGTGTCTTAGTATTACTTTATTATTTTTCATGATGCCCATATTATGCCAAATTGGTGTCCCAAATAAATAGAAATAGTGACACTCACAAATCTTATAGACTGATGCCACGATTTAGTTTGTCCACTCCTGACCTTAGTATGTACGTACTTCAGCTAACTTGGAGCATCCGGTTGCATAGTGACTTGGCATGCGTGATACGTCCCAGCCATGTGAATTGATGAAGGTTCTCAACCTCAAAAACTGACTCGGCTCTCCTATCTAAGACTCTTCGCTCGACTTCTACTCTTGCGACGTTGTAGTTTCATCGCCAACGGTCAGTACTTTGAAGCAAGCGGCATTTGAACACCTGGGGACTTCTGATTTTATCCACCTCAAATGGTCGTGTTTCGTAGCGAAAGTGCACAGCATAGAGAACTGCTGCGTACTACACTCGACCTTCAATTGGCATTTAGATATATTATTGACATCATATGTGGCGTAAGTTGACAAAAGTCAACAAAGCCTTTCTGTATATGTGCCGAAATTCCCACAACCAATAATGCTTTAGGACTGGTCCAGCTTACTAAGTCTGTAAATTGACCAACCTGATGAATCAAAATATTCCTTATCTGATAGGAGGTATTGACGCAGGCCAGTTGCAAAGCAATAGTTTTCTTGTGGGTGGTGACAAACATATCCCGAACATTCTCAACTTGTTACCTAGTGTCCGGAAGACTACCATTTGCCAGCATCTTAACATAAAAGTAATGTGTCATCTGCGTAATTTAGAGCTACTAAGGAATTTGCAGTGGTAAGGTTTCTCTGGAGTTGAGTAAGAGGAGGCTTACCTACATAAACATGTTTATGTTGGGATTGAATAAAAACGGAAAGAGTGGAAATACTTGACAAACACCATTTCACTTGGGTAACTCACCTGATACCATAGGCTCTAACACCCACAAGTGTTCGGGTATAAGACCTTTGATTGAACAATGTATCTATTGGGTATTTCTTTCAGTGGCACTGTTATGAGACCTCATGATCAATAGAATCGAATGTTATCTTTAGGTCAGGAGATACAGTTGCTGTCGGGTGTTATGTACCTGTTTTCAGAACCCGACAGAGGGTGAAGATCTAATGGATCCACCCACGATAAGGTCTGAAACGTCTGGTGTTCTCAGGTTTGCAGTTTATGAACTTCACGTTGGCGTCTAGTGATCATAGGATATCAGGTCTTAGACAGAGTTCCCAGTAGTTGTCAGAGACGGTTTTCTCTCGTTTTCCGAAAACTGCGATGATCAGTAATTGAAACTTGTCAGAGGAGATCAGCAGTTAACCATTAATCTCCGGTCACTGTCTTTGAAAGCCTTCAGTACTAAGTCATCTGGATCTTCTATCCATCCTGTTTTCAAGTCACTCACAATCTTCTCAACTTTCGCAAAAGTTGGAGGATGTTCAGGTGTTCCATTAAATATGTAACTAAATGATAGACAAGTGAAGAAATGTTGGGAACTATTTGTACGGTTTTTTGAAGTGTTTTATCCGTAATCTATCAATAACCATTGGCTTCTTCACCTGCCTCTGTGCTAATTCCAAACAATTATCTACTATTGGTCTCTGGATGGAAATGTGGTTCATTGGATTAGAAACTGAACTTTCAGGCAATGGGTTCGAACTCTGAACTCTATCACGTCTACTTCAGCATGAGCAGTCGATTAGTATTATTAACCCTCATACAATAAATGTGGCTCATAACTTAGTATATAAAGATATACCGGGTTGACTTACTATACTTTCACATTATTTCTAGCAACACTAATTAAACATATTGTCTTGCTTTGCAACCTAATAATTTCTTGTTAGCATCATGCTGTGTTTAGAGAGGTGGTTGTTCTTTGGTATCTTGTGCTTTCTCAGTTTATAAAAATGTATCCGTTTTCAGATATTTTTGTCCTACACTTGATAAGTCTTAAGCTAACAGTTTTGCTATCAAAATCCATGTTCCTCTCTAAGATATATGCTTGGCATTACGAATATGGATAGTTCATCTTTTTAATGAACGATTCATTTCTTTTAGATTTAAAACATATGAGTTATGGTAGGATTTTGTAGTGAATATAAAAGAAGACATCATGATTAATTGTTTAGAAACTCAGTGTTATGAGATTCCTCATTCCATGTGGCAGATCATTTATTGGTGGTTCATTCAGCTGTCTATTTAGTCTGTCTGATGTTGAGTACACAGTTACCTCCTGTTTTGTTGTACTGCTGTTATTGCTTGCTATTATAATCATTTCTCCAAATGCTTGAGTGATTTCGAATATATCCGTAAGTTGACCACTTCAGTGATGAAAACCAAGTAGAGTAAGAGTTGACCACAAAAGAAAAACATTAAACAGTAAAAGATATCAAAAATAATGATATTCGGTTGTATGGACGTCATGGAACTCTATAGGTAAAAACAGCAAACATAGTGGAATAATATGAGATCATTTTGATCTTTCTAAGGATTCTTCCCAACTGCTTACAAACTCTGAAATGAAACTTGTGTGCACTAAAGGAGTCATTTATACGTAAACTCGCGTATTTTATCTAGTTCTTCACGTATAATGGAATGCAATTTTCCCAAATTCAATGAATAAGAGGTGTTAAAATGCATAAAATCATTAAATCCTTCGCAATGCCCCGGACCAGATGTCATGCCGGATATTCTTTTCACGAAATGTGCTGATATTTCTATGCCATCCACTCAGAAACATTTTTTATGAGTCTTTTTCTAGAAACAACGTACCAGTCCGTACCTAAGTCTACATCTGCTGGAGCTAAAGTAGAATTTTGACTGATCTCGATCACCTTACCATTCTTAAGAATAATGGGAAAACTGTTGCGTCATGCGTTTGAACCTCCTTTGAAGGCTTTCGGAAATCCAGATCAATTTGCCTACAAACCAGAAGGAGTACCTTAAATGCTGCAGTTGTTTTACATCATAATATTATCACCAGTCTGGACAGAGGGGCTAAGTATGTTAGATCTGCCTTCTTAGATTATACTTCTGCCTTTGACTCTATCTATAGACCCGTCTTATTAAACAAGCTTGCCAGTACTTACACTGAGTCCTGGATTGTAAACTGGCTTGATTCTTGTTTTTCTGAGTGAAGGCAGTAAGTACATTCTACACAGAGGGAAACGCTCTACTTCACTGCTTAGTGAAGCCAGTGTGCTTCAAAGTGCTGTCCTTTCTCCTTTCCTTTCCTCTTTCTTTTTGCATGACTTACCAACCTCAACTAAAGCTAAGTTTGTTAAATATGCTGATGACCTGACAGTATCCACGCCGATCATCTTTTCTGATTGTTCTTAGTTTAATAACTTCTGAAACGAGATTGGTTACTGGTCTTCCTTAAATGGCTTCACACTCAATCCCTCCAATCCCATGGCTCTTGTCTTGTAGATGGCTCTGTCATGGAGAATGGGGCAAGCGTGCTTCGTCTTGGCTTATGGTTTTCTTCTGATCTTTCTTGATTCCTAGGAAAATCCTTCGTGTAACCTTTTATATTAAGAAACTCAGACTGTCTGGCATAACTTAGCCTCTACTTTTATGTTTCATGAATTCCTGTGTTTTACCTATACTTAATATTGCTCCCCCTTATTCTTTCCTGGACTCCGGAAAAAAGACTACTTTGTATTGCGTAGAATTTTGAAGGCTGTTAGTAGAGCAAGTAGCCCACCCCTAAGCGAGCTGATAAATATAGTCATGGACAGGCATCTGAACTCTTGTAGACTACTGGCTAAAAATATTTTATCTGATGATAAGCATCCTTTGCATCCGCACCCGTCTGTTATTTGGGAAGACAAGAAGCAAATATGGATGCAAAACCACATACAAAAATTCAACCACACCACCTTATTTAGGTCGTTTATTGTAAGGGGAATATCTTGTTCGACATCCATTGTTAATGTTTTAAAAATGTTGTACAACGAATAACACACGCTGCGAATTCTGTATTGTAAAAATAATTATGGTGCCGAATAAAACAACTATATTATTATCAAATAATATTAAAATGTACATATAAAAAAATTAAACGTATATTTAACAAATTGACAAAATGTTTTTGACACGATCAACTCGTAAGTTAGATAGTGTAAGTAACGTCCCGGAGGTTTGTTTAGAAGTGTAAAAGAAATATTAGCGAAGCTCGAATAGCAAATTTTTCAGAATGCCAGGAATTCTTTGTATTTCGTCACCGTTTCAACTGCGTACAGGCTATATATATATATATATATATATATATATATATATATATATATATATATATATATATATATATATATATATATATATATATATATAACCTCGCCTGGTTAACTAGTTCACTAGTTACTAGCCGGTCCTAAGCCCGGGTAAAGAGGGAAGGTTGGGCATAGGGCTAGCAACCCTACCCCCTAAAACAAATCTAACCGCTACAGAAACTTCAAAACACAAACGATATCTAAAAAGTAAAAACAAACTTATTCCTCGCTGGAATCGGAGAGACGAAATGACATCAGTTGCTGAAAGCCTTCGGGAAGCCACTTGAACAACGTGTCTCCTCTCCCCCGATGAAAGCAAAAGTAAGATTGGGGACATGGAATGTCTGCACCATATGGAAACCTAGCAAGGCTGCCCAGATTGCAAAGATGAGAAGATATAGCATTGAAGTGCTAGGAATCTGCGAGAACAGATGGAATGGGAGTGGACTCCCAAAACTGTCAACTGGAGAGTCAACAATCTACTCCGATATTGCCACCCAGACGACAACCACGAGCACACTGGATTTTGGAGTGGTTATCATAATATCCCCGAGAGCATCGAAGGCTCTCTCTGATGCAGTGGGAACCAATCTCCTCCAGGATCAGGATCATGACAACAAGATGGAGTCAACTCAAAAGGAAGGAAAGTCACAATCATACAATGCTACGCTATGCTATGCACCTACAGATAATGCAGATGAAGAGAAGAAGGAGGAGGAATTCTACAGATAACTCCAATCAACACTGGACAAGACCACAACTCAGTTGGCGATATCAAGATCCATTCTAATGGATGGGGTGACATGAATGCCAAACTGGGAGCGGACAACACAGGAAGAGAACTAACCATGGGTCGAGAAGCGCTCTGTGAAATGATGAATGAGAATGGAGGATTATTTGCAGAATTCTGTGCATTCAACGATTTGGTGATTGGAGGCAGTGTGTACAAACACAAGGATATTCACAAAGCGAGCGACATGGATTTGATTTCACCAGATGGACACACTACACTAAAAACTAGATCGACTTCATCTCAATCTGAAGAATATGGAGACGCAGCCAGCCTACTGCACACAAGATCAGATCAAGAAGAGGAGCAGATGTAGTTTCACACCACTCACCATCGAGTGCAAGGAACCTAACTTCCAAATCAAGTTGAAAGCCTTCACAGAAGCTGGTGATGATAGACCACAGTTCAAGTACAACACTCGGAAACTGAAGGACGAAACTACAAAGGAAATCTTCATATCAGCCATGAAGACAAAATGGGAGATATCGAGGAACATCCCTGAAGAAACATGTGTGGATGAACACTGGAAGTATTTGAAAGCTATGTGGAAAGAAGCCTGCTGCACAACCGTGTTAGGAAAGAAGAAGAAGCAAGACAAGGAATGGATCTCGACGGATACCTGGAAGCTGATAGAGGAGCGGAGGATGGTGAAGCAGAAGATAAACCAGTGCAAGAATGCTCAACGACAAGAGGAACTGAGCACAATGTATAAAACACTGGACTGGACAAAGAAGTGAAGAAGAGTGGGTGGAAAGACAAAAGACACTTCTACAAAACACTGGCAAGTGAAGCAGAATAGGCTGCAGGTAAGAGAGACTTGACAATATTGTATCAAATAACCAGGTTGCTATCTGGTAGGGAAGAGATCAACGCAGACGAAGCCAATAAAAGATGATGACGGAAATTTAATTACGAAACAAGAGAAACAAAGGAAACGATGGTCTGGCCGACCACTTCAAGAAGCTCTTGAATCGACCATCACCTGCAACTCATCCAGAAATATCACCAGCATCCCAGTCACAGAACGACCAGTGAACACAAGCCCTCCGACGAGAACAGAAGTGAAGTCCTGAGCGTCACAATGTACCTGAAAACCAGAAAGCAGCCGGACCAGATGGAATTCCTCCAGAAGCACTGAGAACAGATGCAGAGGCATCAGCCTACATGCCCACAGCACTATTGCACATGGTTTGGAAGGAAGGAAGGAAAGGTACTTGCCGATTTTTCGGAAGAAGGGCTACCTTGTCAAACTCCCAAAGAACGGAGACCTAATTGTTTGCAAGAACTGGCGCAGAATCATGCTACTGTCCACCCGAAGTAAGCAAAATATTATGCCGCATCATCCTGGAGAGACTAAATGATGCGCTGGATTCAAAATTACCACCGGAAGAGGCTGGATTCAGAATCAAATTGCAATGCTACGCTGTGCATCATCATAGATCAGAGCATAAAATGCCAGTTAACTCTCTACCTCAACTTCGTCCATTTCGAAAAGGCTTTTGACAACGTCGACCGAGAAGTAATTTGGCAACTGCTTCAGTACTAAGGAATACCACAAATTTTTATCACTCTCATTCAACAACTATATGAAGACGCCACATACCAAATAATTCACAATGGGAAGCTCAGTGATGCCTTTGAAGTTATGACAGGCTGACGGGTAAGACAAGGCTCTCTACTATCGCCCATGATCTTCCTAATTGTGGTCAACTGGATCATGCAACAAACAGTGAGGAGCGAGAAGAGGGGATACGCTGTTTGACTGAAGGAAAGATCCTAGAAAATTTGGATTTCGCTAACAGTGATGACTTATGTATAATGTTACACAAACTTGAAGATCTACAGGCAGAAACCAACAAGTTGACAGAAGAGGCAGGGCAGCGAAGACGGGACTTCAAGTGAACGTGGGGAAGACAGAGGTGATGAAGACACCCAACCAACGCCTTCAACAACAAGCTCCAATCACCATCAACGGGAGAAACTTAAAGGAAGTTGTCTCTTTCACCTATCTAGGCAGGCAGCACCGTTTCAACTACAGGTGGTGGCACAGACGAGGACGTCAAAGCTAGGATCGCAAAAGCAAGACATGTCTTCAGTAACCTGAAATCAGTGTGGAGATCTACTGCACTCAGCATTAAACGTGAACGAGATCCGGATTTTCAACACTGATGTCAGTCAGATTAGTGCTTCTGTGTGATGGTTGAGAGACTTGGCGCGTTACGAAAAGCATTACCAACAAACTGCAGATATTCATCAACAACTGCCTATGCTCGATGCTGATGACCAGATGGCCAGAATAATAAGAATAAGCAAGTTGTCTGTAGAATTCCTCCTCCTTCTTCTCTTCATCTGCATTATCTGTAGGTGCATAGCATAGCGTAGCATTGTATGATTGTGACTTTCCTTCCTTTTGAGTTGACTCCATCTTGTTGTCATGATCCTGATCCTGGAGGAGATTGGTTCCCACTGCATCAGAGAGAGCCTTCGATGCTCTCGGGGATATTATGATAACCACTCCAAAATCCAGTGTGCTCGTGGTTGTCGTCTGGGTGGCAATATCGGAGTAGATTGTTGACTCTCCAGTTGACAGTTTTGGGAGTCCACTCCCATTCCATCTGTTCTCGCAGATTCCTAGCACTTCAATGCTATATCTTCTCATCTTTGCAATCTGGGCAGCCTTGCTAGGTTTCCATATGGTGCAGACATTCCATGTCCCCAATCTTACTTTTGCTTTCATCGGGGGAGAGGAGACACGTTGTTCAAGTGGCTTCCCGAAGGCTTTCAGCAACTGATGTCATTTCGTCTCTCCGATTCCAGCGAGGAATAATTTTGTTTGTATTTTTTATATTTCGTCTGTGCTTTGAAGTTTCTGTAGTGGTTGATTGGTTTCCCAGGGTGGTGTCACTAGCCCTATGCCCAACCTTCCCTCTTTACCCGGGCTTAGGACCGGCTAGTAACGGGTGAACTATCAAACTAGGAGAAGTTGCTTATCACACTGTGAATTATAGACATCTTATTGAACTATATTTGTTCCCTACCTGTCCTTTTATACACTTTTATCTATATGTCAAGTGAATTTCAGCTAGGATTGTGTATTAGTATCACTAATAAATGTAAAGCGATAAAGGAAATTCAGATTCTGGCAACGCATATGATGAAATATTTTAATTACAATCAAAGTAGTCAAGTTAAGTAATCTCGTCTGTTCAGTCCTTTTCATTAGGTTTTTGCTTTGAGGTGAGTGTGATTTCTTCATTTTTTAAGCATCTTTTGGATGCAATGGATGGATATACCGTTTATTCCGGATATAACTTTATCAATTTGCATGTTCAGTTATATAAATCCTTGACGAGGTCATGAGTGCGTACTGTTGATTTTCAATGGTTCTCCGAATGATGTCGATCCATGAGAAATATCAACCTGAGTTCTGTCTGCGTTGAAGAATAAACACTGAAGTTGAAATCAAACTTATGCAGTTGTAAGATTTAAACCAGTCCAGTGAATTGAGGATTGTTGCCTGACATCCTACAGTAGTCAAGGTGTTTCCTTCGTATATGTTTCGAACTACCATCAACAAAAAATAAGTTGCCAGATAAAACACATCAACGGTCTCTATTTTTTATAGATTTGACTAAATTCTAAAAAGAACATGCATGGAAATTTTTTGCGAAAATAATGGATGTATTTGCTTGGTTGTGGTTCGCCATAGAGTCGGGAACTCATCAGCAAGATGCGCCCACATCCCAGTCAGTGTTGTTGTTCCCACTGTGATATGAACTCCGGCATTCATCTTCTGAAGTGATGGATACCTTTGCTAGCCACCAGCAATCAAAGTTAAACATAATGAATAACGATTGAGAAAAATCAAAATTGCCAGAAAAGGAGATTGAAAATACTAGTTCATAAGATTCCTTTAGCTAACTATATTTAGTCTAATGGGACTAAGTAATTAGGTTAGAAATAGTTTGACCACTATAAACTAGTGACTTTAAAGACCACCGTAACAACAATTGAAATAAATAATTAGATTTCCCTATTTTGTGAAAATCTGCCTTTCCAGACGAAATCGAGAAGCCTAGTTGGTCATTTTGATTGTTGCTGGAGTGGCCTTTAAAGTCGCTCCTATAAACACCTGTATTGATGATGACAAGCTAAGCTGAATTCATCACCAGAATATCAGAAGTCTAAGATATCTTGTAATAGTATATAACTGTATTCTCGTATATATATATATATATATATATATATATATATATTTGTGGTCATACATCACAACTTGTAAACCTAATGTATACATTTGGCTGGTTAACTTAGAAAAAAACAAACCAGCCGAACAAACAATGAAATAGGAGAGAATCGGAGGAAATCATCACATATAAGGATTGATGAAGGAAGATGAAACTAGTAATAATAACCTTCTGTAGTTATCTAGGAACAATTAAGTGGAAGGTGAAGAAATAAGTTAGATAAATTGAGTAAAGCAGAAAATTTTTACTTCTCATATTATTTCTTGTAAAATGGTAATGAAATAATACAGAAAAAGTTGGATATATTAATTATAACAGTGAGTAAAAGACATAACTTTTGTAGTATGCTGTCTGTTCTCAATACTTTTGTATACTGGGATGTTATTCATGTCAACTAGATGTTTGAGCTATGAAACAGTTTATCAATGATATTACTTATTGAAATTTTTTATGGATGATAACCTTGTCACCATTATTGGTAATATGTTTAGTATACTGTACTTTTAAAAATAGTAATCATATTTTATTTAATCAAAAATTATTGTTAAAGGGTGTTTTTTTTTTCAAGAAGAAAAGGTGAATTCAATTAAATGACGGTTAGAGGAATTTTTCATAATCATTTGTCTTTGTTGTTGTTAAAATGTCTATGATTAAAAAATATTATAAAGAGGAATGAAGGAATATTTTTCAAATATTACATGTTATATTTTGAGAAAATAATAAATAGGATAAGGTATTATAGTATGGTGGTGGTAAATGGTAATAGTGGGTTAACTAAGCACTATTGACTTTAAGTCAATCACCTATTTTGTGCACTATGTTCACTAACAGCTAGCTAATGTTACTACAACTAATAATTTGCTAACTGCTGCTGCTACTACTACTACTACTTATTACTACTCTTTTGGAAATAGAGATTGTCTTTGGATGAATTCACAGTAAACTGTGATATAATCTATCTATTATAAAGTTTACAATTATGAAATAAGGATACATTGAATAACCTGACACAGCCTCATAGAATATTTTTTTTATTCAATAGTAGGTGAAGGAGAGGATGTTATTAAGTGGAGAAAAATACAAATTTTTTTTGATAGAATATTCTATAGTAAAAAGAAACTATGCTATCAGACAGGTGAATTTTTTGTTATTGTTGAGCCAATACTATTCACTTTTTAATACATTCACTACATATGTGACTAAGAATTGAGATAGAGTAAAAAAAAACAACTAATAAACCATGACAAAAATCGTAATAAACATGAGATGGTGATGATGATAATTATATTCAGTAACATATGAGTGATGTTAGCGAAAGGCAATAATAATAGTTAATTGGCAATATTAATTATAACAATAATAATAATAATAACAATAGTCATAATTAGTATACTTATTGTTTTATTCAAAGACGGGAAGGGATTAAAATGGATGCGGATAAAATTTATTTTATTACAATGTTGTTTTCTCAGTTACACCTACAACAGAATCAGTTTGACGGTCTTCTTCATCCTTTTCATCATCAGCATCATCATCATCACCATCATGATTATTATTATTATTATTATTGTATTTAAAGTAAACTTCTGGTTGTGATTGAAGTAGTACAGGATCTTGATTACTTTTCAAGATATCTATCGGTATAGAATTGAGTAAAACAAATGAATTAGATCTATTCAATTGATGACTAAATCTTTTCATTTGATTATTTCTTTCACGTAATTCACCAAGTTTATTTGCATTATTGGCACGAAATGCATTGATTACACGAAGCTGATTGTATTGCATGTTATTTAATATGATTTATAAAAGAAAAAGAAACGAAAAGAAAGAAGTAATCATTAGTGAAAGTAAATATCTATATTGTATGCATGCTATGCTACAAACATTCTACATAATTAGGTGATTAAGGAAACATTCGAATAAGGAAAATAAAATTTCATGAATACACACATGTGTATTCACTTTCGAGCAATTCAGTTATATTTTGTTTAGTTAATATCATGCAATGTAAATGGATTGATGATACTTATGTAGATTCATTTATGTGGTAATAACAGACAAGATATTACATTTTGAAAAGAACTATTCAAACATCCTATTGAAATTGTTACTTATAAGGTTCATAAATGTGAATTTAAATCCTCATCGGTATACATGCTAGGGGGGGTGAGGGAGCTGGGGGGGGGGAAATCGACGTGCAAACTTTAGTCTTAGTTATATATTTTAAGGGACATTTAACGACATGGGTTTCTTTCACTTTGATCATAAGCTAATCAAAAGAAATAGGATAGTTAAATCATGAGTAGAAAAAAAAGTAAAGTCTACTGTTTTGACTATCTGAGATAGCTACAGTATTGATACTGGGTGATAATTAAAGGGGAAATGAAAATTTAGACCACTACCCTATTCGAACCAGCAACCACCAGGTTTCCAGCCTGTTGCTCTACCAACTGAGTTACGAGGTTCAACTACTGACCAGATTTTTATTTCACTTCAATCACCAAGTGTTATCCCCGACAACCATATAAATTCGTGACGCGTTACTGTCACTTCATCGTACTCACACTGATTGCCTAGCGAGGAATTCTCATATGGCCAAAATGATGATCAATGTGATAATCCTCCTCTCCAATTCACTTAGATTTGAATTCGGTTGAGAAGTCCGTACTTGGCAACCAAAGTGAGTACAATCAAGCGATAGTAACGCTTCACGAATCCACATGGTAGTTGGGGAAACTCTTGGTGAATGGACTGAAATAAAAAGCTGGTCGGCAGTTAGACCTCGTAGCTCAGTTGATAGAACATCAGGCCGGGAACCCAGCGGTCGCTGGTTGGAATCTTACCGTGGTCCAAATTTTCATTTTCCCTTCAATCATCATCTAGTATATAAATGAAATGATGCTTTAAAATTGGTCGACTTCAAGGTGACTACAAATTTTGGTTCACTGGAGAGTTGATAAATGGGAGGTTTTTGGTGATTGATATACTCTATTTGTATTAACTTATGAAGAACCAAAAGAGGAAGTAAAACCTATAAGTGGTTTACGTTGACAAAATGTATCAATAGTTAAGAGAGATTAAGAACATAAGTCATAATAATAATAACAAATATTATTATTATTATTGCATGGAGCTTAATTTTACTGCCAGCAAATATTTTCAGGCTGGATAAGCTAACTAATTACTAGTAATTTGAAAATCGCATAATTGACATTGCTTTGTAGAGGATAGAATGATTCGAAAATTTTAGACAAATACTTCAGCATAAGACTCTTCAATGCCATCTATTTTCAACACATAGATTTTAACTTTTCTCGGGAATTGTACTGTATTTTAAACACTAAATTAAAATTTATTAACTTGCAATTTTCAGTTCAGTGTAATTTTTGATATAATGTAACTGTAATTCATTGGTAATAATGAAACTACTAACCAAAACATTTACCGTCAATTATGTTTTCATCTATCCTTTTTATGTCCCAACCTGAAGTCAAATTATTACCTTCTTCGTAAATCCCACTTCTTTTTGACAGCTTGTACTTACTTGTTTGTATTCTGTTGGGTTGATTTTCACGCCAAATTAATCATTTTGTGTTACGCTTCCTGGATGATTACCTACCTTTCTAATTATTTATCTATTTTTGATTGTGGTACAGTTTTTTTTCTTTCCTGTCAGTCATTTTTATCACTGCGTGAAAGTTGTAAACCAGCGTTAAATAACTTTAAAGTTTTGCTTTGAACCTACTAATTCGTCTTTGAGATGAGTTATACTGCAGAAAGATACACAGACATCTACAGTTTACATTTGCCCTCATGAATTAAACCAACAGTCAAAGACTTCATCAGTTGGTGCAGCTTTGTGTGCTGGCCAGCCTCAACACTTCGAACCTAATCAGCTTCCCTAGCATGGGATGTTGAGGTAGGGGATGGACATGCACAGTGCGTGTCCAGACCATCTCAGTCGACTTACGTTCACAACTTCATCAATTGACTTATCTATCTTGCTTAGTACACTTCACCTGACCTTAACTTTACTCACACAGTAATTCCACCGAATACGAACAATGCTACGAAGACATCTGTGATCAAAACCCAGTAGTCGCTTCTTGTCTTCTGGTTTTAACGACAGTGTCTCACAGCCATACAACAGGACAGAGGGAACTGCAGCGCAGTATACTTGCCGTTTGATGGATAGTTGGATATCTCACCAATCAGCGCCACAGGTGACATAGTTCAGCAAATGCTAAAAGGGTCTTCTGTCTCTGAGATGAGATTTGGTCAGAAACCAACCCGTTCTGGTTGTTGCAGCTCCCCGGGTAAGTGAAGTGGTTCACACATTCCACCACTTGACTCCCTAAGATCACACTAGGAGTGGTTGAAAAAACCAGTCCTGGGGCATCATCTTATTGTAGAAAAGTGAGTTTTAGTGCAGAAGTAGTAATTTTTCTGTATCCAAGGAAGATTCATTCATATTTATTTAACTGATGCTTACTCTTAAAGACTTATTTGGCGGTTCACATCACTGGTTGTTTCATGACATCTTGAAATCTGATGAAGTTAATGTACAAATCAGTTACATATTGATAGATACACATATTACACACAACATAATATTGACAACAAGTAATAACGTAAAAATAAACCGTACACCGAAAGATGCCATGTTGTCATCTAAACATTAAAGATTTCATTACATTTAATAAGATTTTAAAAAAACCAAATTATATCTATGTGGAAAATGAAATGGTGAGTAGCGATCACGTGATGATAACAAGTGGACAAATAGAGGAAAATAAACTAATTGATAACACATTTATAAGTATGAGGTAACCTACCCAACTGATATAAAAAAGAAACCCGTTTAACTGTTGATAATAATTATGGCGTTGAGTAAAGAAGCCAATGTTAGTGACTAAGTGTAAGCATCCAACAGGACACAATATTCACAACCATGCAATTATACCCTTCTTTTGAAATATTATCCCCTTAACTTTGTTGATTTTTCTCTTGTTGTTATTGTGTTCGAATAGAAATGAGATAGTTTTCAAAAGTGTGGATAAATACTTAAAAGTATTAAAAGTTTGTTTTGTTTAAAAAAAAAAAACCCAAGTGAAAATGGGATAAATGTGGTATTTATTCAGAAATGGAATGTATAATTTAATAAAGTGAGAATAATTAAGAAGAAGGAGATGCCTTAGTAAAAAGTAGTTGTAAGTAGTATGAATACACTGTGTCAGGTATTTTTCACAGGTAACAAACTGAAAAGAATTGTTGTCTTAGTGATTGAGCAAATTTATCATTGTCAGGATAGTTTCTATTTCGTTTATGAAATGAACCAATGGATGATGAATATAACTTGGTAGCTGGCGGAAATATATTTATATATATATATATATGAAGTGAAAGTTGAGATGAATAGTTCAATTATACAGATTTCTATGTTAAGCTTTCCTTAGGGTAAAATTATCCGATTCAGTAATATTAACTAGTGAGAAATATTTCATATCGACAATTCCTTTAGACTTGAAATGTTAATGATGATCTCGTTTTCTTTTGGTTTAAGAGAGGAAATCTATTGTATGAGAGAAAAGACTAGAAATATAGCACTTTTTCTACTATATGAAATTATTAATTTCTTAAGGAAAAATCCCTTTATATATGAACAGGGAGATGTGTGTATATAGTGACAAGTAAGGCTATGTAGTAATAATTATGTTGATTACAGGAAATCTAGAATAAATTAGTGCTGTCTGAGGTAGCTGTATTAAATGATTGCTTCAATGGAGGTGGTGGAGCAGGTGGTTTACTTGATCTTCTGCCTTGATTAGATGAACGATTTGATGGTCGAATTCTGCTACTGACATTAACACTGGAATCTTGATGGATAAATGAAGGTGTTACATTACTTTGGGGATCTGAAATATCTTCAACATTATAAGGAGATCCTGATATAGTAGGACTTTCACTTTCTTTTTCATCTCCACCTTGTATCCAACTGGATTTAATCCAGTCTTCCAGTTCTGAATTCAGTGGATGTCGTATAGTTTCATTTGCACCTTGATAAGGATTACCTAGATGTGTACTATAAATATTTTCTTCAGTATGAACCGTCTGTACTTCAGTAACCGTTCTATCCTCTTTCTGTTCGTCTATCTGTCTGCCACTGTTGCTGTTATTACCGTGACCTTTTTTATGTGCATCTAAATCCAGTCTCAATAGAGGATGATCTTCGGGAGTTTCTTCCCATAAACCATTCGGTGTGATTGCTGTAGTGGTGGACAGGTCTGTTAAGTCAGTGGATTGTTGTTGTTGTTGTTGATAATGATGTAAGTTATTATTCTTAAATGAATGTTCTGATTGTTTATTCTTTCTAGATACGTGTTGTTGATTAAATATACCATCTTTTGACTGACGATGATATTGTTGGCGAATTAGTGCTGCTATACCGCCACGTTCATCTTCTGATTCATCTCGGCCACTGAAAGCACGTACAACTTTGAGCTGATAATTATCAATCGATTGGTTTTAGGCCGTCAAACGGAAGCAGATTCAAGAAGTATATAAGTTAGGTAGACGAACGTTGAACAGGTAGTGACAGCATAGTAATGAGGATATAATGTGAAGAATAAAGACATGTGTGGTAATAATGAGGAAAAGTAACATATACCCGTAACCAAAACAAAGTGTCAAACGTAAAAACAAAGTAGCACATATGTAATATATATATATATGTACATATATACATGTAAATGGGACGAGAACAAATTTACACACCAACCAATATATTTTCACATTTACAACGAAAACATAGAAAATAGGTAACGAGAGAGGGCAAGGTAGAGAGGGAAGGAAATAAAGAAAAGAAAATAAGCGTAAGGCTTTTTGTTACTATTCACAATTTCTTTTAAAAACAAACAAAACAGGCAATGTTAACTTTCTGTTTACCATTAAAGTTTTGGAGATAAATCTCTTAAACTTTGTTTGGTAAATAGATAGTCAACGATATATGCATAAATATATGTATTTATATACAAGTTAATTTATTCAATTTAATCTATAAATATCAAAGGTCAATGAGCCACACCTGTTACGCAATGACTACCTGGCTAGCCGAACGTCGATAGGTGGAGCGGGGTTCAAACCCACAACCGATTGGATTATGATCATCTCCCTGAACATAATACCGCTAATACGTTTTTGTTCATGTATATCCAACCAACAACAACAAGCACCAATCACCATCAACGGGAGGAACCTAAAGGAAGTAGCCTCTTTCACCTACCTAGGCAGCATCGTTTCAACTACAGGCGGCACAGGCACAGATGAGAACGTTAATGCCAAGATGGGAAAGACAGAAAAACAAGCCTCCCTTTATTAATCTGAAACCAGTGTGCAGACCTACTGTACTGCACTGTACTCAGCATAAAACATAAACAAGGTGTAGATTTGCAACACTAATGTCAGTCAAGTCAGTGCTTCTATGTGATGATCGAGAGACTTGGTGCGTCGCGAAAAGCATTTCCAACAAACTTCAGACATACATCAACAGCTGCAGCCTACGCTCACACGATACTGAAGATCAGATGGCAAGAAAAAGCAACAAGGAACTCTGGCTGGCTGGCAGCGAAGCAAGAACCCATCGCCTAACATATATGCAGAAGAAAGTGGAGATGGATTCGGGCATACACTGAGAAGACCGACTGAGGACATCATGCGCCAGGCCAGACCGTTGAGTGGAACCCGAATGGGAAACGACTAGTTGGGCGTCCGAAGGTGAGATTGAGGAGATCATGTGAGGAAAAAATGAGAGTTTATGGTCAGTCGTGGAATCAGGTTGAAAAGACTGCAGAGAAGAGTGAAATGAAGACGTGCTACTGAGGCCCCCTATGTTCCACTAGGAACCCAAGGAAGAAATAATAAAATGATAATAAATAAACATAAGGACTAAATAATCATTATTATGTTACAAGGTTTCAGTTCAAACTTACACAACTTCTGTATCATTAAAGATACTTATTTAAGTCACCAGTATTGTCACTTTTTGTCATAAATATTGGGTGTAAATCTAAGTGAAATTAATAATCATGATGAGAAATACAGAAAGTGACTATCGATTGAATCATATGCTCAACTCAATAATTTACCGAAGACACGTCTTTGAATTTCTGTTCTGAACATTGAGAACACATGTGTTAGCAATTCAGAATGAAATGAACTGATTGAAGACTCTTCACTAATCTCTTACGATCTATATTCTAAGATAGGTAGGTATCAATGAGTAACTATTAGAAGTATTATGTGCCGTTTTTCCTTCAGGTCACTTAGGTACAACATTCTGCTATACTATTTACCCTGGAAACACTGATGCATAGATTTATTGCTGTACTGTGCTGAACTGCAGTTCCCTGTAACAATCATACGTCTTCGGAAGAATAATCTTTAGTGAATTGATTTTCATCTTCAAGAATCGATGACATTTTACACTCATATTCGATTTCATCCATGATCACGACACCTGAGCCTTTGTCAGGACTGAGGATAATAATATCGGGGTTCTCTCGTAGTTCCTTCATAGCTCTGAATTGTTTAGAAGTTAGAATGCTTTTCTGGTTCTAATGGCTATCACAAAACTGATGGGCGATATCCATCATCTTGGCTTTCAGTCATCCCTGATCCTCAACTGAAGTTGGGAGGGCTAATAGATTCATGCAAGTAAGAGCCTCGGAACATATTCCAAAGTGGCTTCAGAAGCAAATTAAATCACCTGAACCCATAATGTTGGTAGCAGACATCCAAGCTCTTCGATCGCCAAACATATCGTTGAGACAGGCCACTGGATTGATGTAGCTACTTCCTTTACACCTATTTACAAAACATGTTGGGGAGGGATCCTAAAATTTGTTGAGGCCTAAGCTATTAGGAAGTTGAAACCATTTTTATGTGTTCATAAACAATTTGTTGTCACATTAAATCTTCCTTGGTAAATTCAACTATTGAAAACGAAGTCCGATGTACTATTATTTTTCGCCCTATTGATTTTCATTGTTATTCGGCCTTCCTACCTGACCTCTTCATTTTCTCATCCCTTATCTTCATGAATTTTTATATAAATACCTATGACAAGTACTTGTGTGATCAGATAGTTCGAAATGTGTTGCGCAGATACATTACACGGTTCAGACAATTTACGTCTTCTTACTGTTTTGTCGATGTGTGAATTACTCTTTTTGATACATAACTAAGTATATTAATAGAGATTGCTCAGTTTATTCAATGCTAATCAACAACTTTGTGTTTATTTCCCATTCTTATGTTTCATGTTTGGACTGTATTGGCATTTTGGTTAGAAGAAACAACTTGAAGGGCAATATCTATTTGTTCCCCTTGTTTCTGTTGTGAACCTTGATATTTTATGTTGAACATGTCACCGATAAGCCGAGTAAATTTGTCCCATAGAGGCTGTTTGGCATGATGACGAGCAATCAAAGTGGAACATTAGCATTCAAAGAAATAAACAAACTTTTATGTACACGGTCAATTCAATTACAAATAAATACTGGTTTTTGTTTTATCACACTTTAAACCCTACGGAAAGTTGGTTAGCATTTACGCCTAATCAGTTGTGTATTGCTTCAGTAAGCCAGTCAGGTGACAGAGAGAGAGAGAGACGCATTCAGCTAAGTAATGCACACCCATGCAGTAAGTAACTAGCCACACCTATTGTAGGAGGGCTTTGGATACTGCCTGACTGCTTAAACCTTGATAGGTATAGTAGGATTCGAACCCCTGTCCTAATGGTTGGTAGTCATATCCCTAAACCATCGATCCACAGCTCCAGTCAGGTGTAAATGCCTGTATCTGTACGAACACGTACTCTTTATATATATATATATATATATATATATATATATATATATATATATCATGGAGAGATTTATTTCTTCTTCCTAGATTTCGGTCAAATAGAGTGTAAACCGATGGTTTTAATCGGTTTTGTCACTTCATTATTTCTGGTTTGAACATCCATTTGTGACCCGTTTCTATAATATATGTTTGGTTTTATATAAATGACGAAGGTTGTCCTTCACCGGAGCTTATCAAAGTTTCACACTGCATTTATTTTTGATTTTTTTTCAGTTCCACACACGGAAATTTCTCATTTGGGTAATGATGCTCCGTTTAAGTATCTTGATGATCAGTTGAGTTCTCTTCTCTCAACATCTTCAGATAATCAAAGTTGGTTAAAGGCTAAGTTAGTTGATATTACTTATCAATTTCGTAGTTCAGAAACAAGGCAAAAAAGCATTTTGAATTCATAGTAATTTGAATCTTTGACGGACTTGTGGGACGGATCTAACGTAATCACTCTTAAACCCCATAAGGGACCAGCCATTGTTGTGATGAATAAATATAACTGTAAAAATAAAATGTTATTCATCATTAGTGACGAAAGCAAATTCATAGCTAATGTTTCATCATAAGATATTAAAAGATTGGCAGCGAAAATAACCGTTAATTTAATGAAACTTGAATACCATTAGTAAAAAGGAATTCAATTCACTGAAACCTATAAGATCGCAATTCCCAAGTTTATATGAATCGCCTACGAGTAATGAAACTAATAGTCGCTTATTATCCTTAATATTGTCTTTGTCTTGTTTCCCCACACATAAGGTAGAAAAATAGTTAGCAAATATGTTAAATCCAGTTCGAAACAAATTCTGTACAGTTTCATTGAAAGATACTTTTCGACTTGTTGACAATCTTAGTAAAATAAATGTCAAAAACAAGACTATGTACACTTTTGATGTAAATTTTTTATTCACTAGTATGCCGTTATTCAAACTATTAACACTCTTTGTTACTATGTATCTTCTAGAAACCTTCTATTCCCTATTAAGCCAACTTTTCTCAAGGAACTATGTTTGCGATACATCGACAAAATTCATTTCACATTTGAAGGTAAACACTTTAGGTAAGTTGACGGTATAGCTATGGGAAATCCCATAGGTCCATTACCACGTGATATTCATATGTCACATATCGAAAATTTGGCTGGTGATCTCATCTCTAAATTTTCCGTTTATAAGAGATATGTCGATGACACCATAATGAGAAGCATGAGGATATGGCTTATGTACTGAAAAGACTTAACATCTTACAAACTCATATTAGCTTGACTTGTGGGAAACAGAATAACGATCATTAGCCATTCTTAGACGTACTTCTGATTCAACGAGGTGATGTGTTAATAGGATGATCAGCTTACAGAAAGCCTACATGGACAGGACAATATCTGAATTTTCACAGTTTTTGTCCTATCCAATACAAGCGGGGTCTAATAAAATGCGTATTTAATACACGTACATATGATGCGATGAATGAAGATATCAAATTACTGACTAAAACACTCACGGAACACCGGTATCCACTGTAGTTTATAAACCGAAGTCAACTGTATACACGCTTCCTAAGTAAAGCGTCTGTATCACTGTGCCATACAAAGGGGAGTTGAATAGTATCATTTTGAGACTTAGACCAACATCAGCCATTTAGAAAACATAATACGCAGCTAATCTTTTCATTGTAGAAAAAACAAAGCAAATGGTTCACCACAAACCTATACACTAGATAAATGATTAGTCACATTCCACTGCGTTTACCAATTTACATGTATATGTGTGTGTTTGGTCACACATACATAGGGGGGGGGGGGGAGAGTAGTCCAGTTATGCAGTTGAGAGTGGGAGAACATGCACCTAAATGGCTCCAAAAACATATGGAGTGTGAAACTTTGATAAGCGCAGGTGAGAGATGACCCTCTGCATCTATAGCCAAATATATTTCCAGTTTACCGTTTTCTTGCGAACGGCAATTGGTAACAATGAACTGTAAAATAGTAATGTCTGTATTCGAGTAGATTATATATAATTCAACTAGGTAGACAGAAACAAGTAGGATTTCTCCTTTTATTTTTCTTCTTCCTCATGAATGAATTTCTTTCACCGATACATTACTAAAAAGAAAGATGTGTACGTAAATATTATATCGAGGATAAAGAAAGATACAAAGGAAAGATAAATGTATTGAGTAACATTGCTTGTTTATTTATCTTTTTTCATAGAGATATAGTAATAGGAGTAAGTCATTTTCGAGCGGAACAAAGTTCGTATAATGTTTCCTCCTAATCATATGTTTATAGGTCAGTTACTTTTAGTTCAGTGTAGTAAGTTTTCATTATTTGGTACCAAATAGGATCAATAAAACTGTGTATATGTTATAGTAAACTGGGCATACATGACAATATAATAGTATTGAGAGTAAAAATTGTCTATCTAAATCACTATGTATTTTACGAATGAAATGAAGGCTGAATAGAGTTTGAATAAGTTGATAAATGAAGTGAAATAACAACCTGCTTTTTAGTAAGAAAAACTTCGATGTATCTTTCTATAATACGTTAATAAATGATGAAATCATAGTCAGAGAAGAAACGGAAGATGACACAAAGAATACAGTAAAGTGTGAATGTTTCATTAGATAAATAAAACTGAAGGAAATGAAAGAAATATATCAAGAGAGAAAGAGAAGAATTCATAAAAGATTGATGCATATGTAAAGATCATTACTGAAATTAACTAAACTGGTTCTTTTCTTTTGTGTAAGGTGGATAATTCAAAGAAATGCAAAGTTCACTATTACTTTACCATGTTTATTTGTATATATGTATATAATAATGATGTAACGAATAAGACTAAAGTAGTGCATGATACTACTTATACTCGTCGATAGTAGTATTACCACTATCATGTTATTAATGATGCTAATTCGTATAGAGTATGTGAAATGCTCTATGAACAAGTTATGAGAAACTACATCCACATTATATTGAGCGAATACTACCTCATCTTTACTTCCACAACACAAAGTGTGTTTAAGGTTATAATAAAAGATAGGTAAACAGATTGAATCAAAGGAATGATAAGATTCTATCTACTTGGACGTAGCAATGAACCTCATGAATTCTTCAGAAGATAGAATAACATAGTAGAAATAATAATGATAATAAGGATAATTATGCTTGTTATCTTGCAAATAATAATAAGACAAAAGTTATAGTGTTCAGGGGAACTTTAATAGCTGATCAGTCGTAAAAATGATGATGTCTCGTTGGTTTTGTTTCGTTTTGATTAGAATGCCATTCAGTTCCAAGGTCCTTTCAGTGCATATATATATATATATATATATATATATAGAGAGAGAGAGTAGTGAAGGGCTTTCAGGAGGAAGAAAGAAGAAAACTTAAGAATAGGTTAAACTGTATGAATGTGTTGTGAATATTAAAAGTATTTTATCTTCAACTCTATATTAATAATGATGAAATATATGTACGACTTTAAGTGATAGAATTAAACAAAGAATGATTCTCATTTGTAACTTAATTGTTCATGATTGTTTGCACACACTTCTTATCTGTTCGTACTTTAAAATCTCTCTACTTTATAGAAGATTTTCTTTCTAATATTGGTTTACCAATTATAAGTAATTATAAGTAGTAGTTGTTTTATTTTCACCCTATATAAAATGACGGAAAGGTATTATTGTGTGTGCATATGTGAGTGTATATGTATGTCTTTTTAAACCGGATGATAAATACTTTTGTCCATTTATATATTATATATCTTTGTAGAAGAAGAAATCCCCGATAAAGTAATTCAGTTTGACAGTGATGACAAATTAGTTTTTCGCTAAGTGTTCTTCATCGTTTTCATATTCTTCATCTTCCTCTGGAAGTTCTTCGGGTGATGTAGAACGTAGATTAGCATAAGTGCTTATCGAACCACCTCTATTAATTGATGTACTTTGACGTCTAGCTGCTAATACTAAAGGATGTGCCATAGCATCTGTATTAATTTGACTAAGAGTAAAGCGTCTAACACGTCCCATCCACTCGTCTGTACGTTTATCTAAATTCGGTTCACGTGATGACTAATTCGGTGGATATGGAGAATACAAATATTCATATCAACAATCATTTACCATTTCCATGGGAAGTGGGACAGGGGAATCAATCCATGCAGGATAATTCAAGCAGACACAAAATTGCCACAAATTTTACAAATTAAAAAACAGGACAGTCATGCAAGTATTGAAAAATGTATACAAGTCAAGCAAAAAGTACAGCATTAAGTGGAGGATATTTTACAACATAGGGATAAATGTAATATGCAATTAGATATCAAGAAAGGTAACAGTATCAATTTTGACAGAAATTAAAATGGATTGTATAGTTAATATAGTTGCATACACCGAAATAAAGGTGGGTAAAAGTGTATGCATTTATTCATTCATTCATTCATAAGGAGGGTGAATTCATCCGATTATGGAAAGAATACAAATCAATTTAATTTTCAATGAGTGAATGAAAAAGGTAACAATAAGGATAGGCATACAATGAGTTTTTTAAAGATAGAAAATTTTTTTCAGGATTTTTTTTTGGGATAAACAACAAGCATTCAAGGGGTTCAGAGTTAATGAATCGGGAGGTGGTTAGATACAAAAAGAAACAACACAAAAAATAGGTATAGATATATTTGGTTATATACGTATAAATATATACATATATAAATATATATATACATTGTGTGTAAAAATCATTTTCAAAGGTGATGGTTACGTGGGTTGTGCGATTTGAGCCGTATAGATATCACAAATAAAGAAAGAAAGGACAGGAAAAAAAAACATCTGTCAAGTTATAAGCTTAGCTAAATTCACATCTCCATTTCAACAGATACTTTATGAAAACTCAATTTTAGGTAGTAATAATGAAACATAGATCACTGTATCCCTACTGAGTAGCAAAGTGTTTTCTTTGGAACCCGAAAGTCCTGAGTTTGACCACTGGCGGGGTCGTGGGTGCGCACTGCTGCGAAGTCCCATGTTATCATGAAATAGCTGCCAAGTGCTCCGAGGAATTCAGTGGTTCACCAACTGATGTCGGTCCGTGATGAATGTCATCTTATAAACAAAACCCTCACAAACTTCAAACTACATTATTGTGTAGTGCTCATTAGTGAGATGCTTTGAGATGAATATTCTAATGAAAAGTTCTGACTTGTGGCGTCAGTTAGTTGGAAGTGAATCGGATGCCAACTGAAGATCATAGTCACTCTTTATCGTGAATTGGAAGAAGTAAGAACTTATAGACCATTGAACTCCAACCCTACGGCTGAAATGATAACGTGTTCGCTGCCAGACCTGAGGGTCTTGATTTCAATCCCTGAAGAGGGAGGGGTTGTAAGTGCATACTGCTAAGGAGTCCCATACGGGTATGATAAATTATGATAAATTAACGTTGGAGGGATGATTAGGTCTAAAGCAATGTTCTCTAATTCGATAACCTTGGTATTTTTGAAACTGACGATTGTATAACCTATTTTAATGCTACTGCTGAAGCTTTTACCTGGTTTATGCCATAAGGAGATAGAAAATCTTTTTTGAACTAGTATTTAATGCCTAGAAGAAACTGTAAATGCTGATGAGGTCACCTAGCCTGGTGACGAAACATCCGACAGTAAATATTAAAGACTGAAGCACACCAAACAAGTATCATTCTCAAGCTAAGCTACAAATTATCTATACTGTTTCAAAGTTGTACAAAGTTATTTTGTACTTTATCCAGATGTGATGATTATGTTTCTCTTTTCAAAACTAGGATGATAATAACAATAATTCGAAAACTGCTAAACTGAATTCAGGGGCTCATTCGAACTGAATCATTATTGTTATATTGGATGCATCTGAGGGATTGTTATCCTACATAGTCTAGCCTTTAATATGCATGATTTTCTCCGGTTACTAATATGTTATTCATGAAATCGCGTTAGACTTGTAATTCCTCCTTACCGACTATCTACATGGTAAAGTCATCATCCTTACCATTACTAACTTACATCATGTACTGTATGGTTCATTTTTGAATTACTAGTCACAGTTTATGTCCAATACCTTTATCTCGAATTCATGAATAATATCAAGTGAAATATGTCACTGTGTATTTTAATCGTGTTTATGTCTCTCATATGCTTTGATTATCATTATGAACATATTTCAAGCATATTATTTGTTATAAATCAATCAAACCAACAAAGAAAAACAACAGCACAAATTACATCAATTTTCGCATACATTGAACAATGAACACTGTCAGACAAACAAATATACGAAATTCATATTATATTCACTAAAAATTTATGATGCTTTTCATATCTCAGAGTGTTATTGTAGCCTAATGTACATGAAAATAGTAAAGTCTAACTTTTAACAAGAATAATATAAGTAGTAATTAAAGTGACCTCTTTTACATAATTTTATGAATTACAGTAAACTGGTATACAACACTCTAATTACATACTCTAAATGTCCTAGTGAGTACTGTCTACATTAATTACATTACACTACACTGTTATATTTTGTACAAATATTTTCTTGTTTACCGGTAAGGCGAAGATGATCAGATAGCGATATTTTTACAAACACTGGAAATACTACCGATAAGTAATACTGTTGTTCAGAAAATGACAAATTAAGCTCCTGACATTAGAAAAATCATACATATTCTCATCATTGTTATTATTTTTACTTTAACAATTTAAATATATATATTTTCGTGCATTCAAAACAGAATACGTAGTCCATGTTTTACAAACTTATTAACTGTTTTCACAAATGCTTTTTTCATTCAGTTACTATGAAACTACTTTTAACTATACCATTTGATCTTAGACAAAGTTTAAAGTCAATCAGCAGTTGGTAAAAGTCAGTCATCTAAAGGATATTTTGGAGTTAATCCTGTGATGTGTTTCTATAGTGTATCAAGGCTGTATACTTTTGTTCATTGGAAATTTAGGTATGCGAAAGTTTGAACCCCCTTCGTGTATTCGAAAAAATAAATACCCTTACCTTAAACCTTCTTTAGTAATCTTTGTCTAATTTTAATGCCAAGGAAAGTATGGAAATGTATCATTCTTCTACATTATCCCCATATTTTCCTAATCTTGTATTATTTTAATTTATTCACCTTACTTCACCCTACTTTCATCGTTATCTTTCTAAAGCCGAGATCGAATTTCCGGAAGAAATTTATTATCGCGAACTGTAAATTAACAAATAGTATACACATGAGTTTGATATAACTCTGTTCTAATTGAGTTAATCATTGTCATTTTGTCAACTTATTCATGTTTGTATATAACTATCCACGCCAAAACTATATCAACCAGGTGCTCAATATTGTGTAATATTTTTTGTTCAGTATGGAGAGATCATTTTGATCATCTCTTTTTTCATACTGTTCATTGATTAGCATTCCTATCATTACAATATCAGTTCGCTTTCGTGCACGAATGCAAGCAATAAACGATAATTGAAGTCATTTTTCACCGATGATTTATCTCAGGATTTTCTGTCCCCAAAAGGAAGGCAGAAAACGTACGATCATTTTCACATACATCACGACTATGATTTGATTCACCCAGTCAGTTTTTAAATTGAACATAATCTTCTTTGCAACATTTTCAATATTAGTCTGTTTTCCAGGTTATGGAGGCATATTGTGGGATTTTTCTAGTCATTTTGAAGTCAGTAATTCACAGAAGACAAATTTATGACCTTTGAATAATAATAAGCCTAAAAATGTGTTATTTCACCCCACTGATTTCTTTGTGGTTAATAGTTGACACAAATCTGTTAAAATGATATAGGAAAGCGTTTTATGCACATCTATTCCGCTAGGATTCCTAGCGGAATGCATAACCCCAGTCTGAATACGTTAGATTCATCTGTTGTGTGCTAATTTAACGTTTTACAGTTATGTAGGTGTTTCTTTCTCTGTTTTTTCAAAGTATATATGAAAAACTTTTTCAGTGATAAACATCATTTCAACTACAGGCAGCACAGACGAGGATGTCAAAACCAAGATCGAAAAAGCAAGACAGGCCTTCCTTCATTAATCTGAAATCAGTGTGGAGATCTTCTGAACTCAGCATGTGGAACAAGATCCGGATTTTCAACACAAATGTCAAGTCAGTGCTTCTATATGGTTCAGAAACTTATCGTGTCACGAAAAGCATTTCCAACAAACTACAGACATTCATCAACAGCTGCCTACGCTCGATGCTGATGATCAGATGGCCAGAAATAATAAGCGACAAGGAACTCTGTCTGGCTGGCAGCGAATCAACGAAGCAAGAACCTATTACCCAACAAATATTCAGAAGAAAATGAAGATGTATTAGGCATACACTGAGAAGACCGACTGGGGACATCATGTGTCACGCTCTCAAGTGGAATCCGAAGGGGGAAACGACGAGTTAGACTTCCGTAGGTGACATGGAGGAGATGATGTGAAGAAGAAGTGAAAGCTTGTGGGGAGTCGTTACGACAGGTTCAAAAGACTGCAGAGAAGAGAGTGCAATGGAGATGTGCTACTGAAGCCCTGTGTTCCACTAGGAACCCAAGGTAACAATAATAATAGTAATAATAACGATCTTTAGAAAGATAAAACTATTATAGTTCGATAGAAAAATATCATTTTAATTAATATCCTTGTAAATGCTTTGACTATTGGCTACAAGTTTCTCTTCCTTCGCATACACATTGTCCAGCTTAGTGAATTATTGCACAGTTGAATTAGGATACACCTCTGAGACGTAGACTCTTTGGCATGTCCTTGGTAGTTTTAGTAGATAGTCGCCTTTCTTTCTTTCTACCCAGTTACTTTAAGATGTACATATGAATTCATAAACACAGTTGGAGTCGAAAAGAGTTGGATGTACAATAAGGTGATGTCATCCTATTTCATAGGATTTTAGCCAGCTGCATACAACCTTATATAGAGTGTCTTAAGACACCAGTTAATTATATTGAATTATAAACAAAATATTTCTTAAGTACTAGATTCATATGAACCACTTTATGTCCGGGGCTACGGACGCATGCATTTCAGATATCTATTTAATGGCTAAAATCAGTATGCATTTTGAAACTGTCGACCATAATTAGAAGGGCTGTCAAAGATCCTTCACATACAAAGTATTTGTAAACCAATTCAATGCAGTTATGAAATAACAGAATTCACATGTTTTGCTACTGCTACTACTACTTCTTTGAAGCGAAATGAATCCAGTAACTGGTTTTCATCAGTCTGAGTTAAAACAAACTATTTGTACGAATTATTCTGTTTAATCTCAATAATAAGTATCGAAAGAGGCAGTACACTTCCACAATTCGATGCAAGCACAAAAACATCTTCAGACGCCCTCATATATAAGTGATGATTGATTTAATATTGGTTTTAATTAAATAATACGAAATAGATGTAGCTTGACTTTAAGATACACTCTTGGACAAACTTTACTTTATATCTGTGGTATCTATATGCATGCATTTGTGTGTTTACTTGATTCTTAGGAGGTATGAACACTTTAATGTGGTACTGCTATAACCCGTAGTACGATCTAACAGTCTACGAGAGATGCCAGACTTGAAGACCATGAACGATACGAACTTACAAAGAAAAGAATCTACTCTAACGCAAAACAGAATGCTAACCACCACCACAACAATTCGACCGATGCGCAAAGACTTGAAGGGAAAACAGATTGTTGACAGTGAGCTTTCTGCTGTCTCAACAACAGTCAATACAGTTGACAGCGACGCTGAATATATACATTTCTAAATGACCCTGACAATACTAAATCAACATAAAGTTAACAACCAATGAGAGTTTAGCGCTGAGAGCAAAGGGAAGAAAAGCAAGTGTAGTAGGCATTGCTAATAAGAATGGATGTAAGTAGTATATGTTGAGAGGGTGGCAGAAATCATACTTGTCTTTTGCTTCTTTCACTAGTAAGGGTATGAAAATAGCTATGTAGATTATTTTAAAGTCATGGGAAAAACAGTAGGCAAAAGCCATGCAAAACTAGGGGGTATCTAGTAGGTACACAGTTACCACCGCTGACTAAACAGTACCTTACCACAGCTAGTAGTGCATTCTTACTAAGTTGTAGATCATTCAATAAGTCTCGTCTACAGATATATATTACACTCGATACTCCTTCATACCTACTTCCTAACAGATTATACAACGTCATCACCACAAGACAAAAACCTCAACTGATTCTACGCAGATTATAGATGAAATCTTAACCCGGTGACGAATATACTTCCAAATTTAATCTAAGCACATGTAACTAATCTGTATTCAACTAATCTTGTTGTGGTAAATAGTTTTTCCAGTTCAAAAGAACTATTTTGTGGTCAAACAAACATTTCTTCTTTCCAACTAAGTAACCAACCAGTCACATTTCCTTTCTTTTTTTTTCACCTCAAGCAAAAAGGTACACTGTGCAGTAAAAATCGACCAAGCTATTTAACTAAGTGGGTTTGTGTCAGCGATTCACATTTTTATTTAATTCAGAAAAAACTAAGGTATATTCCTCTACACAGAACCTCTATATTGTCTTAGAAATATGTAAAGTCTTAATCACGTAGGTAGTTTAATTTACATGGTGAAAAGTTAATTTGATGTGACGAAAAGAGCCTTCAAATCAAACATATTGTAAGTGAAATAACTTTCAGAAGTGATCTGATCTTCAAACTGGATATGTGATCCGTGTTGTCCTTGTTATATCGTCATCTGTCTGGCAAAAAACAATCATGAAATGTTTTTTCCACTGAAGAGACTAAGCTTACTAGTCTATGTTTACGTTTATCTGTCTATTCAATGCAATTTTACTAGGCTACATTTATGCAGCATGAACAAATAAATTATGGTCATATTTGTGAGCTAAGGAAGACACCAGAATTTCATCTTCTTGGTTTACCGTTCCATTAATTCAGTCATGTACTAACCTAGTTCAATGAAGATAGGTTATGTAGTAGTCATTTTAAGTAGTAAACTACTTATTTCCATCGAATCCTTTTTGCTAGTGACTTCATAACTCATAAGTTCATCATACGCTTACAAACAAGGCAGAGTGTAAATGAATCATATGAGATTTTCATAAACTACAGATATGTCTGTATCCGTTCTTCACAGCATTTTGTTTGGTGTTATTAATCAGTAGTATTTAAAAACATCGGGCTACTTTACGGTAACATGACATTCAAGCTAAGATCTTGAGAATAAAGGGTACTTAACCAGTAAAGTGATACCCGTTTAAGCACCGTTTGTTAGAGCAGGGAAATAGTTTAAGCAGCTGTAAGTAAGTGTAGCACAAGATATGCAACACAATTCCTATGGCAAATGTTTTACTTTCAAACACTTGAAAACTTATTAATTATCATGGACTGATCCGCTTACAAACCTGAGAAATAGAGAAACTTTGACCTAATTTTGAAGATTGACATATGTTTTAAACTAGATCTCTAATTTCATCCCAGAATGAATCAGTGTAATGGAATTTGTTAGTTATCATGGCCGCTTAGTTTCTCCCATATATTTAAAGTAGATGACTAGGGCGTGAATTTTGTAACGCTATACTTGATTTATTAAGGCTACTTTGAACTGTATATCAAGGCCTTCAAAACTGGTATTCCTTGCCAAAAGAAACCCGAATAATTTTATTGTACTATGGTCTGCTTGGTGGTGGCGGCTAGCATTGGAATCCAAGACGTGCGTTTCACTCAAATTGAAACCTGACAGCAGGATGTACCAGCAACTCAATAAGTCATGGTGTTCTCACTGAGACATAAACCCAGTATCCAATACTTCAGGCGTCAGAGCGTTATCCACTAGACTACTGAGGCTCCAGTGGGAACATCACCACTCTTTAGTGTGCAGGTACATTCAACTGATGAATTCTGAATAGGACAAAACGTGCGTTCTGAACTCCTCTGTTAGCCACCACTAAGCAAACTACAACATAATAAATAATTAGGCAATATCGAGACACCGGCATATGAGCCCATATGCTAACAGAGGTAGATTATTTCAATCTAAAATAACGAGAAATTACAAGTACCAATAAACAATAATAATAGGATAATTCTAACTCAGAAAAACTTTGGCTTTCCTAACTCATTTTCTGCATGAAAAACACTAGTGAAATACATGAGTCTTGACATTTTTCTAATTTCATCCACTTTTTGATGACTTTATAATACACCTTAAAAGCGTCCAGAGACCTGTTGAACTGTTTCATTACAATCATGTACTTAAGGGTAACATTGAATGAAAGACTGAAAAGCTTACTCCTAAATCAGATCCCATTCACCCATCGGTTTGACACTTTTGGTTGACTTGGCTTATATAATGAATGCACAGCAACTGATAATATTTGTTTGTTAATTTTTGGTCTTTATTAATGCTGTTTGTATCATCATAGAACAGAGCATAGAATGGTAGTCAACTCTCTACCTCAACTTCACCGATTTTGAAAAGGCCTTCGACAGCGTCAACCAAGAAGTAATTTGGCAGGCAGCTGCTTAAACATTACGGAGTACCACAAACATTTATCAACCTCATTCAACAGCTATATGAAGACGCCACATGACGAGTGATTCACAATGGAAGGCTCAGTGACGCCTTTGAAGTGAAGACAGGGATGTCTACTATCACCGATGATCTTTCTTATGGTGGTGAACTGGATTATGCAAGAAACTGTGAGGAGCGAGAAGAGGGGCATACGCTGTATGACCGATGAAAAGACCTTAGACGATTTGTATTTCGCCCATGAGGATTTATATCTAATGTCGCACAGACTCGAAGATCTACAGCAGAAACCAACAAGTTGACAGAAGAGGCAGGGCAGCGAAGACGGGTTTTTCTTCAGATGAATGTAGAGAAGACAGAGGTGATGAAGATACCCAACCAACACCACCACCATCAACAACAAGAAGCTCCAATCACCATCAATAGGAGAAACTAAAAGGAAGTAGTCTCTTTCACCTACACCTACTTAGGCAGCATCGTTCCAACTACAGGCAGCACAGGCACAGATGAGGACAGGTCTTCCTGCATTAGTTTGAAACCAGCGTGGTCTACTGCACTGCACTGCGCTCAGCATGAAGTGTGATCAACATGCGGATTTTCAACACTGTCAGTTAAGTAAGTCAGTGCTTCTATGTGATGGTTGAGAGACTTGGCACGTTACGAAAAGCATTTCCAACAAACTACAGACATTCATCAACGGCTGCCTATGCTCGATTCTGATAAGGAGATTGCCAGAAAGAAATAAGCAACAAGGATCTCTGGGGACGAACCAACGAAGTAAGAACCCATCACCCAATAAATATGCAGAAGAAAGTGGAGATGGATTGGATTGTATTAACACTGAGAAAACCATTCTGAGATATCACGTGTCAGGCTCTGGAGTGGAATCCAAAGGGGAAATGAGGAGTTTGGTGTCCGAGGGTGACTTGAAGAGATTGTGTGAGGAAGGAATGAAAGGTTCTGGGCAGTCGTGGAGCCAGGTTGGAAAGACTGTAGAGGAGAGAGTGCGATGGAAATGTGCTACTGAAGCCCTATGTTCCACTAAAACTAAGGGACAAATAATAATAATAATAATAATAATAATAATAATTGAATGCTGTTCAAAAGATCTGACACGCAATCATGAAATATAGACTGACACTTCATTTTGATGAAGGTAGAGAAGATGACTGAAAAAACTAAGACAATATCAGGGACCATTTTGTTGTAGATTACTGTTATTAAATTTTATTATGTCTTTTGGGTTATAATAAATAACTCAATGAAATTTAAATTAATGTCTAGTGACCAAATATAATTTTACTGAGATGATTCTGATGCATTGATTTATTCAGCTTAATAAAAAGTGTAAGATATTATTGTTTTTAACAGTAAAGAAAAACGAGTTTGACTAACATGATTTTTAAATTCCTTGGCATTAGTTACTACTCTTATTTGAAATAACCTTTGGACATATTTTATCTAAGGAAATCACCAGCATATTAAATGTATATAAACTGCAATGTCTAAGGTGACAGTTATACAGTTAAATAAAATACAATAAAGAAATTCCACCATGACTCTTTATGGGAAATGAAAATTTCAAATTACAGTAGATTATCTGCAAGATACTGTAGATGAAGTCAGGACTATGAGCATAAAAGATATACAATATGAAGTGGTGAATCTCATAAATATCTAATCTAAATCCATATCAATCTTTAGCTCTAATTAGGTTATATATATTGTAAGTTTTCCTATCACATGAATGTTAACAAAATACTTAGTTTTTATGGCATTTTGAATAAGAAATACCTAAGATAACTGGCCTGTTAGTATTCACTGACTAATTACTAGTTAAGTCACTATAGTTGTCATTTTTCTTCCAATAAAGTGTTATTCTGACAGTTACACGGAGAAGACTACCTTTTGTGTCATATATCTTAAACATGGTAAATAAATTTAAACAAAACACGCAGCGCTATACAAGTATCAGCGTATTCGCGTTACTGTGTTAGTGTTTTACAAGCTCATATCTTGAGCGACAAAAATCCTCCAAAAAGGTTATCAGGGTGAATCAATAAACTCTTTTTAGACACTATGAGAGTATCTTGTTACCTACCAGCTAATACATAGATGTATGTTAAAAAGCTTTCAGTCAGATGAAACTTCAGTCATCTAATCAATTAATAAAGCCGTTATTCATGTGTTCTATCACTATGATAAAGTGTTGATTTATTGATTAGCATTCACAGAATATAAAGTTAGTCAGTACTGTGATATCATCCTGAAAATTACATCATGGCATATTTGAATTTCATCTGGATACAAGACCTGATAGATAATCTTAGTTATCTTCTATCTTCATTGAATGTTTGGTCTTCTTTTTAGTGGACATGTTTTGCATTTCTTAGCCACTTTTTACTGAACAATAATTCGGCCAAATAAACCGATGTTTTACTTTTTTTCATCGAAATTCCATTTTCGACTAATTCTTTATGTATAGAGAAAATACAGCGTATCAATAAAAACTTCATCAACTGATCTCTTTGCTCAGTCCTAAAATAAACGCATATTTCTTAATACAATGCTGAAGCATCCAGTCAGACAACCGGTTGAAATTTTATCGTAACATGGTGATGGTCTACTATTTATCGATGGGATCTTCAAGACCCTTTATGATTTGCATTGGATGAGGGTGGTGGTATATCATAAATTGACAAAAGTGGGAAAATGTGGATTACTGGATTCAGACCATGTGGGTCAACCGTAGCGTGCTCCCCGATAAATTCGAAGATGGTGCATTCCATCTCTGATAGGAGTCCCACGCTATCATGAAATAGCTGTCTAGTGCTCCTAGTTTTTTTCAGTGGAATCAATAAATAACCACAAGCCTCCATGGTGAATAGTAATTAATTAGTACGGTTCAACCTGGCATAGATTTGTCCACTATGCTATGAACCGAACTTATTATATGAAGGCTAATTTTACTATCTGACTGCTTAAATCTAAGGTAGGTGGAAAGAGATTTGAACCTATAACCCGATGGATGACTGTTCACTTCCTAAAACAATGAGCCACATGAAAAAATGTGAAGCGAATATTCTAGAAATATTCTTGAGGTTGGTATTCATCATGGACTAACATCAGTTGGAGGAACACTGGAAACCTGGAAGCCCTGGACAGCAGCTGTTTCATCCTGGTATGGGACTCTTCAGCACCACTCACCCCACCAGGCACGGGACCTATTACCCTCAGGTTCCGTGGCCAGCACGCTGCCATTGAGCCACTGTGTCGGAATCCAGTGGTCCTTATTTCCAACATCTGTCAGTTCATTACACAGCAGAATCATCACCCAATATCATCGTTGAGTATTTGTCCTCATTGGTGACTAGCTTCAAGAGGTGATTCCTGAAGTTCCAGTGAGAATTCGTGACCGGTGGGGAATACCTGATGGCCCTAAGGACAATTACTCAACAATGACAATGGGTGGCGGTTACGCTTTATCATGAACTGACAGAAGTTGGAAATATGGATCACTGGATTCCAATCCAGTGGTTCAATAATGATATGATGGCCATGGAACCTGAAGATTTTGGGTTGAATCCCTGGTGGTTTGAGGTCATGGGTGTGTAATCCTGAGGAGTCCTCATGGTAGGATGAAACAGTTATCAAATGCTCTCAAGTTTCCAATGTTCCTCCAAATGATATCAGTTCATGATGAACATCAACCTGAAATCATAAAAATAAATCCCTAGAAACCCCCAAATTAATTTCTAAAAATAGACTAAACAGTAACGTAATTCTACTGCTACAACATATCAAATGGTTGATATTAAACATTAGACATGAGTTCATTGATTTAAATAGTTTTTTTTGTAAATAATTTCACTTTCAGTCATATAGCAAAGTGTTAGTTGATGTAACAAGAAATTCAACATACGAATTGTTTCATTTGACCTTTATATCTTATTAGTTCATGCATGATAAACAACGAATAACAACGATTGGACATATCTACACATTTACATTACATCATATACAGATCATAAACACGCATAAATCAACATAAAATTACATAAACAAATTTATATTTTGTTAAAGAGGAATTTCATCTTTCAATTTTTTATTCATTAAACCAACTCTATGAAGACATGAAGATATTACATGCAACAGGGATATTCATACAGAAAATATACACATACATACTACTTATTTCATACACAAATACACAAACATATACTCAAAATGATCATTCATTTAGTTGCCTTCAGTTTTATATTTTGTTTTAAAAGAGAGAAATCCTTAAACACTTTTAATTGATTGGTGCTATTTATATGAAATATAAAAAAAATCTACTTATTGCTTCGCTTAGTAACGTTATCACATTAAGTTCTATTGATTATATGTGAAATAGTGATAGATACTTATTAATTTCAACCGAAATGATAACTTCATCGCCTAAAATATACGCATAGGGGACAATAGTGAAGTATTTGAAGTGGTAAATGCTTTTACAATTTTTTATTGAAATGAAGGTGAATTGATGTGATGAGTACCTGGTTAGATGAAATGAGTGTAACAGATATCAACAATGATCATTGTTATTAATGACGTTGTCATGGTATCTGTACATACCGTCCATATGTCAAGCTATATTCGATCTATTCATTTCATGAAATAAACTACAAGTACTGAGAATTGTTCACAAACTTTTAACAGTTTCTCACTTAGTGCCGTATTTACCTTATTCATTGTTTTATTTGAAAGAATTGTAGCTAAAACTGATAAAATGTGATAATGTAATCAAAAGGAGAGTAAAATAAAGTAGAGAAATTAAATGTATATATCTGCTTGTTTAAAGGATTCCAGCTGGTAATAGTAATAATTCAAGCAGTTCTTAATGGCATCAGTCAAGTTAAAGGTGGACATCTGTCGCATAATCTACAATTAGACTTTTCAGTCACCCTTAATAAAGTAGTTTCAGATTTCAAATATTTATCACCAGATTTCGTATTCTAACCCAAACCGACTAATAATTCGTTCAATGCTTACTAATAAGGACTTGTTTATTACAATAACTCACCTGTGTTTGCAGCCTTGATAAACCTCTAATCCATAAAATCTGGCCTGTATTACGTAGTTCAGCACTGCCCAAATTTTCTCTGTCTTCATCTTCTTCCTCTTCATCGTCATCATCTTCCTCTTCTTCTTCTTCACCTTCAGGTTGTGTATAAATTGCTCCAAAACCACGGACAACTGCATTAGCTGCTTTGTTAACAAACCCTGTACTTGGTCGATGACCTAAACCACCGTCTGCTATCGATGTATGTGTAACATCTTGACCGAACAGTCCAGCAGTTTCTGTTCCAACTGCATCTTGTGTTGTAATTAGTGTTGAACGTCTTGGCTTAATTGCCTTTCTTCTTCGTTTTGGAATTACCCATACTGGTATTGTGATGATAAGCTTTTAGGTAAAAGAAAATGAAACGGCTATAGTTCATTATTTTTCGATATTTTTACATCGTAACAAGATAATAATTTAAAACTACTGACAGGAATAATCTTCGAAAACCCCTTAAACTGTAATAGTGATGTTACCAGTTCCCAAATATCATTACACTTCAACTTAGCACTGATTAAAACGATAAATCACTCACTACTTTGAAGCAAAACATAAGTAGTCTTAATGTGACACGGAAAGATATTTTAATTTTCAATACAAATACTGTCATAATAAACTGAAGTTAATTACGACACTGATAATAAAGAAGTAAGAGGTTTAAACTGACCTGACCCCAGATTAGTGTACCGATTCCAAAAAATAAACACCACAACCAGTGTTCCAAAGCTAATGGGCGTGTACTGAATGCATATCCACCAAACTGAATGATAACTACCTACAAAAGAAGCGAAATATATCAAATATTATCTTATTTAAGTAGCAGTAAAGAACTTTCTTTTGGCCAAGTTATGTGTTCAGATGTTAGTCCATAGTGCTTTCTCCATCATTGTTTCCGTGTTGGTTAGAGACTGTCACCTATAAGACACCTTATACTTTCTCCTTCTCTAGGAAAACTAGAATATAAGCTTATTATATCCTCAGGATTTGTGGAAATACTGGAGTGCAGGCTTACTGGATACACTTCCTCCAGAACTGAACATTCATGACCAACATCAGTAGGCTCATTTTCGACTTAAATAGCCTAGTGATAAGGTATCTGGCTTCAGAAATGAGTGATTTAAACTCGAGTCTTTGAGGCAGTATCGGATCTCTCAGGGTTTCAAACACACTTTGTTGATGGTTTATTGATACTTGTAATTCCCTGTTTTTATCCTGTATGGGACTTATCCACTTATGTTGACATACTGGCTTTTAAGCAGATGCCTGAATATTGCACGATCATTCCTTAAGTTGCTAGCAATGGAATCTAGAATGCGTGTTTCATCCTATTCAGGCCTCATTATTTGGATGTGTGCGCAAGCAAATGAGTGGCGGTAATCCTACTGTGGTCTCAGTAGATGACGCTTAGGTGTTTGGAGTGATGAGTAGGGAGTTCGGGTCCCATTGATTAACTACTTCGGTAAGTGTGCTGATTTTAGGAACTATTTTGTAGTTTGCCATGCCAGTACTACTACCATCACCAATAATAATAATGCTAAAAGTACTAACAAACGTTCTTATATTATGAATTTCAGAATATTTTCGATAATAAAATACTCTTTTTGAGACTAATTATGATCTTTACTGACTAAAATTGATGTGTAAAGATAATCAGGAACGATAGCAGAGAAAAATGCTTATAAAGAAAAAGATTGAATTGGGATGAAGAATCTTTGTTCTGCTATCTTGCAAATCACTATCAGTTTATGAGCAGAGAAAAGTAACTCAGTGTGCAAATTGTCGGTAGTAATTATTGATAGCTTGTCATTTAATACTAATGGTAGTGGTAGTGAGATCATTTTAGGTGAATACATTAGAACTACACAAGTTAGGCTTTAATTCTTTACCTGTTTAATAAATGTTAACACTTTATATATGTTCAGCTTGTATGCCCAGAACAATGAAATATTCAGTAAGCTTTCTTATTAGCAGTATTCATTTATGATATATTGTGCATTAACACTGTATAGTATAAATTCATGCATGAATTTAAAGTTCCAGTAATAATCTTATTACCAAACTGATTTTTATTTACTAGTTAGACAACAAATATGCAGAAGGAAATGGAGATGGATTGGCATGCACTGAGAAGACCATGCAGGACATCACATGCCAAGCACTCGAGTGGAACCCGATGGGAAACGGCGAGTTGGGTGTCCGAGGGTGACATGGAAGAGATCGTGTGAGGAAGAAATGAAAGGTTATGGGCAGTCGTGGAGCCAAGTTGAAAAGACTGCAGAGAAGAGAGTGCGATGGAAATGTGCTACTGAAGCCCTATATTCTACTAGGAACCCAAGGGACAAAGAATAAAATAAAAAAGTTAGACAGACTTATCATCATCATATCACTTTTTGCAGAAAGTGTTACGTGAAAATATGCAGATTCGAATTTTACAAGGTAAAGTAACTTTCATCACGATCATGCGTGGGTATACCTTTCAAACAAGTGTCTACAAACTACGACCCAGAACTTCCTCTCATCTTCAATCATTTATGTCTCAGTGCCAAAAATATGAGTCTTCTAAGCTACGACTATCTCAGGTAGTCATATTGATCAATAAACTTTGTCATACATGAGTGCTTGTTTATTAACTACAAGTAAGCATTACATTCTTTTTTAACCGATTAGGCAGTTACATAGGGTGAAAACAGTCGCTTGTTTTATCTAACTTACAGACCACATAAGCACTGTTGTCTGTATACTCAACCATTCTACATGGGTTGTGTCCTTAGCGTTAGATGAATAAAGAGGTTATATGAAATAAAGGCTAAACCATTTATTTATCTGATTTCGTAACTCATATTTAACTATTGCTTATTGGAGAATTTTAGTGGAATTTAAAAAAAGTTACAGTAAATACAATTTCAGGATATTGACTACTTAAATATAAGTAGTATTTCTCTTTTCAACATACTTGTAGTGCAAATGTTGAAATCCAAATAATAACAAATAGTATATTATTTGTTAAACCAGAGAAAATATTTCTTTGTCCATGTATTTTTCTTGCATTGATTTCATTAAACAATGTCATCATAACAAATGAATTAAATATAGTTGTAAAATGTTCCGTTGGACGATTTATACCCTTTGCACTTAACCCACGACCACTTTCTACATCTAATAAATGTTCACCTAATAAACGAAAAGAGGAATATATTAATAGTTAATACACATAATAAGTATGTATCAACTTCACTGAAAGCAATTTTAAAGAAATAAACGATGGTGTAGATTTTTACAGGTGATTGATAGTTTTATGATCGGTATCGATCTATCTCAACAAGAGGTGGTTGAAATTGACTGTCAAGTGAATTTTCTGCATTGTTTAGTTAACTATGTATAAAGTGAAAACCTGAAATGCCATTTTCATTAAATTTAGCGAAGAAAAGTGATAAATGAAATTCAAGAAATAACTGTGTTGCTGAGTCACTCACTGTCTTAACCAATCAACTTATGTACTGGAGTGTAGATTATTCAGTTAACATTGCCAAGATCTTAAATGCAGAAAATGAATAAAAAATTCAGAGATAAACGATAGGAATGATGAAGAAGCTAATAATACCTGTGTTTTAACCTTCATTGAAGGTTCTTTGGACAAACTAATCAGTTCGCACACAAAACCGAAAGAAGCACTCTGGATGCCACCACTGTCTTATATCACTATATTGTTCATAGTCTGGTTAGAAATGCCTAGTAAGTCAGGTGTGCCGTTTAGAATAGACTTTAGCATTTGCTTCTGTCCCAAGACCCATTTTGCTGGTCAAGCTAACTCGGGCAAATACTGAGTGCTGGATAATTAGCCGGCTGTAGTCCTATTTTCTGTAAGGAAACAACACATTGTTCATAGAGGGAGATACTCCATCTCTTTGCTGACTGAGGGTGGTGTTCCTCAGGGTGCCGTTCTTTGTCCCAGTTTTTTCTCTTTCTGTGTGCATGAAATGTCGTCTTCAGCCAGAATCAATTCTACCTCATATACTAATGACCTAACAGTTTCCATACCTATCTCTTCTTTAACAGATTTTTCCCAACTGAATGATATCCTATCTACTGTTAGACGGTGGACCTCCGTGAATGGCCTTATACTTAATTCTTCAAAATGTCAGACTATAAATTTTAGTCTCGGACGCGAACTTAACCAAAGTAAGCTGCATAAGTCCCGTGATTTCTGTTCTATTGGTGGTTTTGTATTAGGTAACGTCACAAGTGTGATTTGTCTCTGCGCATGTTTTTCTTCCAACCCTTCCTGATCCTCCCATATCTTACTAATTCCCAAAAGAAACTCTCGCCTAACACGATATATTGGGACTGTGAGAGCATCTAGTGCTTTAGGAACCTCTGCATGTTCCCTGTTTACCTCTATGGTTCCCCTTATGTTCTTTCCTGGTTTTCTGAAAAAAGAATATGCTGGATTGTGTAGAACTTTGAAGATTGTCATCAGAACTAGTGGTGTACTTCTACGCCTTCCAAATGAAATTGTTATGAACAAGCATCTTTACTCATGTAAACATCTGGCAGGATTTGTTTTATCGAATGATAAACAACCTCTTCACTCAAAACTATCTGCAAGGTGGTCATCAGTCAAGACCAGAAACAAGTTTATCAGACTTATGCATATACTGCTAAATTTAAAAACTCTACATTACCGTATTTAGCTAGAATACTGTGCGAAGAAGAAAATGTTAAAAATGACCTGACTAGTCAACCTTTGTTTGAGAAAGCAAACTAATGATGAGCAACCGGCTTCTTATTATTCATTTATTTATTTATGATGAATCTAATTACTAATTTTATCGTTTACCTAAGTTAATTCTGCATTTTCAAAAGTTTATAGATAGGTTAGTAATAATTTTGAAGTTCGGTATTTGTAGTATAATGACGTATGAGGATTAATTTGACCTCAACAGAGATTTTAAAGCATGCAAAACTGTAATGTATATTAATTGAGGGATTGAGATGGTGTAAACTGATAAAGAAAAGTGTAGGCCTGTTGGTTGGGGTCTGAAAGGCAACTGTAATAGATGATTGAAAATAATGTGATGTCCTAAAATGGAAAATTCTGATAGAGATGTATCTATGCCTTAGCTTCATCTATGCTTTAATGCCACATATTATAACTCTTCATCTTCTTTACTATTTTCTGTATAACTTTATGAGTATTATGAGTCTAATGACGGTCTCTTCTCTCCTGGTAGCTTTCATTCCAGTATATTGATGTGAAATTTGTAATAAAATTACTTTAGCTATTTTACCATCAGTACCATTTAAGAAGAATATTGACAGAAAGTTTATGCTTTCGTATAAGAACGAATCAGAATGTCAATAGTTATACGGATCTACAAAGCGTCTTTCTCATCTGGCCACTAAAATTATTCTTCAGTCTTCTAATCTAAATAGTCTTCCACTTTGGTTCCAGCGACTCCAGAGTCATCGTAGTGGATTACATTTTTTAAAAAGAGGCAATTTGAACCACACAATCTTCAAAGGAATGTTTTCTGAGTCCTTCAGAGTAGTAGATTAGATAGTGAAAATTATTTCTACATTTTGAAATAAGTTTTTCCCAAGGTCCATTATATAGTGTTATAAGCGAATGCTGAGTTTTATTCAGTGTATTGGCTGAAATACTTCTAATATTTTTGACTACTGAAAAAAAGATAGTAGTATAATTGATAATACATAAAACAGACATTATATGTGATATGTATTTTAATAATGATGAAAGCATTTTCAATACATCCTTAACTAACTTACCAAACCATATTAGGTAGAAAATAACCGTCAACTGGTACAATGATTGACCTACAATATTTTTGATCATATTTCGACTGATAATTGGTTTTGTTCGACCATATGGTGCCCGTTCAAGTAATTCTTCTGTTGGTATTTCCGTTGCCAAGGCTAGCGATGCCAAAGTATCCATGATCAAGTTGACCCATAACATTTGAACAGCTTTCAATGGACTATCCTGTTTAATAAAACAATTTTTGGAATAACTTAGAAAATGCCACCAAGTTTTATGCATCACTGTTATTCATTACCATTTGTCTTTTTACTTATGAAAGTTTGTTGTCAATTCTCAGCGTTCAAATATAATAATACTGTAGGAAACTTTTGCCAGCACTTCCTTTTTGCTTGGCATAATTTTAAGATCTTAGCAAAGAATTGGGAATAATTCATAGATCGCAGTATTTTTTATCATCTCTTGGGATACTTACAATTGACATCACCAACCTACAGTAAGAATCCAAAGTCTTATGAAATTCCTTACTGATTTGTAATAATAATAATAATAATAATAATAATACTTCATGCCTGCATTTGCGGAAGCATGCCATTTTTACAGATGTGGTTATTAAGAATTATTTATGAGCTGTTGTGCAAATATTTATGTCATTTTACTAATTTTTCAGGTAGTAACAATCCTTAGGTTCAATAAAAACAACATGATATAAGATAAAGTTAATATATTCAAAGGTTACGGCTAGCTATTGTAGATTTTTATAATCTATAAGGAATCGGAATTTTATAATTATATCGAAACAAATTGCAAGTTTTGTTGTATGTAGGCTGATGGAAGTGTGGAATCATAAATAGTACACAAATTATAGATGATGAAAATAAATAATTCGCACCAGTAGCAGATAAATCATAAGGAAAACAATTATTTTAATGATAAGAAGTTCAGTACTGATGATAGTAAAGTGCTTGGATTCTAGTATTACTTATGGCATTTACATGAAGCCTTGTAAATTAAATGTATAATAGACAAATGTCTTGGTTGTATTGTGTTCTCTGAGCTGAGTTGTTTACTAGTGGAACTTTCATGGTTTTTCTAGACGATATCTTGAGTACTAATTTCAATGTGAGCCACCTAAGCCATAAATATTCCCCACTATTCCAAAAGACAAATGTATCAAAAAGTTAGTTAAGTGTAGGAAGAATGCTGTAGAAACAAGAAACACTTCTTTAGTTCCAACATGTTTCTTGTTTGTTTATCTATATCATATCCGCTTCCAATCCTATCCGCCATTTGCATTTAAGCGATGATGACCTGTAGGTTGGTGTCTGTCAGCTTCCATTTGCTCTGATGACTCCTTGACTAGTGAACAATATTTGTTGAAGTTAATAGTTGATTATATTCATCATTATCATCTTATCGATGATGTGAAGATTCTGACATTAAAGCTGTGGCTTCTTGGTTCAGGGGGATGACTTCTAACCTATAAGTTACGGGTTCGAGAGCCGTTCGAACAACCGAAGTTTGCGCAGCCAGGTGGTTTCATTAGCCCTCACACAATCCGTATGGCAAATTGCGTACTGCACAAACGTATGCAAGGATGCTGAGTGCGATTCATTTGTTCAAACCTATTATACATATAATGTACAACTGCTGAGTAACTTTGTAGTGTGAACCAGTCATAAGTAGTGTATATAACAATGTTGAAAGTGACAGCTATGAATTGGTGAGAAATCAGGTGAAAGGAACATACAATTTTGGATACGAATACAAAGCACAAAGATAGGGTGGAATGGTATCCATAAAATAAGATGATTTCCAAATGGATAAATTACTGCTCCATAAAGGTATATTTCTCAACAAAGGATTGCAACTGTTCCTTGACCTCCATCATTGATGTCGCTGCGTTTTACTAATCTGTCGTTGTCAATGAAACACATCCATATAAGAGACTGTCATCTTAAGTTGATATACATTTAAAAATTAAATCATTCTGCATATAAAAACGATTGTACCATAAAAGAATATTTGAGTGAAATTACAAAACTACTATTATAAATTCAATAAATGAAAAATAAATTTTCAAATCTTGATGTTCTGGTTTAAAATAAATCTGACAGTCACTTTCAGAATTCACAAGAAGAAATAGGTGACAAAAAGCTAAGAGAAATAAAACAAGAAAATGTTTATTACTGTCAAAATCTTCTATTCTTCTATAGTTAAGATTTTAAGGTGATAAAAAAAAGTATATACATAGCAGTTTTTAGATAGATTAGATAAAAATCAGTTGGAAAAGAAAGCATAAATAATGATGATGTTTAGAAAGGAAATAATGATCGAAAATCTACTACTTGAAATGAAGCTTAGTTTAATGGGAAAAAAGAAAAAGAGATGAAGAAGGAAAAATGAAAAGACTCTAATGGATAATACAAGCCTATCATTTTAAATTATTTTTTCCCTATTCACTGGGTAACAAAAATTAAAAAAAATAAAGCATTATAATGAACCAACTTTTAAAAAAATGACACTCAATAAAACAATAAAGAAATAAAGTATTGATGTGTCATTCATTTCACAGAATGAAGCATTTTAGGGCAAAGAAAGAAAGTGTACTGGTGAATTAATGATAAAGTGTATTTTGTAATTTAGCAGAAAATATGATCAGAAACCGTATAATTTGCATAGTTACTTTTTTGGTTGAATAAGATATATATATATATATATATATACGTTCTTATTTCTTGGCTTGTTACAAAAATAGCACTATTTTTTAAAACTGTTTAACCGGTAATTTTGTTTCACTGTTTTTTCTCTAAGGAAAAAAAAGATTCATTATCAATCCTATTTCAAGCATATTTGTCAGTTCTATTGTTTAAAAGATAAATTTGCTATTTTAAGCATTGTTTAGTTTAGATAAAGTATAAGAGGTTATCAGTGAAGCTAAACAATTACGATGGTAGAGATAAAATTGGTAAAGTATATTCACATAAAGTATTCCACTTTATTGCTTGTTATAACAATGAATTGAAATTAAAATAGGATTTTGTGTTTCTGTGTAACTCAGTCCAATAGCAAGTATTGCAATGGTTTATTAATATATGTGTAAAACTTGGGCACTGTGGTAGAATTCAGTTCCATATTAGATTTGCTTATTTGATTTATAACACACAGTGATCTAGTATTATTTACTTGATCACGTTTTGAGCATGCATATATATATATATATATCTATATATATATAATTATATCAGTGTAATGAGACTACTTTCGACATTTAATTTTTATAGTTATGTCACCTCATATGAGTTGTTTTTATTGGTAGTAAAAATTTCCATATGTGTGTGTGTGTTGTTTCACTTCTACTGCATGTGTTGGATGTTGGTTGATTCGATGAACAATGATTCAGTAATCAATATCTCTCTTCACCTGATTATGTTGGACTTGGGTGCATTGGCTTTATCCCATCCACCTCATTGTGTGGTTGTGTGTTAATGCATGCATAGCAATAGCCGAGTTTTTTTACTAGATTATTATTATATTATTATTAGTCCCTTGGGTTTCTAATGGAACATAGGGCTTCAGTAGCACGTCTCCAGTGAACTCTGTTCTCTGAAATCTTTTGAACCTGGCTCCACCACAGCCCACAACCTCTCATTTCCTCCTCGCACGATCTCCTCCATTTCACTCTCGGACGTCCAACTCGTCGCTTCCCATGGGGATTCCACTCGAGTGACTGGCCTGACGCGTGATGTTCCCAGTCGGCCTTCTCAATGTATGCCCAATCCATCTCCACTTCTTCCTGCATATTTGTTGGGTGATAGGTTCTTGGTTGGTTCGTTGCCAGAGCACCCTGTTACTTATTCTTATTATTCTGGCCATCTGATCTTCAGTAACGAGTCACCATAGGCAGCAGTTGTTGATGAATGTCTGTAGTTGATTGGAAATCACTTTTGTAACGCGCCAAGTCTCACAACCATTACACAGAAGCACTGACTTGACGTTGGTGTTGAAAATCTGCATCTTGTTCCGCATGCTGAGTGCAGAAGATCTCTACACTGGTTTCAGGCTTATGAACGCTTGTCTTACTTTTCCGATTCTGACTTTGACATCCTTATCTGTGCCACCTGTAGTTGAAACAGTGCTTCCTAGATAGGTGAAGGAGGTTACTTTTTTTAAGTTTCTCCCATTGATGGTGATTGAAGTTTGTTGTTGTTGGAGTTGTTGGTTGGGTATCTTTATCACTTCTGTCTTCTCTATATTCACCTGAAGTTTCGTCTTCGCTGCCTCTTCTGTCAACTTGTTAGTTTTCGCCTGTAGATCTTCAGGTTTGTGTGACATCAGGCACAAATCATCGGCAAAATCCAGATCTTTTAGGTTCTTTTCCGTAGTCCAGAAATATAATAGGATAATAGACCTAATTAAGATCAGTAATCTAGTAAAAAAACTCAGCTCTTGCTATGCATGCCTTAACACACAACCACACATTGGGGTGGGTGGGATAAAACCACTGTACTCAAGTCCAATATAATTAGGTAGAGAGAGATATTGATTACTGAATCATTGTTCATCGAATCAACCAACATCCAACACATGCAGTAGAAATGAAACAACACACACACACATATGGAAATTTTCACTACCAATAAAAACAACTCATATGAGGTGATATAACTATAAAAATTAAATGTCGAAAGTAGTGTCATTACATTGATATAATTATATATATATGCATACTCGAAACGTGATCAAGTAAATAATACTAGATCACTGTGTTGTGAATCAAATCAACAAATGTAATATGGAATTGGAATGGTTTAGTAAAGAATGTTTGCTAGTAATTCTCATAACAGTCCAACTGCGATCTTACGCTAAAATGGATAACATTTAAACTCTTGTGGGAGCTACTCATATGATATATGGGATGGCTGATCTGACCTGCAACGGGGCTGAACCTTTTCTCTTTATCCTATCATTGACAGAAAGGAAATATAGTTATGCTGTAAAGGACTTTAAGGATTGACTTTGGACCTAGTGCGTTTTCTCTTTACCTTTCCACTAAGTTGGGACACCTCAAAGGACATAAGAGAAGAATACAAGGAAAAAGGACGAACTAAAGGTTCGTAAAGTACTGCCTTATGTAGTGAGTAATCAACTTTTGGAAATGACTTCCAGAAGAAATGGTGTAGCTTTACCAATTGACTTTTTCAAAAGAAGACTGGACAAGCACAGAGATCTACTAGTAGTATAAGCTCACAGCCTATTATCGTTAAACAGCATACAACAGTATACATATCGAATTCAAAGTGATTACAAAATTTTTTGATAAAGTTTTGTAATACACATGACAAAAGTTTTGACTACATCCAATATGAATTTTAAAAAAGTAGTTAGAAATATTTTTACTTAAATTTTAAGATGATTATTCAGAAGAAATGAGAGTTATATTCTAACCTTTATTTATCACTTCATCAAGATATTAATACCTAAGGGACAATGAAACTTCCTTATTATGTCTAATTGAGTTCAAAAGTTCTTCTCTTCCTTATCAAATTACTTATGCTAAAGGGGGGAACAAATGAAATGTGCTATCTCAAAATCATATTTATTAGAAAAAGATAACATTGTATCAATCCACTTGACTTTGTTACGTGTTTAACCTAATCAACCACTTATTGAAAACAGCATATAATTGAAAATTTCTCGTCATCTACAAATGACTGCATTTAACCTTGCCACAACACTCGCTTGTTAATTATCCCCTGCCTTCTTACTGATATATATATATATATATATATATATATATATATATATATATATATATGAATAAAAATCCTTCTGATGGATATCAGTTTTGTTCAGTTTCATTTGAATAAAAATAAAAAAAGTTCATAGTAGAAGTAGGGAAAAAAAAGGCACAATTCTATTTATTAGGAATTCTAACGAAAGAAAATAGAAAAATAGTTTAACTTTTAAGTTAAAGTCTTTCGTTCAGATAAAAAAATCACTTACAGTTATAAAACAGGCGCCAACAAATGCCACTATAATTGCCACCATATTGACAGTTAATTGGAATTGAAGAAATTTTGAAATGGAATCGTATACATTTCTTCCCCACATAACAGCTTTAACAATACTGGTAAAATTATCATCGGTTAATATAATATCAGAGGCTTCTTTGGCTACATCTGTTCCAGCTATACCCATTGCAAAGCCGACATCAGCTTTTTTCAGTGCAGGTCCATCATTTGTACCGTCACCAGTTACAGCAACAACCTCACGACGTGTTGAAATATGACTATCTATTATTCCACTGACTAGTGTGTATTTATCTTGTGGAGATGAACGTGCCAGAACTCTAAGCTGTGGCCATAGTTGATCCATTAAATCTTGTCTTACACGATTTGTACGCGGATCACGTACACGACTGTTGAACTCTTTTCCTTCAAGTACAATATAATTATCACCTGGTCTTAAGATACCACATTTAGCAGCAATTGATCGTGCTGTATTTACATTATCACCGGTCACCATACGAACAGTGATCCCAGCACGTTGACATTTTCGAATAGCTGCAGGAACTTCTGGTCGAACAGGATCTTCAATGCCTACTATACCAATACAGGTTAAATCAGAGACAACTGTGTCTTCATCATCAAAATCGGGTATTTGCCCACGGTTGAGAGGAATTTCATTGGCAGCCACTCCAACAACTTTTATAGGATTTGGTTGAAAGAAAAATATATAGGAAAGGTTGATCAGTGGTTTAGTTTAAAAATAATTTTCAATTTCCCTATAATTTAAAAATACTGGAAAGAAAATAATTATATAATTATTATCACCAAATACAGACATATTTCTCGAAAACTTTTGTGTACTGAAAACAAAAATTACTTCAAGGAAAATAAATTAAAATATAAGATAGTGGAAAAAGACAGTAAGTTTTGCCTAAAGTTACATGACAATATATTAATTAGTAATTCTACAATGATTTTATTAGGAACAACTATTTACTTCATTTGAAGCATTTTAAGTTATTTCATCTAATGAAATGGATCCATGTTAACATTAAGAATGCTATGTGAATTACATGCTAGTTGTTACTGGTAAGAAATAAGTAAAAAATTCATATACAAACTATACTAAAAGAAATTTGTTTCATAGATTTCTATTAACTATCTTACCATTTAGAATGTTATACAAATCTAAAGGCAATTCTAAGTGAAATTTTATTTCAAAGAAGTATGACTTTAAAATCCAAAAACTGTCATCATAACTAGTGATTAGTCGCATTTTAACACTCATAATATTGAAATGCCTACCTACTTCTATCATATTTTTCCTTTGGATTTTTTAATCTATTACAAAGGATTTCTTTTCTCAGATTCTGTGAATTTTAATTGTTATGAAGTTACTGAGCGAATTTTGACAATTGACACAATATATAAAGAATTGTACAGTGATAGAGTACAACATATATATTGTGAATGATATGCATTGTGCTAAACTACGAGTAAAATCTATATATATATATATATATATATATATATATATATATATATATATATATATATATATATATATATATATATATATATATATATATATAATATATCTGATTCCATAAAAGCCGACTTCATTATGATTTGTCAGCTTCAAAAGAATGTCTACCACTATTAACTGTTAGCATAGAATCGGAGAATACATAGTAATCTATAGTAATCAAAAATACAGTGAAATATCCTCATTTCTGATTTTTCTTGCTCTCCTTTTCTTTTTCTTTTGAATTATGCCCTGATAAAGTAAATATTTAATATAATGTGCTTAGATTTAGACTTTATTTAATGCCATAACAACTTGAAATGCAATTTTATAGCCTCAATCACTTTCATACTACGCTATCACAGTTATATCATGTCAAAAAAAAAAGGATTTTGAATTTCAGAAGTTAATGTCAGTCGGATAAATATTTTCCATGAACTACTCAAAAACGTTAGTAATGTATGTTAACAACCTAAATTTATTTCATGTTTAGTTTGACAAACAGATCACTTTTAGAAAAAAGTATGAAAAAAGGAAGTTAATATTAATATTCCTATTGTGATAATTAGAAGACAGATTTTGAAATGAATACATATTTTCGGTAAATTCTTGACAGATTTTACATTTACATTCACAAATTATTCAATATAACCATTTGATATCAACACTGTTAAGTTAAATCGGGTATATGAACTAGAAGGTAACAGTAAAGATGATAATAACAAAACAAAATCATGGAAGGTTTATATATTCTCAGCAGTCAATCCTTGTAGGTGTATGAGTGAATTGTGTGTGTGTGTGTGCATAATGTCTCAAGTTGTTATTCATCGAAGACTGACATCAGTTGGAGGAACAAAGGAAACCTGGGAGCACTGGACAGCTGTTTCGTCCTAGTATGGGACTCCTCGGCAGTGCGCACCCACCACCCCACCAGCAGGGATCGAACACGCGACCTTCAGGTTCCGCGACCAGCGCGTTACCATTGAGCCACTGGGTCAGAATCCAATGCTCCATATTTCCAACTTCTGTTAGCTCACGATATAGCGCGAACCGCCACCTAATGTCATCGTTGAGTATCTGTGCGCACTACGCACTGCTGAGGAGTCCCATACTAGGACGAAGCAGCTGTCCAGTGCTCCCAGGTTTCCTTTGTTCCTCCAACTGATGTCAGTCTTCGATGAATAACAACTTGAAATATTTCCAGATCTCCACAACCCCCTCAAAAATTTAATTGAACTGATGCTCATTGGTGACTAGCTTCGAGAAGTATTCCCTAAGTTCCAATGACAAGTCGTGACCGGTGGAGTCAAAGCCTGATGGCCGTGAGGACAAATACTCAACGATGACATTGGGTGGCGGTTGCGCTATATCGTGAGCTAACAAAGTTGGAAATATGGAGCATTGGATTCTGACCCAGTGGCTCAATGGTAACGCGCTGGTCGCGGAACCTGAAGGTCGCGTGTTCGATCCCTGCTGGTGGGGTGGTGGGTGCGCACTGCCGAGGAGTCCCATACTAGGACGAAACAGCTGTCCAGTGCTCCCAGGTTTCCTTTGTTCCTCCAACTGATTTCAGTCTTCGATGAATGACAACTTGAAATATTTCCAGATCTCCACAACCCCCTCAAAAATTTAATGCATAATGATAAAGTTTCTTATAAATTATTGAACTAAGGGCGAAAAATAAAATGATAATGATAAGAGTACAAACACAGATAGTGTTTACAACTATCCAGGTGAACGGGGAGGAATTTACTGTAATCGTATCTGGGTTAAAGCTGAAGGCCATCAGAGGGGAAAGGAATGAACAGACATCTGAATATATAAATTAAGTTTGAAAATTTTGATTACTATGGCTTCTGCTATGCTTAGCAATTGGAGGTGCACAAACGTAAAGTATTGTGATGAGACTTTGTAAATAATCGTAAATGCTGAGGTGTTGTCAATCTTATGCTCTGTACCTACTAGATGGGCGAATATTGAGCTTTTGATGGGTTTCACTGTTTTTTTGCCTAACCAAGCTGGATATTGCTCAATGAAGCGATAGTGGGCTTGCAAGTCGTTCCACCTATGTAATTATCTCAACAGGAGCAGTTAAATTTATAAACGTACATATATGTGGCCAGATTTGGAAGCCTATTCTTCAACTGCATTGGCACCATACAGTGAGTAGTGAATTTCAAACATAGTATGGAGGCAAAGAAGGTTTTTTGCATCGGATTCTGAGTTTCAGTGTCAATGTTTCTGCAGCTGCATCTCCTTTCAACGCTTAGGTTGGATACAGTCGTTTCTTCGGCACCACTTGAAGGCACTTTTCTCTTGCAGTATTCATTGTTACAGTCTTTACAAACTTTTCGGGATAGCCGTTCTTATATAAAGAGTTCTTTAGTATTCTTAATTAATCGTTCAAAGTATCATCTGTACCAATCTTACTGGCTTGAAACCTTTGTGTACGGACTGAGTTCCTTTTGTGCGTAAGTAGGATATATGATCGGAAATGTGTACACTGACGAACCCATGATTTCTTACGATAAATACTGCGTCTGACACTGCTATTCGTTCAGCTTGACAGCAAAACATCTAGAAATGACAGATATCCATTTTTCTCCTTTTCACATGTCAACTCGATTTCTTGATGAACACTGTTGAGTTTATCGAGAAGAATGTCAGGATTAGTATCATTTTCTTACAGAAGGACAGTTTATCTACCATGCTACGTGGTGATCCAATTTCCAATTTCGCCGTAAACATGGTGACTGGAAGAAAGAGAGTTGTTTTCCTAAAATATACAACTTTATTTCTTCCGTTTAATTTATTTAATGTTGTGAATACTGAGATGTATACAGGACAGAAGCCAACCACTGATAATTAGTTGATAATCGTACTGTATTGTGAATTATTGGAATTGCAAAAGTAAGGATGATGTGATTATAATACAGTGGCTGAACGTTAACACATTGACTGTCCCTGGCACTGATTCCGCATACGGCTTGGTTTTTCCTCACACAAAATAAAAACTAGGACGGTTGGAGTGTTTACAGGCTTTTGGTTTTTAAAGTCTTATTAGTGCATGTTAATTGGTGTTGGAATTCATCTATAGTTTTCAATAACACACATTCATTTTTCTGTTTAACTTAGTATGACGGTTATCCGAATGCAGATGATCATTTCATTATAAATGGAAAGACTTGTAGGATCTCAAACATCGAAAGATTCCCACGACACCGATAAAAACAATCTGAACAAAGAATATTAGTTTCGATAAGTTCTCATCACGTTCTGCAATTATAAAACGCATCTGTATGGCATAAAAACAAGCCAAGTTAGCGAAGAATACATTTTCATCATGGACGAGATTTAAGGACTGTAAGTAAATTGATTTTTATTTTCTAAACTTATTAGTTAGTATTAGGATAACATATATACAGATGAAGAAGGGAGTGGCCTTTAGCTTATTGAACGCTGATGCGGAGATAATGTTTGAAAACTTTCTTTCTCAGTGCAACGATCAGGTTTGATCAGTCGTCGTGGGAGCTTCATCTGTGTTGAGCAGGCACTGTTGAGCTATATGGGGTAATATGTTTGGCACACGACGTATGATATTAAAGAATTTACTAGCATCTATGTGTGGTCCTGTGTCTGATAGGGACACTAGGTAACTTCAATTCATCTTTTCCAAACCACGCAAGTAAGCCTTCTAGCACCCTGATCCATACCTGCCTAATCATATGCCCCATGTAACTTGTTCCACAGAAACAGCTAAATTGGCATATACAAGATGAAGGGCTAAGATTGCCTAGGCTTTTCACTAGCCTCAGGTTAAAGATTGGCCGACTACTGGAATATATTCAAAGACGACCTGGTATAAAACGTTTTATGGACTGCTCTAGGTTTTCTTGAAGTGCAGTATTTTTAATAATTAAATGCAGTTGATTACCAAGCTTTACGGTGATTGTCCATCGTATGATATCTAGATCAAATTATGGTGTGAAGACTAGAATGATGGGACAGTTTCTAGTTGTTAAAGAATAAATACTCTCAGTTGATTAATAGTCTGTTTTGTATGATGAATAGATTTAGAAAAGGGTATTGCACTGAAGCTGGATTATTAAGGTGCGAGTATTTTATTATACAGATTACACTAATTAACTAACTAAATTAATGAGTAATAGTATGGAGTACCACTAGCTATAACTTAGAAATTACTGGACACCTTTTTCTCATGGCTACTTCGTATTTTTGACAATCGTTTGGTGTACGAAAGAATTTGAGTTTTAACTACGCTTATTGATTGAATGGATGAGAATATTTGTAGCTCAGGTGGACGGTCTTGGTTGTATTGTGTTCTCTGGGCTGGGTTGTTTAATCGTGGAGCTTTCATCGAATTTCTTGAGGACATCATCAGTACTAACTTTAGTATGAAGTGAGCTGTTAATATCTCTCCGTGAGTGATTTAGTAGCTTGCCTTGACGAAGTGGTCTGTGATTGGTTGTTTCCTTAGATTGTTGTCATTGACGCACTGTGTAGATTTTCGTGTTGACTGTTACTCTGCTTAACCTCTGACCTTTCTGTCGCTTATCATTTTCTTACTGATCTATGTCTATGTATCTGTTGATTACTGACTGACATGAATGCCACGCTTCTAGAAATTCCCTGATATTTTTTGTGTTTCCTCTCTTCGTCCAACATTTCTACATTGTCGAAATCGGATTCATGTCCATAGTTGTTATCCACGTGGATTGAAATGAGTGATGAAATGTCGTGTGTGACGTTTAATAGCCGATTAGTGTTCATGTAGACGAAGGCGAAGACGGTGACCACCTTGTCCAATGTACTGTTGATTACAGTCGTTACAGTTGATTTTGTAAACGATATTCGGCTTGTCTTCTTTAGTTGTTGTATACTTTGGTCTGCATAATAGTGTCTGCAGGGAATTTGTTGGTTTATGATCCACGCCAGTTCCAAGTGATCTCTGTAATCTTGTCGTGAGTTCTGATATATTCTTTATGTATGGTAGGATGATGCGTTTATTGATTTCTGTCGATGACTTTGTAGATGATGATGTACGGGATAGACATCTTCTAATAAAGTTTCGTGGGTAGTGCTGATGACGTCATTTAGAAAAACAATGAAAGCTCCACGATTAAACAACCCAGCCCAGCGAACACAATACAACCAACACCATCCATCTGAGCTACAAATATTCTCCACCATTTCAGTTATAAGTATCTATATTAATATAATTCGAATCTGCTCAGAATTATATCAATATGTACTATGATAGTGATCAGATCAGATTCAGCGATTAATTTCTTTCCAGGATTTTCCTAACAACTTTGGTCTGGATGTTCATATGTATACCAGTGGTTTCTAAAAGGGTTGAGTAACATATTTACTATACATTAGACTACTCTTTATTGAAAATTAGTTAGGGAAACAGGATATGTAGAATATGGCATCATACTTCTCCAAGCATCCATCTTCTCTGAACTAATCAAACATTATACATTTGTACATGCATATAAGATAGGCTGATACGTACCAGGATCTATATAGCTTTTATATGCTATCCCTATGGTTCGAAGTCCATCACCAGCCATTGGTTCTATCACTTCCCGCACTAAGCTTTCTTGATTGGCCATTGTGAAGGGTTTCGGTTCACCATTAGCATCAAGAATAAAACTGCATCTGAAATTTTGAAGTGATTTGGAAAATGTTGCAATTATTAATCTTATTGTTTTCAAAATAATAAAAGAAAAAAAGATTATAAGTAAATCTTTTTAACCCTATAAGTATGTATCACTGTCACAGAAGCGTTACTGAAGTCAACAAAATAAGGTGTGAAAACAAATCTTAAGCGAAGATAACTGGTACATAAGGCTAAACAGGTTGGCACTAGAAACTTCAAAGTTTCCGACAGTATACAGATTTCCTATAGTGGCTGACGTCACTAAAAGAAATATGAGTATCTCAAGGGTGATTATAATCCCGAACTAACCTTAGCCAGAGAACTAACTGCCGAACACCTAGGAATAGGTGATTATTTCAGCTTACTTCGGGAATTCTCAACTGTGTACACCTACAATCCTGCCAAGCGTCAAACCTAAGATTGCCAGGTCTTATAACGAGGATGTCACCACTCAGCTAAATGAATATGCTTCACTGCTAAGTAACCTAACACTGTAGCGAAGTGGATATTGACTGATGTAGTGTATTGAAGAACAACGGAAAGTAATGATAGATCAATGAAGTGTTTATCACATTTTTATGTTTGAATCACTTCCTATAAACCACAGATTTATGCATACTTTTAGCTTCCTACTTATTTATCATAAATTCAACTGTTGTAAATGATTCATAATCAACCCTACCTTATGATGTTTGTCTTTTTTAAAATAAAAATAAAGCAAACACATTATTTTCAGTTATTTATAAGTTTCAATCTTTGTGTACAGTATTCTTTTATGGAATTATACATACTAAATGATTACAATGATACGATGAGTGAAAATCAAATGAGACTGAACTTAATTTGTGAATGGAGGTCGTAAGATAATTAATCTAATAGGTAGTTGAGTAATTAATGTTTGACTGAAGCTGTTCATCATAAAGTACCATCCGATTACGATTGTTTTAATGGAAATACATCTAAAGAAGTAGTCGCGCTTATATGGGTCCAGTAACTTGAAAATAAACCGAACACCATCTACTATACACACTGTCGAACACAGCTGATTTTATAAGTTAGTCATTGGACAGTTGTTAAGAATACGGTTGTGTTTGTGTGCAAAACATCTTCCATGCTATTACCGGTTAGCACTCACCGCTATATAACCATTCATAGATTTTGAATGGTGTGGTGAGTTCTTAGTCTCAAGGAGTACTTTATCACAGGTTGGAATTCCTTATGAACTAACATTAATTAGAGAAACACCTAAAACCTAAGAGTACTGGGCAGCTGTCTCGCCCTACCTTAGGACTCCTCAGCAGTGTGCATTCACAACCCTACCCCTTCAGGGATCGAATCCAGCACCTACAGGTTCCATAACCAACAAGTTCTCATCGGGGTTCGAATCCAGTGGTTCATATTTCCCATTTCTGTCAGCTCGTGACATAGCGCTACCGCCACCCAATGTCATTGTTGAGTATTTGTCCTCAAGGCCATCAGGTGCTCTTCACCAGTCACGACTTCTCATTGGAACTTCAGGAATCACCTCTCGAAGCTGGTCACCAATGAGGACAAATACTCAACGATGAAGTCGGCTGGTGTTTACACTATGTCGCAAAATGATAGGGGTTGAAGATAAGGACCACTGGATTCTGACCCAGTGGCTCAATGGTAAGGTGCTGGCCACGGAATCTGGAGGACCCGGGTTGGATCCTTGGAGGTGTGAGGTCATTGGTGTGCACTGATGAGGAGTCCCTTGGAAGGACGAAACAACTGCTGTTCATTGTAACCAGGTTTTCAATAATCCTTCAGCTGATGTCAGTCCATGATGAATACCAGCTAATAAATCCTCACAAACCACAAGACTGAATACTTTATTACTTTATTCTACTGCATACCTGTGTCTCTTGTTTCTGTAATTTTTTAGAATGAAGTTGTTTATCAATTTCCATGTACGAATATACATTTTCATATCTATTTATCGATTCTCATTGACATAAGGCCATTACTGTTTTTAAAATAGTAATGCGGAACTATTATTAAGTATAGATATACGATTTTGATGGAAGAGCTGACAAATGTTTACTGTCCATAGGATAGACACAAATACTAAAAGAATGCAAGTCTAGGTTGTCAGGTTCATATTCTCAAGGATGAGAGATTAAACTGTCAGCAGAATTGTGCGTCTGACTAACGAACCGTTAATATTTACTACAAATGAATAATCTTATCACTTTATGATTTCAATGCTAGTATTCTCTTTGTATCTGTTTTTTTCACTAACTGACGTCGCTTGGACATATGCTACACATGCCAGGCCACCACCTACCTCGACATACAGCTCTGGGGGGAATTGAATGAGGTTGGAAGAATGCTCAGAGCGATCAAACCAAGACGTGAAACCAGTTCATAAGATCCCTGACTGCTGGTATGAGTCGTTTATAGGGGGTGTTAACTCCATAACTGCTGTCTCTGAGAAGACAGAAATGAGTGATTGAGGACTCTTGGTGGAATGGCTCATTATCGTTTACAGTGGAGTAGATGTATTCACTCTTCGACTTTTTCTAAGGCTTGAATGCTTTCATTAACCCTTATTTTCAAGTGGCCTTTCACCCATATACCTTTGTTTATTTTGATATCAGTCTTTTACCATCCACTTGTTTTTTGTATGCTACTGTGAACTGTGATAACTTGGACCGATACTCTTGTGCGCGAGGCTCTACATTGGTTCTTTCTGTCTATTACTTTCACAGTCATAATAAGTATAATAACGTTAATAATTAAACCGTTGAGTTTTGTTCTCTTTACCACCTGGTTTTGTGGGAAAGAATTCGATGGTTTTGAATTCCAGTAGATTCAGATATTACACGTCGTTTATTACCGACCTATGTTTGTTGAATGTATATATGTGTATATACTAGCATTGATAAGAAAATAGAGGAGTTTTAGATGATTTTGGCCAAGGTACTGTTCCTCCATGAAATTTCTTCTGACAAGGTTGAGAACCCTACAACATTTTGGTGAACACTACTTATTGAGCCACTGTTTCTAGTATTCCTTGAATTACAGTGGCAGACTTTGACGGTGCATGATGCAACAAAGTTCATTTTCTGAAGTGTATACATAATAATGATAACAGCAAACATTTGATTAGTCTTGTAAGCAACAAACCTTCAACAGAACTAGTGACAGTTGATTTCTGGTCAATCCCAGATCAAAAGTGATCAGGCAATTCATGTTAAGAGATTGTTGATTTCTAAAAAGGGTTAATGAAACCAACTTTTTGAAAACCATATATATATTTAGTAGTTATTAAATTACTAAATGATGCAACACTTTTCCTAGCATCTGGTTTTGAGAATGACGTACTAATCATCCAATTATTGAAAACGACAACTGTAATGAAACTTACTTTTTTAAGACCATTTCAGATGCACCTTTAGTAAAAACAGTATATCCTGGTCGATCAGCTTCTAAGTTTTTAATCACAGTGCTCATAGATTTTCGAATGGAATTAAATGTAAACACTTTGATTAAACTTTCTTGAGGCCATTGTTCTCGTATATCTTCATAGTTAACACCAAGACGACGTACAAATCCAAGCAAAGCGCATTCAGTTTTATTGCCAAGTTGTTGAGGCAGTTCTGTTGGCTTTTCAGGAAACTGTATTAAAAAGGGTTTAAATTAAAAAGAATTATTCACCCTAGATCAGATCCTAACTGACCTGTTTCAGAGACTTATGATTAGTGATTTTGTTGTTTACTCAAATATAAAGATAACAGGTCCGATCTGCAATGGTTTATTAAGGTTAATCGTAGTTTTCTTTGTCGGCAGGACACAAAAGTAACTAAACATTGAAGAATGTTTACACATGCATTTTACGGGAAAAATGAAACGTTTTAATTCTTGATATCTTTGTAGGTGATGTCATCGTCGCTTAAGACAGCCACCTGCAAAATTGCTTCTAAGCTGATGAAAGCGTGCATATTTTGGGGACTGAGAAACAGAAACACGGACGATGCATTTGGGAGGTGTATCACTTCAAGTTTTCACATTCTACAACAGGATGTGCATAGGGAGTGCATAAGGTAAAAGTGGGTCACCCCAGTATGTGAAAGTTCACAACATCATCGACTAGCTTGCTACTTTCTTCCAGTTATTACGCTTAGATTTGACATTACTTACACAGTGGTCACACCACCTTCAAGGAGTTTTAGGAATACACCTGAGGTTTAATGTCTGTTACTTCTTTATATTTTCTTGTTCCAGTAGCCAAGTCTGACAGCCTTATGATAGGAAAGAATAGACTACCGTTCATCACATTCTTTCATTGTCAGAGGGTTTAGTCTCGGTTAGTCATAATAATTCCTGAAAGCATCAAAAATTCTGTCAGTAGATAGTTTTACAATGACTACTTGACTAAATATGAATATATTTAACAGCTTGGTTGAGGGTGCAAAGTTATTCAGGATGAAAAGCTTGAATTTATGTGTTAGAGCCAGGAGAGCTATTTAGCACCAAAGTGTAAAAGGCAGTTCCAAAATATTTTTAAGTGCAGTAGTATCATTCAGATGCTCTATGAAAGCTTACAATCTTTGAAAATGTTAGTAACCAAGTCATGTATTCGTTACATCTGCGAAAAGTTGCACAACCATAAGTATGAGTGCTATATTGGCTGGAAAAGTCACCCCATAAGAAAGGTCTATAAATGCACAAGGTCACTTTATATATAACGCAGATGTTATGTGAATATAAAGGAATGATCGTAAACTTCTCTGGAATTCAACCATCTGTTACTGGAAACCTAGCCCTAAGACCTTATAAATAATTGAAAAATACTAGATAAATTAATTAGAAGCAGCTAGTTTTTCCTGTAATGTCTTCCAAATTGATGAACATTTTTCAATGAAAGTTTCAGGGTCTTTTATACAACATTACAAGTTTATGTCCCGAACCTAATTATGGGGTAGATAATTTTTATAGTATGACAAGTAACCATTACCTACAACAAGATATAGGCTAGTGGGTTTGTTTGTAGAAAAGTTCAGCTGATCAGAAAAAATTCAGTGCAGTATTTCAACAAAATTATAGGTCAAAAAGAAACTTTCGTTATGGCAAATAAAGTGACACTTCTATTTATATTTTGTTTACAAACTGATGTTACTTTCGGATGAAAATATGTAAAGTTGGTCATGATAAGATGGTAAGCAGGTAATGAACAGCTTACTCTTGTATTGTAGGAAACTAGACAGTATACTAGGCATTTTGTGCTTTCACGGTTTTACTTCAAAGCTTCACTAAGACAACATTCAATCAGAAAACATGGATTATCGGAAACTCATCATACTAATTCTTCTTAACTTCAGGTACTGTATTCATCTTTCCCCATGATCAAATGGGTTTGTTTTTAAATCTGAAGAATTGCTGGAGTGTTAGTAATGATGAATTATGTAACTACAGGATGACTTATCTTCTTAATAAGATGGATAAAGGGCCGAAAATTAATCAGTAGTAAAGGTGATGAAATTAGTGAACAATTTTAAAAGTTTGTCAATAAAGCGAAGTTTTAGTTATTTATGGAAAGGTACATTCAGCTGACGAGTCCCAAATAGAATGGAACGCACGTTATAGGTTTTTCTCCTAGCCGCAACCGACCAAACTGATATGATTAATATTCAGGCAATATCGAGGCATCCACATAGGAGCTCATATGCCAATAGAGATAGAGCTATTTGCTCAGAGGATGCTATAAAGGAAGAGTGCGCCACCATCCGTGATCTGCTTAGTAGGAAAGGCTACCCAAACAAGTTTGTAACTAGGCACATGAGTATTACGAGGGTTGCGATAACAGTGCCAAAAGTTCCTAAGAAGCAAATCTTCTTGAAGCTGGAATTTAAGAGTGGTACTTCCAGTGAAACCATCACACAACGCATAAAAAGAGTCTTGCATAAAGCATTTCTAGCGGCTAAATTATGTGCGGCCTTCTACAACCGCCCGATTCTAGGTGCAAGAAATAAAGACAAACTGCCTGATTCTGCCACTTCTATGCACATTTATTCATCCAACTGCTCTTGTGGAGCTAGTTATATTGGGCGTACAATGAGGCAGTTCCATCGTCGAATTTCTGAGCACTACCCATCATGGTTGAACAAGGGACAAATTAGAACTATAAAGAGCCCATACTTGCACACTTAGTTGACACAGGACATCAAGTGGTTACTGGAAAAGCCTTCAAAATTATCCATCAGATCCCAATTAATTGACCTCATGGATTACGCACTCGGTTACTTCACATAGCAGAGGTGATTGCAATCCACCTTCACAAACATAGCCTTTGTATCCAAAAGAAGTTTGTTCAACCACTTTCATCACCGTGGCCGTCAACATGATGTAACTTCTAGGTTTACTTTGTACACCTCTTCCTCTTTTGTTTCTATCAACATTCATATTTTGAATTTTAGTAACCATAGTGGTTATTTACATCATTATTTCCGAAATATCACCATGTGATTGGTAATTTGATTAAATTGTAAAGCTATGCATATTAGTGTAGAGCCCAAGATGAAGACCTAATTGGAAAAGGAATATGCATTTCTTCGCTCAATCAGTCTTTTTCTAAATGTCTAAATGAGAATATTCAGTGAATTACAAATATATCAACAAATAGAAATAACTACTGCTCATTGTACAAGAAGCGGCTCTCGTGCCTTCTTGGCATAGTAGATGACGATTTGGCGTTTGAAGCGATGAGCACGAGGTTCGAGTCTCAGTAGCAATAATATCACTCACTGGGGTCCAGGTATGTCCAGCTCATAAGTTCCAAGTAGGATAAACCTCATGTCCTGGATTCCTCTGGCAGCCATAACCAACCAAATTATTATTTTTATGAAAAATTTTTAAAAAATAGTTAATTCACGAATACTTACAACAACGCGTGATGTATAGCTACTGTTAATAGAAACACTGTGAACTAATCTATGTCCAATTCGATGATTTAAATCTTTCAACTTTGGTAGCTCATTTTCATTTCGAGTTAATTTTCCACCAAAATAACACTGAACAACTGTCATACGATTTGTTGTCAATGTACCTGTTTTATCAGAGCAAATAGCTGTTGCATTGCCCATTGTTTCACATGCATCTAAATGTCGTACAAGATTATTGTCCTAAAAAAGATTTAACAAAAACATTTTTTTGTATTGTGAATACATATAATCTATTTAATACTTAATACCTCAATATTATCAATTATATAAAATATATTAATAGTAATGAAGTTTGGTTCATTCTGGTTTCGGTTATTGTAAAGCGGAGTAACTACGCAAACAGGAAATAAATACACATTTGAACTATGAGTAGGAAAAAAATTTCGACATGAAATATGATATATCTTTAATTACTTTCAATAAATATTCAATTATTTAAGAAAATTTTAGTCTAGAGACTGTGACAAACATGTTAACAAATATTATATCGACTGATTGTATACTTTTATGATACTATAATTGTTTCATCTTTAGGTAGGTGGATCTAGTAACAATTTGGTAAACTGTCTATATGAAATATTCAAGTTTAATGAGAGACTATCTACTACAAGAAAATCTAATTGTTTCTTTTTCTTTTAATACTGTTTAATTTTGAGGAACAAGTGTGAATAGTAATAATTAGGAAAATAAATATAGTCCATTAATCATCAGTACAACTATCTGAGATAACCATGGTTTACCAGACTCGTATTGTTAATATCAACTAATGATTGCTGGTATAATTATAGTTGTTTCTTTAAGTCAATAATTCATGTTATTCTACATAAAAGTTTGATCAATCCTAATAGCAACTATTTACATAAATAGACATCTCATAAATCAACAGCAATATACAACATTCTGATAATTAACCTTCTTTTAACAAAATAGTACATATACTTACCAGACAATTATTTTATTCAGTGGTATATTTCAGAAAGAGTATAGCTAAAGTACACTGAAACATTTTTGTTGCCTTAATTTAAAGTAGCGCTGATGATTATTATCACACATTAATAAAAATAGAAATGTAATTCTTGACAACTAATAGGTAAGTTATTACGGGGAAGAAAAAAAATGATAAGGGCCAGAAAAAAGGCATAAAAAAGTGACTGAGAATAAGTTTTTATTTTATCATACTATAAAGTTAAGTTTGTTCAGTGTAAATCTGAGTTCACTACTACGATTTCTACTATACTGTACGATAAATACAGAATGTCAATAGGTAATCACTGAACTTCATGTTAATTGTGTAAAGTAAGATAAGTTTCGTTTTACTTTTTACTACTATCGCATGATTTCAATCAATAGAATGCATTCTACCTTCTCTGAGTTCAGATGTAGGCATCAGAAAATAATGCTCAATTGAAATAAGAACACTTTTGGCCGGGGTTAGAACTCCATTTACCCTTAGCGCATATATATCCTTAATAAATATACGAAAAATCTTAAGTATAAATTTTACTGCTCTCTTCAGCATTATACATATGATTGTGTTTGTATTTGAATTGTTATTTCATTTGATATATATTGGGCTGTTTAGTATAATTTTCTTTATTTTTATCGTTTCATTGACAATACTTTTATGCTTGAATTTCTTGCTTACTTTGATCACTTTCCTTCTTTCATGTTTTATAATCCTAGTGACAACTATTCATTTGTAGATAAACATTATATGGTGTTGTATTCTCTGAGCTAGATGGTCTATTCTGAAGTTTGTTGTCTAGAATGACAATGAAAACCTTATAATTAAACCATTCAACTCAGACAACACAACACCAACAAATTTTCCTCCACAGCTACAAATATTCTCCATCATCTCAAAAGCATTTTATCCTAGAGTATTAATTGATATGCATACGCATACGGATATATGACAAATCTAGTTATTAACCTGATGGGCGTTAACCATCTTAGAGATTAAATAATAGTCAATAAATAGTAAGGATTTGATTTATTTCCTGAGTTTTATCCTTTGTATAGTAAAGACAAACATTTTGTCTAACGTCTTCAAAAATGGTTTATTCAATTTGTAGATTTGTAGGGATTTGTTGATCTCAAGTCGGTAACCATCACGGAATGACATAAATAAGTAAGTAAGAAAACTACTGAAATCTCAGGAATACTTGGCAGCTGAAATCAATAGATTTTCACAAATCTCCAAACTGAATTTCAATCTAGTTCCCATTAATGAAGTTTTGCTGTATGTATTTTCTGAAGTCTGTAAGAAGATTTGTGACCAGTGTGACCAACCAAGTCGGACATGAGGACGAATACTCATCGTTTTTATTGGATGCTGGTAGTACTATATTACGAATTGACAAAAGTACAAGAATGTGGACCACTGGATTCGGATCCAGGGAGTGAATAGCAACGTGCTCGCTACGAAACCTGATTATCATAGGTCAGTCTCTGGCAAGGTCATGAATGCGCACTTCTGAGGAGTTCCATACTGGGACGAAACGGCTATCTAGCTATCCCAGGTTTTCAGTGGTTGTCCAGCTGATATCGGTCGGTGATGACTACTAAGTTCAATAATGTTTTCGGTATGACTTGAAGAAGAAGTATGGTTATTCAATAGTACTGATTGTCCCAAAAAGCATGTAATCACCAAAGGAACTTCTGATTTAAAATGTTAACTTCTATCGAATGCAAACAGCCAGTTTTTGAAGTAGATATAAAACATAGAACAGAAATTTGTGAACATTTTACCCTAATTCCTACCTCGTGGTGCCAAAGAAAGCCAAGAACAAGAATACTAGTGTGGATATCCAATTGACAACTCGCAAATAGGATGGAACGCGCGTCCTGGATTCCCTGCTAACCACTACCCATCATCATTATACTAGAAGAACAGTTAATAACTGATGAATAGTGTTTAATCTAATCCTGAACAAGATTGCTGATGCATTTCACTTACTAATTTGAACAAGCGTTAAATTCAGATTCATATCATCGAGTCCGTTGCGTGCAACCATTCCGTTTCTTCTCTGTATGCCTTAGTTTTTATACTATTGCTTGACAATGGGTAACTAAGTAGTAAACCATATTTTATCCGTCAGTAAAGGGTTTAAAAAGAACTAATTCACTCATACCTTATTTCTCATTGGATACAAGTTGTGGAGTGCTACTTAAGTCTACAACATCTGGAGTAAAATACACTTTATATCATGAAAACAAACCTTAAAGTTATTCGTATCTATGGATAGTCGTGGGTGTGCACTACCGAAGAAATCTATACTAGGACGAAACATATGTTCAGTGCTCCCAATGGATATCAGTCTGTGATGATACTAACTTAATAAAATGTTTCAAGTTGTTATTCATCGAAGACTGACATCAGTTGGAGGAACAAAGGAAACCTGGGAGCACTGGACAGCTGTTCGTCCTAGTATGGGACTCCTCAGCAGTGCGAACCCACGACCCCACCAGCAGGGATCGAACCGCGACCTTCAGGTTCCGCGACCAGCGCGTTACCATTGAGCCACTGGGTCAGAATCCAATGCTCCATATTTCCAACTTCTGTTAGCTCACGATATAGCGCAAAGCGCCACCCAATGTCATCATTGAGTATTTGTCCTCACGGCCATCAGGCTTTGACTCCACTCACAACCCCCTCAAAATTTAATAAAATGTGTTGTTTTGTGTGAAATAATGCATCAGTTAGAAACAATAACTTTGACGTGATGTTGACTGCTAGATGATATCTGATTTGTCTACCAAAAGTGTCAATTACAAAAAAACTTATGTGAACAGATAATTTCGATCAGGCTCCACTGAATAAGATTACCTTATGGAATATAAACAAAAACCATAAAAAAGTTCACTGATCAAAATTTAAATCATACACGAACTACATCCTACTTTTTACTAAATAGATGATAAAATTATCAAAAAATTATTATAACGAATGAAGAGGATTCTTTGAAAAAAAGGTATTGGACACAAATTAGAATGATTTCGTAACCACTTCTTCAACAGAATTATTTGACAAGTTTGTACATAAAAGTTTGATTGGCAAAAGTTGAAGTCACTTACTCAGTAAATTGATAGATTAAATAAAATCGATTTCAGTGTAGACCCTAGCTGAAATATATACTATAAGGATGAATGCATAACATAATCCAGAAGAATTCCAAGAAATAAATTGGTTTTGTCATAATCATTCTTCAAGATTATGTGAATAAGTGAAAAACCAGAAAATTGAAGTATATTGACGGGGTATATGTCGAGATAATATTATTGATTTCTACCAATTTAGTTTTGTTTATCAACCAACCGTCTATTTAATTATAATCTGTTTTTTGTTTTACCGTCTTAACCTAGTTAGACACCTAGCACTAACCACCAGGGAGCTGATTATTTTGACATTGTTTCATCACATGACATTATGAAGCAGTAAGTCATATTTATTATCACGTATGCTTATGTTACGTATATGTAAGTGTGTAGGAACCTGTACAACTGGACGTAACTAGTGCTATTAGTTTTCTGTCACAGGAATTATTATTTAGCATATACTGTCAAATTATGCATGAAATGTCAAAAAATAAAACTGTAAACATAAATGTCATCCTGAGAGTTTTCTTTTTTGTGAAATAAAAAAACTTTTTTTCAAATTAATAATCTTTTTTTAACAAAGGATCATGATTTAAGTAAGCATGGAACATTATTTGCTTCCTATATAAAAAAGAGATGTATAAAGAGGCAGGAAGGGTATATGAGAGAAGAGTTGAAATGAAAATTTTCAAAGAAAGATTTTCAAACTATGACATTTTTTCAGTATCCATAACCTGTTAACACAGAATGAAAAAGGAAATGCTTTTAGGGATAATTTATTGTCGAAAAATAGTTAATCGCAACCTTCATAGTAAGTCTTATCACAGGTTTACCTATTTTTCGATTATAAAAATTGATCAGACATATATTATAGTTAAAGAAACAATACTGTTGAGTGGCATGATTAGGTGAACTGGGGTATGTTCATATAGAAGTAATAATTTAGATAAAAAACATTGTTTGAATCTATCGGTCCTGAGTTCGAGTCCTAGTGGGAACAACATTACTCACTGGGAGGTAGGCACGTCCAGCTGGTTGGTCAAAAATAGGACGAACCGCAAGTTCTGGATTCCACTGCTAGCCAATATCCATCATTAATAAATAATGAATAATTTTTTGGATGCTTTAAGTTGGAAATAATTCATAGCGTACACATATAGAATCAGCTATGCCGATTATACTTTACAAACAATCTGAATCGACTTCTTTCCCCAAATTCCGTTAAATGAAACCCACTTCTAATAAGTCTTCTGTAATCAACCATAATATTGAAAATTAGACAAGTGTGCTTCATATCTTCCAATCTGAAGCTGTAATCTTATCATTGGGCATAGCTCTTCCGCAAAACACAATAGTGAATCCTGTGTGATAAAAGCATATAAGGTGTTTCATCCTTGAAAAATCTCAAACAAGTATCTAGTCTGACTGATGAACAGAACATTGAATTAGTATCAAGTCACCACTGTTGTCAAGCTGGTTACATATTTTTTGCAGAATGAACAACTTACTTTGCAGAAAAAAGATTGTAGCCTTCGTTATCTATTTTTCATTTTGGTGAATGACTTTAATCTTAAGTTCCGAATTCTCTGAAAACAGTCTTCAAGATGGCATTTTAGAATGGATTGACATCGACTGAAGAACTGTTGAAAACCCATAAGCACTGGACACCTACTTTCCCCTAGTTTGAGACTTCTTGGAAGTATGGACCTGCTAACCCTTCAGAGATCAAACCAAGGTTTCACAGCGAGCAGGTTAACATCGAGTCACTCGGTCCGAATACAACGGTCTAGATTTTCCTTTTATCGATTCACGGTACGGTGTAATCATTGTCTAGTGCCATTACTGAGCGTTCGTCCTCACACTCGACTGGGCTTGCCTCACTGGTCACTATTTTTTACTAGAACTTCGAGAAGTGTCATCTCGCAGCAAAGAAGATTCTAAAACTCCTATGATTTTACCATATGAAGAAGAGGTATCATAAGTCCCACATAGTATTCCAAATAAGATGGTGATTAGAGTAGCGTTTTAACCTACAAACCTGCCTAGAGATAAACGTTTTGGACTAGAAGGATCCTATCGAAACCATCCAACAAAGCGATTTGGTCTACCAAATTCTGTTTATGACTGTCGGGTGAAACACATAAGCCAACCGGAATCAATTAAGGCTGCAGAACATAGAAACCCAGCTAAACATGGAGTTATAGACCCCAATCAGGTAAAAATCAGGAAAAGTAATCGACCATATTTACGCATGTTGCCATACACAATCACACAAAAAGGATGGGATAGAATGACAATCAAAAGAGTAACTTGATTGAATGATGAGATAGACTGATAAATGAAGGTTTATTTATCCAGTCGACATCTGATATACGTAACAGAAATGATGCAGCATCGATTATCAATGTGTGCAAAATGTTGTTCGCAACCAAATCAAAGGGTAAGAAAACAAGAGAACTATAAAAACTATACTAGAAAGTCGTACGGTTACCTTCATTTCATTATGAGCTGTAAGTTCTGCTCGAAACGCTATCAGTGCATAATACTGTTTCAGTGTATATTACACATTAAAAAACATACAGTGGAATTGTCTTTATTCCTCTTGGATGGTTAAATCAAATTTTTATACAGGATTTTTAACAGCAGTTTTGGCGCTGTCAAATATTTTGAGTACAGAAGATATGCAACAATAAGGGTAGGAATAACGTTATACTCCCATCTGATTAGAAAACTTGAGTGGTGACGGTGAAGGTGTTTGGCAGTGAGATTGAAGTGCCACTCATGTACCTAGCCAGCTTTATAGGGACAAAATGACTTGTAAATGAATATTGGTTGATAATTATTCATAGAAATGTTCCTTTTTTGAGGGACTGAACATGCAGCTGTGGTCATGAAAAGTTCTACTGAGGTAATTTGGTAAGACGAGGAGTGCCACATTTGAGCTCAAAGTTTATTAACAGAATTATTTTCCTAGTAGTAGCTTACAAAATGTCTTTTTCTCGTATGTTCTAGCCTGTAAGTGTATAGAGTCTGCTTTCGTGGTTGTCAAGTATGAACGGAAAATGTGAATAGCAGCACAATTCAATAGTGAAATTCCTCACATTTCTCTTTCATGAAGAGAAATGATCGTAAATACTTCTGCTGAGTTGGATATAAGCAAGTAAATTAGAATAAACCTTCTTTGAAAGGTGGCCTAGAAAGTCATCCAGCATTTTGCTTTTGTTAAGCGTTTGGTTTGGGCAAACATTTTTTTCAGCAGTTCGTTGCCTTTATTCTAGAATATTTTTGAGTGAATGTGTAGTAATTCCTGTAGCTTACGGTTACCGAGTAAATAAATTTAAGTGGCATTTTCAGTAGACCAATCATCAAGCCGAAGACTTTATGAATTTGGGGTAACGATTCATCCACTACCATTTTTGTACCAACAGAAAAATTATTTATTCAGAGGTAATTTTTGGGTAAAAAAAGGAATCAAAACAGTATCACTAGGTGATGATCGAAAGTACAGTTTAGATACGAAATAAAAGATTTGTAGTTCAGATTTGTAGGTAAATAACTAAGGCTATATATATATATATATATATATATATATATATATATATATATATATATATATATAGGTAAGTTTTTTTGTGAAGCTAAAGATCAGATAGTCGGAAAAGTCATTTTGTCAATCGGAAGGACGGATGTCTACGTGAACGTGAAGAGCGAATGAAGTTGGCGAGATAATTGAGCAAAATCACCCCAGCATTTAACAAACCTGGATATGTGGAATGGGTTAAAGGAGATGGAAATAAAAACTGATATGTTCTCTAAGCTGGGTTTTTAGTTAGCCGCTGTTTCTTTTTATAATGCTGGACATCGTCACCGTTGTCTCACAACTTCATAATGGAAGTGAAGTAATTAGTTGTGCATGGGCATGCATAACGTGATATTTCATCTCACTCTAACCTGATTGTTCGATCAGCAAGTTAGCGTGTTGATACTGAACCTGGTTGTTTGACTTATTGCTTCTAGTTTTCCTAGAGTGTTCAACTTTGACATCGTTCGACTATTTTGTTTGCATAAAACAAATTCAGATCACTCATTTGTGATTGGCTGGTCCTTTTCGTTCGAAAGAACTGACAAAGTTGTCTGACTGAAAACTCATTCGCATCGGGGGAGAATGCGTTACGCTAATCTGCTAACATACACCTACTACAGGGATACTGTTTGTGGCTTTTGGTCGGTTAGATTTTAATAAAAATGAGTCTGTTTTAATTCATTGGGTAAGTGTGGGAGTTTCTTCAGGTATACATGACTTATCTCTATCTAACTGACTGATAATATTTGGATTGGTTGATTCTGATCATTGATTCGTTTTGAGCTGGCTGGTATATAGCATTTAGGTCGACATGGCGGTTTATTGATGATCTGCTTGAATGCCAAACTCTCTAATCCCATCCAAGTATTTCGGATCTGTCCAGGTCTAATATGTGACTTTGTTTATTACCGTGTATTGAGATGAAAGACTGCATATCATGACGTTTAAAAGCTAGTCTATGTTCATGCAGGTGATGTTATACCAGTCTTCTCGTTTGTCCGAAGCAGTGATATTCATAGTCATTGCCACTGACTTTTTAGATCACGTTGATGACTTTTTCTTTGACCGATGGGTCCATCAATTCGCATATGATATGTGGTTGTGATTTTGCTGACCTGTATGATACTGTAATTCCAGGCGGATGTAACACCTGACTTCCATTTTCAAGATATTTTTGATGTATGGCAGGATGATTCTTAAGTTAATTTTTGCAGCAGATTTTTATTTAAAGTGAGAAATTCAAAGAAAATTCCAAAGCGGAATATTTGGTACATAAAATGAATTTCTTTCTTTTATCAAAGTTACCAATTGCTGATATTTTGTAGACACTATTCACTCGTGGATTAATTAATAGTCATCATTGAAGAGTTGAGGTGACTAGTTGGATTTAATAAAACGATGTAATTTAGAAAATCCTGTTTTCTAGATGTACTATGATCTTGATTAGAAGAATAGAAAAACAAACATTTGAGTTACTTGTACTGTTCGTTTACAGTTTATGAATCAGTATCCAATCTAATTTTAAGTACAAGGAATCTTGAGTTCAATTATCAGTGGGAAAGGAAATAAATCTGTCTCTGTAGAGTTAGATGCAGTTCTTGAATAAAGATTTAAGTGAAAAAACACCCGTCACGGTATTGAAATAAAAATAATAATAATCTCAGGTTACGCGATATTTTTATTAAATCTGATAGACAGATTCTTTAAATATTATCCAGAATAAATAATTCTGTAGATGCTTTTCAGGGAGAAAGAAAAGTCATATTTTATACCTGAAGAAGATAGGATTGACTTTTTTCAAACTAAAACAATAGTTGCATAATTGAAAAGCAAATACAAAGTACTCCAAAATTATATATGCAAATGTTTACACCTTATAGAACAGTAAGAATAGGCATCTACTAATCTGCTACTTTCCAAGAATTCATATTTTATTCATACTTTCGAGTATGGTTAAAAGAAATGATTTTTATAGAATGTGTAATGAAGGTTGATTACTAAAACCTTGAATCACCTTCATGTTGTCTTCTACATAGAGTGGTAAGACTAAAGTAAATTATACTATTCTCGAAGTGTCTTTTACTGATACTTTTAATTCAGCTTTGATACATTGGGTCGAATAATTCGATCTCTTTTGAGAGATAGGCTCCTATGTGAATGCATTGATACCGTCCGTTGCAAATACATTAGGCTGATGAGTCCTAAATGGGATGAAATATATGTCCTCGATTCCAGTGCTAGTTACTAAAATGGACCACAAATTAGTGAATATCCGTGCAGTGTCAAGACATCTGGATAGGAACCCGTTAGCCAACAGAGGTCAATCATTTCGACTCAGTATGACAAATGGAAATCATAAGTATCAATAAACAATAACTGATACCCGTTATGCAAGAGTTGGCCCTCGTGTATAACTCTTCAGTGTTTGGATCGATAGAGCCTCAATGGGGAAACCACCACTCACGGATGAAGACACATCTAGCTGACTAGTTCCAAGTAGGACAAAGCAAGCACTTTGGATTCCATTGTTAGCCAGTAAGTAAACTACAACCTGTAAATGTCTGCTCTCGAAAACAAAACTAGACATTACTGGAAACACAAAATAGGAGGGTATACATTCCACATATACTGTAAGAGTCAATGGGAAAGGTTTCGTGCAGAACCCTTGAATTATTAAGAAAGGTTATTTAAACTTTATTACAAGCTAGGATGTCCCTTTCTGCTTAAACTATATCAGCTATCTCAGTACGTTTAATCATAATTTCCTCGAGAAATCTGAATTTGATGAACGGTTTGCAGGAAATATATACTATGAAAGCCTCAAATTTTCCTTCAATGGGTAAGCATAATTGACATTCTACGATTTATGTTTTTTGCTTAAAATCATGTGATATGTAGAAAGGAAATATTTAGTCTACTTTCTAAGTATACATTTAAATAATCATAAACAGTGTCATTTTGTGTATGAAGTAAGAGAAAACAGTTTAGAACTGAGTGGTATACAAAAGTTTTGGATACAAATTGGATTGAAAATACTTTTAACCCAGTATGGAAATTGTTTAACTTCTTGACGACATTCATTTCTCAGTGACAACTTCCATACTTTAACAAAGAAAATAATGTTTGGTAAGTATATCTCCACCAATAAGAATATATTTTAGGAAGTTGCAGATGTCTATACTTAAATTTTTCTGGTTCTTGTATTTATTTAGTAGAATTTAGGTTCATCAAGTGATTGGTTTACATAAAAATTGATTTATTTTAGTTTTCAGCTAAAGTAACACTCTAAATATAGGAACATTGAATCGATGGTTCGTTCCATTTTAAGACTGTTCCTAAGGTTCAATTACAAAAAAAAGATGCATTATAAAACATGATCATTGTCTAATTTTTTACTGTTGCTGCATCAAAACTCTTCAACAGAATGTTCGAGAAACGACAATCCCATGAAAAAATTATTTGTTGCTGCTTTTGTGTGACCATTCCTTGAAAGCTATAGTTGTTAAAAGCAACTTGACATTTGAATGCCATTAAAAGAGAGGTTCTAGGGTGTAGAATAATGTTTTTAGTCTTCTGATGATTTAAAAAGGAAAGGTAAGGCTAAACTTTCGTTCTCATGAAACCAAGTCTCAGTTTGATCAAAATTACTGATGATGTGTACTTGATTAGGTTTCTTAATATCTGGGATAAGAAATTTAGGATAGATTATGTTTTCTTTAGTTTGAGAACAAGATAATTTTATGGATCATTAAAATCTCTTACCTTCATCATTTTTTGACGGAATACGCCAAAGAAATAGTAACGGCTAAAGGAAGACCTTCCGGTACTGCAACAACAAGTACAGTCACACCAATAATGATGAAGCGCACAAACTGGTGTAAATGTCTACCTGTATCCCATTGTTCTTTTTCAAAGTAAAATGTATTCACAGAGAATTTAATAATTAATATGACCACCGTTAGACTAGCCACGACGGTACCTATGGTAAAAATGCGAACATAAGAAAATAAATTATGAGAATGATTTAAGCAACAGGACAGAAATTATTTTTAATGAAGAAGTATTATTTGAAAAGTTATGTGCTAAGATTAGAGCAGAAATTTTATTTTTGGCATACAGTCAACTTGAGAACATATAGTAAGTGGTCGTTTTCATAAAATTGCACCGAAGCTACATTTTAGCAACACACATAAGCAACTTAGATATTACCATGATGGTCAGAAATGATACTGGTTCCACTTTGGGTTTGATATCTAACTTATGTTCTTCTCGTATCCGTGCGTAAGTCTGTTTCATTGATTGCCTTCTTTGTAATATTCGGCTAGCTTGATTCACTCGGTGAGCCAGGCAAACAAAATATCTTTCATTTCAATCTCCATTAAATATACATTTCGTTTGAAAATACCACCTAGATTTTATTCTATACACTCCTGTTTCGAACAAATGATACATTAGCAAAACTGTAACTGTGACTGTTAGAAAAGGAATACAAAAAAAGGTGAAAAAGCTGGGCAGGTATAGGTTACTGGTGCTGTCTTGCAGCCTTATAACCGGGAGTTCAAAAGTATCGATTTCCTTTACCAACCTGCTTAATCATCAACACGACCTTTTTCAGTTACTTCTAACTACCTACTTATAAGTAGTATAGCCAGTTGCTTCGAAATTCACTACATATAGTCGAAAGTTGATAATTGACCATGAATCAAAATATAACCAACCTATTTCTGTATCTTACACCCACTATACTCATTTACTGACATTTCTGCTAACTTTCCATGCCACCTAATGCTAAATGTCCTAGCAATCAATCTATGTAGTCCGTGGCAAAATATTTCTATTTTAGTTTGTTTACTTTAATCTTTTTTTTAGCTTTGAACCAAAATTTGGACTTCCGTCTAGAATTTATTGTTAAATCAGGGTGTAAAGTTATCCTGTTTTCGAAAAGACCACATTATAGAGGTTTTGCAGATTTTTAATCGTTTTTAATAGCTTCCAGTTGGACTAAATTCAACTGCAAACTAGTAAGGCATATTCATATAATGATTTTATCGTGAAATGATTCAGTTCCTGTGACCGCATAATCTAAGCGTATATTATGTTTTGTTGACGTAGTGACTTTCATCACATTCACAGCATGAAGGCAGTCCAAGAGAGGAAAATGGTAACCATTTCCGTGTAGAGGTATCTTATATCTACACTCCACACTATGTTAACATCCACCGTGAGATATGATCAATGGTATACAAGACATAGACCCATAGCTGCGTAAATGTGCTTTATGAAACGCCATTTTCTATTATATAACGCATGGATAAAGAAAGGTGTGAAAACTATCAAGTAATAAGTCAACATATTATTGAATTTTCGTGAAGTATCTTAGACTTTCAAATTAAACAGTTCTAATGATTATCAAGTTGAATTCAACAATGGACAATAGTTGAAGCAATTATCCTTTAGCACGTTTTCATGGTCTAATGCGTTCGGTAGTCTATGGTTGTAACTAAATAAATCTTTTTAATTCTGTCATTTACTGCTTCAACAAATCCCTGCAAACCTCATTAGTGACATACTTCAAAATGAGATTTCCTAAAGTTATAATAAAACGTCATGACTGGTGTAGCAAATAAAATCGGACTTGAGGAAAAATTCTGGCCGACAACGCTGAATGATTCTCACACTGTATCCCGAATCGACAGAAGTAGAAAGACGTTGACTGTTGGGCTCTGAACCGGCAGCTTAATGTCGCCAAGAAACTTGAACGTCCTGGGTTCAATCTCTTACGATGTCAAGGATGCACACCACTGAGAAGTATCATGCCAGGAAGAAACAGCTGTCAACTGCTTCAAGGTTTCCGGTGTTTCTCAGTATGATGTCACAGCGCTTTTAGATCAATCAATTCTCATAAACCTCTGAATGGAATTAAATATGTTTTGATTTTCTAGGAAGTTGAGATGCAGACCACAAACTTTTTTTGGCTTCATGGAAGTTTCCTTTCATGAAAACCTCCGTAGACTTCATAATTAAAATATGTGACATGGATGGAGACTCTAGTAAGAGGCAGCCTAACTATATTCTTCGTTTCACTCAGCTTTTAATCGTTCTTCATCCTTGAGATGTTTACTTGAAAAATTCACTATGGCCACGTTAAATCACATGAGTACAGACGGTCATGTGATTATGACAAAGTTAACTGAAGTTTATTTTGTAAAATTGTTGAAGCGGATTAAGTCACTTAGCTTGGCATATACTCCAGCATCATGAATTATTTCATATGACGAACCAGAAAAAAAACAACTCATTCTAATTTGAAGTTTAATTTTTATTTGTTTTTTCAACAAGAATTTGTTTGTTGAGGTTTATTGTTACTACTTTTGGATGAAGCAGTTACCGCTAGAAAAAAAAAATTCTGATTACGTAATGATTTGAATGAAATACTATTTAAATCATTGATATTGGGGTTTACTAGGGTAAAGTTGATTATTTTACTGCCATTTTAGAGGCTATAGTTTTCATACTTTCAGACCACATCAATCAGTCAGCCAGTCATTATCAACGTGAGATCTGGCGACACTGAATAATCGTCCAAGTTACTGCACCTCTCACCAGTATGTCAAGATTATAAATACAGTTATGAAAGATAGAGAAATGAGGAGAGATAATGTAATCAAAAGTCTAAGGAAAAAAGGTGGAGGAAGTTAAAGAATGACAAAGCACGATATAATGATTATTATGAAGATATCTGCATTAATGAAATCTGTTTTGAATCTATAGTCTCCAATCTCCAGTTTTGGCTATCATGCGGACTCCAAGCTGTGAGTCTAAATTTCCAAACACAGCTTAATCCAGCAATCAGAAACTTCATAGACGCTAACACCTTTTTATCTCGCCGTCGTCTGCTTTTTTCTAACCTAAACCTATTTTAGTTAACTCTGTGAGAGAAGTGGATGGTGACTAGGCACGCGTGGAACGTCTCAACCAGCTGAGTCGGTGAAATGACGTATTTCTCTTGCCTTAGATCATGCCTAACTTCTGCGTTACTCCTGTAATCCCTTCATGATTTATGCTACAAAGGTCATGATAGTCAAAAACTTGAAAGCATATATCTATCACATCTACTGGCCATGATTCACAAGCACATAGTTGAACATAGTGAACTAGTGAGCAACACACTAGACTCTTAGTATAGATATATCTTGAAATTCTGATATATTTTATGCTGTCTGGATGAATTCTATTAGTGTGGTCACTAAGATAGGAGACTCAGGTCAGAGGATGTGATAAATTGCATAGCACAAAAAGTCAAGTTTTCTGAAGACAGTAAATTGGTGCATATGTACCTATAAGAAATCATAGAGGAGTTTTTGGTGTTTGGTATTTGAAAGTTTTCCAACGTTTAAAAAAAATCACTTTCAGCTATTTTCGGTACGAATAGCTTTTAACAGCATATCAAAAGTAAAACTGAATGATTAGTCTCAAATATCTGAGAAGTCGTCACTTCCTTCGAAGTTGTAAATGACCCTTCTGACGAGAATTAACAAATCTGTAACCCTGGTTTAAGACTCGTACCCACTTCCTATAATCCCACAAAAATAATCGTTAGTAAGCTCTACATTAATTAAATACAGCCTAAGATACACAATGTAGTATTTATAGAAAAAGATTGAATTATCTATGACTGTACATGTTACAAATTATGTATGAGTAAACGCAGATCTGTAAGTTTTTAAGTCATTTAAATAAAGTTTGATATTGTTTGAGTTTCTGAAGACATCACAAAAGGGAATGACTGATGAAGGTTAGACAATGGTGTTATTTTCTAGGTACGTATAAGTAAAGTTACGATGGTGATGAACAGATATTAGTTTTATCGTCTCTGAAAACCTGTCTTTCATATTAATATTGAAGAACCTGGAAACATTCGACAGCGTTGAAAGCTTTCGTTAATGACTTATATCCTCATTTATCGAATTTCTACCTTCTAGTTCAAGAAATCATCAGATATTTTTGAGATGCTGAATACCCAATTGCTTATAAACTTTGATTATCACGGTTATACTGTGGTATGTAGTAGTGGAAATTAATGATTGGGAAGGCCTGTCTGATGTAAGTTTTATCCCTTCTGGTATTAATCAATCTGTGGAGAATATCTGCAGAAGTTGTGAATTTTATGTTACCTTGAAGATTGGAACTTATATGCCTCAGTTCCGAAATATACGACTTTTCAGCCAAGTCAATGGGGTTATACGTTTACCTTATAATGAAAAATTACTTTTTCAAGAGGCTGATAAAGTAAGAAATTATTATGTGGGATTTTCAAGTGTTTGCTGTAGTAGTTTCACTTTTATTGTTTTGGCAGTATCGAATTTATTGCTCGCTGTATTCTTTTACGTGAACAGATGGAAAAATAGTAAACAGATTATGTAGTGATCCAGTTCATCATTCATCGTAGCGAACTTGATTTCATTTTGGTTTACATAGTCTTTTGACGTTTCGCCGGGGATTTTTGTCTAATATTGTACAAACTTGAAGATCTACAGGTGAAAAATAACAAGTCGATAGAAAAGGCAGGGCAGCGAGGACGGGATTTCAAGTGAACATAGAGAAGACGGAGGTGATGAAGATACCCAACCAACAACATGCACTAATCACCATCAACGGGAGAAACCTAAACGAAGTTGTCTCTTTCACCTACGCAGGCAACATTGTTTCAACTACAGGCGGCACAGTTACAGATGAGGACAGGCCTTCATTAATCTGAAACCAGTGTGTAGATTTACCGTACTCAGTATAAAGAACAAGATTCGAATTTTCAACACTAATGCTAAGTCAGTGCTTCTATATGGTTCATAGACTTGGCGCATTACGAAAAGCATTTCTGATAAACTAAAGACATACATCAACAGCTGCCCACGCTCAGTGCTGATGATGAGATGTCCGGAAAAAAACAACAAGGAACTCTGGCTGGTTGGCTGGCAACGAACGAACTAACAATCCGTCGACCAACAAATATTCAGAAGGGAGTGGAGATGGATTGGGCATACACTGAGAAGACCATTTGAGGACATCACGCGCCAGGTCAGACCAGGTCTTCGAGTGGAACCAGAATGGGAAACGACGAGTTGGGCGTTGGAGGCGAGGGTGACATGGAGGAGATCATGTTAGGAAGAAATGAGAGCTTGTGAAAACAGGTTGAAAAGACTGCAGAGAATAGAATGAAATGGAGGTGTACTACTAAAGTCCTAAGTTCCACTAGGAACCCAAGGGAGAAATAATAATAAAAATAGTCTTTTGATGAAGTGGACATTTAAACAAGCGTAGTATGCATCAATCACTGTAGTCTTTAGACAAACATATTTTTCAGTAACTGATTTCTTAATCCTACGCAGTATGTATACTGTCAATCAGTTCTTCTAAACACATTTAGGGGTTTCTTTAAATAAATTTGATAACACTGTGACATCTGTGACCAAACACTTGCAAGCTATGAATGACCTCTAGCACTACAGAACTCGAACATCAGTTATGCAATAGAGCAGTGTGCAATGCTTTATGAAGCCAGTTTTTAGTGTTTAAGGCAACAAACAAGCTAAATTAATAAAATTAAGGTAGACAGGTATCTAATAAAAAGATTTAGTGCTTTTATTCTGAGGCTACATTCTAAATGAAGCTATAGGCATGAAGAATTCTTTCTACTTACAATTTTTATGGCTATTCATTTAAGTATGGTTTACACATAGTACAATTCTGTACTTTCTTCACGCATACGTCGTTATATCTGTTTACCTAGCTTCTAGTATGGATCATTACCGCATAATAAAAGTGATATGAAAAGAACAGTGTACAACGATTATATTTATCGTTTGTTGAAGAAAGAAAAAAAATTCAACTTACCCATTTGACCTATTAAACTGGCTAAACGGGTTAACTTAGCCTGAAGTACAGAGTACTTTTTCTTTCTACGTTTACGACCCTTAGGTGCATCAATATCATCTTCAATAACTTCTCCATCTCCTTCAACCAAACTGTTACGTTGATTTAAATTGTCACGTTGATGATTTTCGACATGATCTCCTGTAGCTACAGTTTTTCCTGATTAATTAAAAATTCAAAAGTTAATCATTGTTAGTTTGTGAAACTGTTTACATCGAAATGCAGTTAATCATTACAACTGACCAATTATACATATTATATAAAATTGGCATGGGGAATATTATTGTCTTATAAACATTCATGAATCATGGCACCACTCCTTTAATTTTAGTTCTAACTGAGAATGACAGTATTTGAAGTGATAAGTTTTAGGTTACTTTTGTGTATCTATTTCACCATAGCTTAAATCTACTTTGTTTAATTTCCAGTAGATTTCCTAACCGTTTAAAATGCAGTCAAAACTTATCTCTTCATTTTCAATTTTATGAATGTTGCCTATGTAAATATTTGCCAAACCGGCTATCAATGTTATGCAGTACTGTACATCAAAATCTTCTCAGATATCTTTTATCTACATTTACTAGATAAGAAATTTTTCATAAGAAAAGCATCCTATTGTTTATATCTTCGAGACAAAAATCTAGAGATATTTTATAAATCGTAGGCTGACATCAGTTGGAGAAACATAGGAAACCCGGGACCACTGGATAACCGTTTCTTCCTAGTATGGGACTCCTCAGCAGTGCGCACCCACGACCCCACCAGGGATAGAACCCGCGACCTTCAGGTTCCTTTGCCATCAAGTTACCGTTGAGCCTGTGGGTCAGGATCCAACGGTTGCGCTATATCGTGAGCTAATAGAAGTTGGAAATATGGACCATCGGATTCTGACCCAGTGGCTTGGTGGTAACGTGCTGGCCAAAGAAGCTGAAGGTCGCGGGTTCTATCCTTGGGGGGTCGTGGGTGCGCACTGCTGAGGAGTCCCTTACTAGGTTTCCTTTGTTCCTCTAACTTATGTAAGTCTACGATGAATAACAACGTGAAATATTTCCAAATTCCCACAACTCCCTCAAAATATTTTATCAACATAGCTATTAACAGAAGTGCATGACAGACGTTCCAGTGATAGGTGCTAGGTAAATAGCTTTTAAATTCATGAAGACAAGTCAAACACTTTTACAGGGATCACAGAGCTATTCTTCTTTACAGAAATGAGAGATTTAAAAGGTTTTATGCTAAGCGTTGACGAAACACTATCACAGTTTACAGAACATTACAGAACTTTCATTAATTGTGTTTACCAAAAAATAAGTAAAAGATATATATACTTCTGACGGAACCAAGAAGTTGTGCATTATTCATTATCATTTAGAGATTTGTATTGTATTATTATATCCTACATACCACCAGTTCACTAAAACTGAATAGTTAGAACGAGTCAGTTATCGCAAAACTAACCATCCCTACTTCGTTCGGTATTTGGATTGTCTCACCGTGACCAGTAAAACGTATTGATTGAGATAGGAAATCTACAACTAACAATTTAAGTTTGTACTAAATTTCGTCTACTATTAACTAGACCACAGCTTATGAACTGAATATTTTGATGTCTGCAGAAAAGCATCGTGAAATTCAACATTTCGGGTTTTTCTAGAAGAGTTACTTTCATTTCAGACTATCTGGTAAGCATCTGGTTTGATGTTATAAATACATCACTATCCTTCAAAGCCTATCTAAGATAAGATGTATGTCAAGTTTTAAGCCACTCGATCTCATTTCAAATACTAATATTTTTCATTGTGGTAGGTTTGTTTTAAAGAATAGATTATCACTTGATATCCTGAATTCAGAAATACAATGCAGGATTTTCAGCAAAAACAAACAGCTTCGTGTAGCGGAAAATACGTCGCACTTATTGTATGAAAGTTACTGATAATATTTGGCTTTAAAGATCAAAGTGGATGTGATGCAAGTCTATAACCTTGCACACGAAAATCAACTCACTATATGGATCACTAAGTCAAAGTTGTTTTTAAAGCTACAACCTGTAATTAAGGGGTATCACTAGGCGAAAAATACTGATTCACAGAATCAGTCAATTTTATGCAAGCAGAAATGAATATAATTCAATATTCACAAACTGTGGACTTCGAAATTGTTTTCTAGTGTTCTGTTGGCCTGTGGAGTGAAGCGGGTTGGAAGTGACAATAAATAATTGCCGTAAACACTAGATGATGTTTGCTATGGTTTACCAGTAGTTAGAGGGGGAAATGTGAACCTCTAGATAGCAACCAACCGATGAAATAACATTTCAGTCATGGAAGTTTACCCCAGTGTCTTGCTATTAAAATAATTCAATGATGAATTTCATGTTAGTGAGTTGAATCAGCCTTACAAATATTAAGTCACAACTAGTCTGTCAAACATTCAACCATGTGGAGTGCAGAATACTGATTCGAAGTTGGTTAGGCTAGGTATGTGTCTGAGAGCTAAACATTTCACTGTAAAAACGCTGTGGATTTGTAGACATCAATAAATGCCTAAAAATCCATTGCACACTGGGAGATTACTTGGTAGGCTCCTCATATTGAAAGTTTATCAAAATCCATCAATCTTTTAACCTCTCACTAAAATCTCTGACTAACTACGTGTTACATTAACAAAGCGTTTAACATGACATATCATGATCTACTAAATCCACATTTATTTAAAAAAATATTTTTAACATGCAACAAATGGGAAATGAATTTTATTCTCTTGACATATAAACATTTAGAATTGAAAGTCAAACTGTATAGTGAAAAAGGCAGAAAAATCTTTTTTCATCCTGTCAAAAGTTCAAACAGTTAGCTTGCAAACTGGAGCCACTGTAGAATAAAGTGTTTTATTTCCTGAAGTAAGATTTCTCTGATAAATGCGCTCAAATCCAAAGATCAATTTAAATTTAATAGTTCTCAAAGAAACCAACTGTTATTAGATCTTGTTACATCACCAGCTAATTAACTGGGAAAAAAACGTTTGTAAGTTAAGCGAGATTAAACCGTTTTATGGTTTAATCAGGGAAAAACTGATGTAAAAATTACAACGTAAACTTGAGACTATTGTCAAATCTACTGAATAATCCAACAGGTAGTTATCATATGGCATAACTACTCATTTTGAATGCTGTAAAATAACTCAAAGACATTTTCTGATAAACGGAAATCATCGAGCAATTTGTTCCCAGTGATTGTGTACCTTATGTCAAATGAACCAGGTAGTGACTGAACCTGACTAAGAATTCAGATCATCACAAAATTCAGACTACTGGCCTAGAGAATGCTGACCTGGTGAAGACTGACTGGATCACGGCAGTATAGTTCTGATCACGTTTTGGCTTTGCTTTTGGTTCCGATCAGGTATCATGTAGTTGAATGACATGCAAACTATTATTTGCCATAATCAAACTTGCTAGACAAATGAGTTCTGTCGTTAAGGCATCTAAGTCGATTTTGCTGATAAAGAGTATGAATGAACGCTTCCTGAATAAGCTACCATTAGTAGTATATATATATATATATATATATATATATATATATATATATATATATATATATATATATATATATATATATATATATATATATAAGGAGATAATGGCCGACATGTAAGCATAATCCACATTGTAACAGACTTCGTAAAAGTTGTCAAAAAATTCATCACAATACTGTGTTTTTAAGAGATCTAATCTCTGATAGAAAAGAAAGGAAGGTCACCCTTTGCTCACTGAACAACAATGCTCAAAGTTTGAAGATATTTTTTCAAATTAAAAAGGCTTAACTTCTACGTGAAGTAGATGCTGGTGAAGTTGCATAGCCTGGTGATGAAACGTTCAAGTACAAACCTCAAAGCTTGGAGAACACCAAACAACTGTCATTCTTATCCTGAGCCACAAGTCATCTTATTATCTCTGATTCAAAATCTTTATAAGGTTATATTTATTAAACTTGAAATGGAAAAGTGGACTGAAACGATGTATTGAATCTTTTATGTGAATCCTTGTCAAGATTTGGCCAAATAGTTTCATAAATATTTGGCACCGAGCGAAAAGTCAACATTAGATTCAAGTTGTATTTGAATAAATTTCAGCGTTTTTGAAATGAGAAACTCAACATTTCGTATGGAATTGTGGTTAAGTTTCGGCAAGGAAATAATTGAAATTTACATTGTCGAGGATATATATATATGATGCAGATTTTGATTATTTCCCTGAAGAACCTTGAGGAAGACGTGTGTGCGAAACACTGAAATTTCATTATTTCAAACACGCTGAGATTCATTCAAATATAACTTAGACATATTTAATGTATATAAACTTATTCCATATATAGTTTGTTTACTTGTTTAGTACAGAAGTAGCCAACAAAATTAGTCTACGTAAATATGGAGATAATGTACTTGAGGCCTAGATTTTCCAATTTCAATGAATTCACGTAAGTTTCATTCTCCAAAAAGAATAGAAGTATTATTAGAATTGTAATTAAGTAAATTAATCATATACACTGTAGACATCACTAGAACGGACTGACTAGATTGTTACTAGATTTAAAAAACATGATTCAAGTGTTTTATTCACTAGTCTAAATGCAGCATCGTAATCCACTCTTATATCTCTTCACCACTTAACTTCTCTCTCTCTGTCTACAAATACATTTCTGTCTTCAGCATTTCATTGAAGCATCCTTAAATAGTGCTTTGTCTACAAGTCAACATGATTTACAAATATGTGTTATAAAATAGTTTTTAATTTTGATTACTATGCTGGATGCAGTTAGCTAGCTAAAGTAATATACTTTCAATTCAATTAAGCTTCCGCAGTCATTTATCTTATTGAAGAGAAGGTAAGATAAAAGCAAGCTTTATCACTATAATTTTTGTCTACCTGATTTAAATGTATATATGTAAAAGGTTATATAATTGATGATTAAGAAGGTGTTTTATGAAGGCTGAAACCGTCTTTTATTGCTGTCTTTCTGTAGTGCTGTCTGTTATACCTTAAGTTGTACAAACATCACAACATGTAGTATGATACTGTATATAGTCTGATGAACGTTTACGTTTCCATACTTGTTTTTAAATACTGATCTACGAAAGTTGATGTCATCAAACAAGAGGAAGAGTGAAATATTAGGTTAGGAAGAAAGACTTTTTACTAATTCTTTTTGAAAACACAATTTCAATTTCAGCCGTATGATTGCTACCGTTTCAATGAAATTGAGATCACTCGAATTATTTTGTTCATTGATTACCTTGTAGGATTCTTAGGTATCTATTTCACACCTTGTATCGATAAAATGCAGACTGACTCTATTGTTGACAGCGATTGTTCCTGTCAGACACAGGCTTTTTGATACACATCCAAAGAATCCAATTTATGTGCTTCTCTTTGTTATTTCAATGTGACTGCTACCATAGGTGGACTTAAATTTGTATACACAATTGAAGAAGAAATGCAAAGGGGACCTGTCGACTTTGGATTGCGCCAAAATGTATGTTATTCTGTAGAGAAAGATCAACTTAGCTCCCGGATATATTTTATTCGGTACCGATTTCAGATATCTAGTAGTTTTTTCAGGGACATCGTCACCTATGAAGTTCAGTTTAAATAAAAACAGCCTCCTTGTTCACTGTAATTTGGTTTCGTTAATTTTTTCAGATCTCCCGTATGTACTGATAACGTTTATGGGTATTGTTTCCACTGCCAGGATCTTTACAAAACTCAGGTGAATCTTCTTCCAATTTATCACTTGATCATATCCTTATAACTGTAGGAAATAGGGTTTTAACCAATACTAGTTCCAAATTGACTTGACAGAAACTACTGAACTTCAGGTATAGTCCATTCCGTATACTCTTTCGAAGAATAAATTTTTAAAGAGTATCATTCTTTCTGAGTTGTAAGACAATATCCAGAAAGCTGAAATTATCATTGCTTTCATGTTTCATAGTGAACTTGATATTTTTGTTAGCGTCACTGAAGAATTCAAGTAAGTGAGATGCATAACGTAGGCCGGTGCATATGAAAAAGTATCATTGACATATCTTGAATAGTATATCGTTTACTGAATTGTATGCTTACATTTCGTCTTCTCTTTTACACTTTCTGGAACTATCTTTTGAGTTCTATTTTAATGTGTATTTATAAAGCATTCAGAGGCGAGATATCTATTTATAAAGTAAGTTTAAACAAAGGGATAGTTAAAAGATGCATGAAACTAAGACATAAAACTTGATTAATTTAGAATCTTACTTTTTTTAGTCTGTAGCAAATGTAAACTAAACTGTCTGGGATGATACAACTCTAATCTATGTATTTTTGAGCCTAAAGTTCTACCTTTGGAAGAAATTTCTTGGTTGTTTAATGGAATAAAGTCTTTAGTAAAAGTGAAGTTTCACAAGAAACACAAAACATTGCTTCCAATTCGTTTTCCCGAGTGCTACATTTAAATTCTGATGCAAAAATAAGAGCGCATACGGTTTCATACTTGGCTTTCCTCGTATGATATAGTTAAGCTATAATAATCTATAATTTCTTTCAATACTTGGATGTCACAGAGCCCTTAAATTCAGTCGTCCAAGATGTCACTTTGACACAACACACCTATAATCCATAATAACAGTCCAGTGGAATAAGAGAATGCAAAAAGATGGATGCGTAGAGATTTTTTTCCACTCAGTAGAATATATCATAATAATTGAAATACTTTACTAGAGTAGTCATTTAAAAGAAAGGACCTGATATACTTCCAGCCTGGTGCGTTCATCTAATTTTGGCAACTGATTAATCGTGCTACACACATAAATTTTGAAATCTGCTTACTATCACCCACTGAAGAAGAAAGGAAACTTAGGTAATTTTCAAAGTATTTTATGTTTCAGTAAAGTTTTTCCCAATGTATTTCATCAATAGAAATCCACTACTAACCAGTATCAGGCAATATTGTGATAAAAGAAAATGATAAGACTAGTCAGACAGCACAATTACATAAAATCAGAGGTCATTTCTTTGACACCTCATTTTCAACAGTAGAGAAATCGAAATTTTAATAAGAGTTTCAGTGTTTCTTTTACATACTATATCTCTGCACTAAGGAATGTTACTTGTTTCCATGATTACATTCAATAAAAAACCCTTCTCTCTAGTAGTTTGTAGCTGTGGTACAAGTGTACCACTATATTTTGTATAGAAAATTGAAGCGGGAATGAATTTTTTTGTTATTGCTTGCTGGTGTTAGAAGTGATCAGCCTAGGGTTCGACTCTGAGGAGGAATAAGATCACTTGCTATAAAGCAGGTATATCAAAATGATGAGACCCATATAGGGTGAAACGTGCATCTTGAATTCTAATTCAAGCCATTATTCTTTATTAACTACAAATTCATCCCGATTTCGCATCACAGGTGTTGATAAATGTTGATTGTACAGTAAACGATAATATAAAACCTCTTATATTCAGTCAAATTATAATTGTTTTCAGATTTCCGGAACAATGTAGATATTCGAAACAAACCTTATTATCATTATTAGTCCTTTGAAATCCTAGTGGAACATAGAATTTCAGTAGCACATATCCATTACACTCTGTTCTCTAAAACCTTCTGAACCTCGCCACACCACTGTCAACAACCTCTCATCTATTCATCTCATGATCTCCTCAATCTCACACTCATCTCCAAAGCCCAACTCGTCGCTTCCCATTCCGGTTACACACACCCCCTGGCCTGACGCCTGATGTCCTCAATCGGTATTCTCAGTGCATGCCTAATCCATCTCCACTTCCTCCTTCTGCATACTCATTGACCGATAGGTTCCCACATCCTTGGTTCGTTCCCACAGTTCCTTGTTACTTATTCTCATTATTGTGACCATCTGAGATTCAGTAACCAGTCAGTGTGAGCAGTTGTTGATGATTATATGTGGTTTGTTGGAAATGCTTTTCGTGACGCACCAAGTCTCTCAACCATCACACAGACGCACTGACTTGACTCAATTAGTGCCGAAAATCCACATGTTGTTCACGCTTTATGCTGAGTACAGTGCAGTGCAGTGCAGTGCAGTGCAGTGCAGTGCAGTAGATCTCCACACTGGTTTCAGGTTAATGAAGGCCTGTCCTGCTGTCTTTCCAATCCTGGCTGCTTTGGCATCCTCGTCTGTGCCACCACCACCACCACCACCACCTGCAGTTGAAACGATGCTGCCTAAATAGGTGAGAGACGGATTCCTCCACATTCCTCCCGTTGATGCTGATTGCAGCTTCTTGTTGTTGATGGTGGTGGTGTTGGTTGTGTGTGTATCATCATCACCTCTCTCTTCTCCACGTTCACTTGAAGTCCCATCTTCTCTGTCCTACCTCTTCTGTCAACTTGTTGGATTTCGCCTGTAGATCTTCAAATTTGTGTGACATTAGACACAAGTCATCGTTGGCGAAATCCAAATCTTCGAGGATCGATTCCTCGGTCCAGCATATTCCTCTCTTCTCACTCCTCACAGTTTGTTGCACGATCCAGTTGATCACAATCACGAATATCATGAGTGATAGTAGACGGCAGCCTTGTCTTACTCCCGTCTTCACCTCAAAGACATCAGTGAGCTGAGCTTTCCATTGTGAATTACGTGGAATGTAGTGTCTTCATGTAGTTGTTGAATGATGTTGATATAGGTTTGTGATATTCCGTATTGTTGAAGCAGGTGTCTGTCAAATTACTTCTGGATTGACGCTATCGGAGAACTTTTCAAATTCAATGAAGTTGGGGGTAGAGTCGAAACAAACCTTGTAAAGCCATAATGATCATTCACAGTAAATGAAATTTGTTACAATAAGTCCTAGTAGAAGGTTACATACACTAGTTAATTTAATAAGCAGTGTTTCAGTTATCGAACGATTTTAATTCCTAGGATTCATACTGAAAAAGCCTTAAACTTTTGTGCGGTAATATTGTATAGCTGTTTTTCAAATATTCATTGATATTTAATATTGTGAATAACTTTCTGCATATTAGTATACATCACAGGGACTTAAAAATGTCAGATACTAAGTTTTAATTCCTTTTGGAAAATTATATTTGTCATTTACCATGACCTAAATACGAAATTAATCATATTGTGGTGCTAGTTCATACAAAATTCATTATCCTCTTAACATCATCATTTTTTTTTTCAATTTTAATTTTCTTAATATGTTACACTGAGATTTATAGAGCTACAGTCAAACTGACGAATGATTTGTAAATACTAAATGATACAGTCTATCAATGTTGAGACATATTCTTAAAATGAATACTGACAGACCACTATTAGTTTTCCATTTGAAATGACTGATGAAGTGAAGAAAAACAGACCGAAACATTGATGACCAAAAAGATTGATTTTGTATTATGATCACTTTCAGGTTTATATTATTTATATATTATTCTAATGGATTCAGTTAATTAAAATGTCTCATAGAAAATTGTGTATACTTTTAGTATATCAGTAAATAATCTTTTAATAGACTTACTTGTGATTGACGTAAGTGTTTCCAAGATTTATTAATTCACATACAGAAAGATGCTGTCAAATTTTATTTCTCATCATGTTGTATATACTTTTAAAATGTCAGATGTTTTTCTCTAAGCTAGTGATAAGTGTACTTAGATTTTATTTTACTGCAGAAAATTGGGCAATTAGCATTTGAATCAACGATATCCTAATCTATCATTAAGAAAGAAAAATAACTAACAGCAAAATTAGTGTGAAAGTTTTCTACTTAATAGATCATTTATTGACTTGCTCTGTTGTTATTCAGTTGTGGATATATTTTACCACAATTAAAGTATCTTATTTTAGGCTTCATATGCAAAACACACGATTGTAGAGAAAGAAAAGTTTTCTTTTCGATGAGATCATTCTCTCAGCTATACATTCATGAATGTATGGTAAGAGGAATAGAACATTCCAGACTAATTCCTAGTCAAAGGTCAGTTTAAGCTGCACCACAAAAGAAAGTTACGTAATTGGGGAATAAACAAAACGGTTACAAAATAAAAACAGTTACGTCATATGTGGGTTATTTCGAGTGATAGGTAATTTACAATGCCTGTAGAAAAAGAAGGAGGTCGTGCATACTACTTTTGAACGCGTCGTGATAGTTTGAGTTTTTGAATCACTAATGCTTCAGTTATGTACATGTGTCTTAGCTTAGCCTCACTCCTTTCGAATGGCTTGGCAGCACTATGCACAGAATTTTGAAAGACTTATCAAAAGCAGCCAAATGTACTGAGTTTACTAAGTGTTCTTTTACACAGCTGAGGATGTATTTGCATTCTTCTCTTGCCAGCCAAGTCAGATACTGTTCACGAGCACATTACATAAGCTGCCTCACGGTACGACTGATGTACTCAGCTCCACAGGAGGAAGTTAACTGGTATACACACACTGATGTGGCCCACTGATTTGGCTTATCATTTGCATGTTGACGAATGAGTTTCTGACAGGAGAATGTGATTCGAAGATTTGTGGCAAAGGATGTTCTGTTTATAGACCTTGATAGTTTATTTCTGAGTTTATCTGCAGCATTGTCTCCCTCGAATTCAAGGTATAGCAGTAAAACTTTTTTCGGAGCAGCATGCACGCGTTCCGTGGCGTCTTTCGACTTCAGATTCCAATCTGTAGATTTTAGTGGGTTTCCATTTTCCATTACGATTCCTCGGACGTTTCCTAGTTCATCATAGATGGTATCGTCAGTGCATATACTTCGTATTGTTGATGAGAATGAATTGATAAGATTCCTCTTTCTGTGCAAGGACAAGTAACTTTAAAAATTATTGAACTGTCTATTTCAAGTGCATTTTCTGTAAATAGACCTTTGAAGTTGGACGTCAAGCAAGGAAAATTTCGAGTTCGTCTTTCCTTTTACAGTGAATTTGACAAGTGGACGAACAATATTGAAGTCCAGAAGCAGGTTTCTGAGATCCGAATTCTTCTCACGAATAATAAAGTTATCATCCATGCATCTTTTGTAGAAATCAAGTTCTTTGATTATTTTTAATTATCGTATCTTCCAGGCTTGTCATAAATCAGTCAGCTAGGAAGCGTTCTTGAGACAATCCCATTGCTATGTTATCTATCTGTTTGTAGGTTTCGTTTTTAAATCTGGTGGGCACATGTACTAATTAGAAATTAGCTGCTTTTTTCAATTTATCAATAGAATAAGCGCAACAATCCACGCTGTATAATCTCCTATGATTGGAAGAATTTGATATCCACGTTACAAAAACATCAGTAAACAAGGGACCATAGAGATAAATATTCTGGGCGGTATTCATTGTGAACTGCAGTCAGTTAAAGAACCAATGAAAACCTGGGAGGACTGGGCAGCAAAGTCCATTTACTACCAACCCGGGAATCGAACCCAGGACCCTAAGGTGTAGGGGCCAGCTCATTACTGTTTAGCTACTGAGTCAAAATCCACTGGTCCACATTTTCTTACTTTTGTATACCATCACCGTGGGTGTACAGTACTGTGGAGTCCCAGACCAGGTTGGACAGATGTCAAGTTACCCTGATTTTTCGATAGCTCTGGAAGTGATGTCAGTCCATGATGAACATTACCTTGAAAGGGATAATTCCCTACAAACTTTCAAACTGACTTACTGTCTACTGTCCACTAGTGGTATGCTTTGAGATGGATTTTATGAAGTTCCAATCTGAAGGCATGACCAATGAAGTTAGTCAGTTCGAGTGTGAATATAAATACTCGCTGGTGGGATAGGTTGATGTCTGTGTTTTATTGTAAGAGAACATAAGCCATTGGATTCTGACCGAGTGGCTTAATGCTGTCGCACTCACCGCATCACACGATTGTTTTGTGTTAGTTTCATAGTGGGGTTGTGGTTGGATACTGATGAGGAATACTATACGGGAAAAAAACAGTTCCCAGTGGTATGTTCAACACTGGCACACCACAGTGTTGTGTTGGCTTTTTTTAGTGACTTCACTATAGGCCTAATCAGCATACTTTAGTTAGTATCTAACACCTGAGGTTTAACAGGCATATCCATTACCATTTAATGAGCAATCCACATCCATTTTGTGTTTTTGTTATTTGTAGCCATTCATGCTTTGAGTTTGAATTATGCGAAAGTCGTCATTAATGCTTTATTGAACGTCATTAAGTTCACCAATAAATTTGTTTTGTTAAATATGATATCTTGCATGCATAGCTACTTTCTGAGTCATTTACTACTTAACAGGTAAGTGTAAAACATAAGTATTATGTGATCTACTCCAGAAATAGCCTGTTTCAATTTATGTTTAGCTTTATGTTTATTCTATAGATTTGAATAAATTCATAAGATGATTACTACAATACTTGTTATTAGAAATATAAAATTTCAGTTTTATGATTTTATCATTCAACTTGTGTATGTGAGTGTTATAGTTTAAATATGAGTAAGTCATGTTTCACATACCTAACAGATCACATTTTATAACTTAATCAATAGACTTGAGAGATTACTAGACACTTGGAAATGAGATCTATCATGAAGATTTTGTTTTCTGATATATATCATGATAACATTAATATCTATGATAAAATTTTCGCTTTTCACTATCAAGAAATATTAGCAATTTGTGAAATGTTTCCAAAGAAAATGAATTTTTTTGAAATAGAATTTAAAAGTAGACATTTCATAGTAATTAGGGCTATTAATCCTATCCTAATAAATCAGTTAAAAAATGTGGATCATGATATAAAAAATCAAAGTGAACACTGACCATCATGTTTAAGCTGAAGCAAGAAATCATTGATCATTGATACAATGTAATCCATCCACTCCAAAATGTATATTTCCTTAATGTCAGTACATAAAGTCAAAAATATGAATACTCATAAAGACTTTCAATGGGAAAGCAAAAAGACTCCTATTGACTCACTGGAATTTCTTTTATTGCTTTGTATGAATCCTGTTAAATGGCACAGGAAAACGTTCAAAGGTCGGAAGTCCTTGTTTTTAGTTATTGTATTAACTGACTTCACTGATCATGTCATTTCCTTTTCCCGTCAAACAGTAAGGTTTATACAGATACGTATTATGAGAATCTACAAATCGATGGATGATTTGATGGTAGGAGAATATGCATAATAAACAGCAATAAGAGTTTGTAAACTAGTTTTTCTGTATACTGCCTGTCTACTTCAATCATAAGGAAATACCGTCGTCAATAAAATAAAGTGAGCATACGTCTGTACTTCACATTGGCTAAAGGGATTTCTAGAAATGTGTAGGACATACCAATGGCATCGAATATATATATATATATATATATATATATATATATATATATATATATATATACTATGATGATATATCAGCAAAACGGAGTGTTGTTGTTTTCACAAGAAATAGCTGGTGATGTTCACTGTCTCAGCTGAACTACTACTACGAATACTGATACTAATAATAATGAACGTTTTACTAAGAACACGCTTTGATTAAAGGAGCAAGTATTTATATGTTCTCAGTAAACTTGACTTTCAATGTGATAATCACACCTAAATCTTACTATTTATAAATAATGATTATGCGTATGGTCAGCTGATTAACAAAGGGCTATTCATAGCATAAGGAGTAATTATTGTGACTCATTAGCACAGTGGATGACTCTCCAGCGTACGAAGCGACGGTTAACAGGTTCTAGGCTTAGTGAGAACAACATCAATCAATAGGAGGTAGGTGCATCCAACTGACTATTCACAAATCGAACGAATGATTCTACTGTTAGCCACCAAATAGTCAACAGCATAATGACTACTTAAGCAGTATCGAGATACCTGGATAGGAAGCTATCCGCCAACAGAGGTTGAGCAGTTAAATCGAGTACAACAACAGGAAATTTTAATTATCAGTTGAGTCAAACGTAATACATCTGAAAGTCAATATTTTTCGTCGATTTATTAATTATTGAAACTCTCTATTAGACATTTAATTCCAATTTTGTTATTACCTTTAAGACTAAATTTTCAGATAACTTCAGGTTGTAATAACTAATATGCTACATCGTTTGCTTTCTTTTTCTCTTAATTCTGAGTCTAGAACTAGAAATGTAATTCATGTAAGTACACTTAGGCAATACCATGAAACCTGTTCCGCAAGATCCGATGTTTAAAACAATCAAAGTTGGCGCCGAAATGAAAGCAGTTTTGATCTAATGACTCAGTGTCATACTTTCAAAGTTACATTTGCTAACTGTTAACTACTTATATGTCTGATTTCAATATACAATATTTAGCATGTTGATCGCTTAGTATACCATAATCTATAAATAAAAACTAATTTAGAAATACATGATTTAACTTATAGGGTATGCATCTAAAGTGTTTCAGATATTGTTTTTGAGACTATTTGAAGGAAAATTAGTTTAAGGGATTAATCTAGATGGAATAAGATGTGGTTAAGACTGAAAACAAGAACATGAATTTATACAAAATTCGAAAAAGAGGTTTTAGAGTTATTGCCTCTCAGTGCATAACTTTCTAATAGCGTTCCAGTAAACTTCGAGCACTTGGAGTTTTCAAGTGCAAAACGATAGAGAACGTAGCTCCCGGAATTAACCCTAAACAGACCAGTTTGTATTTCCCAAAAATTCAAAACGCAATCTTCCCATATAGAAGTGGACTTTATTCCTAATCAACTGAAAGTGGTGATGATAAATGAGTTTGGACTCATAAGCTACTGATGTCATAGGAGAATTTAGGCAATAGACTTGATTAATTGGCTGTGAAAGTGTTTATCATAATCTGTGTTCTCAAAAACGGTAACAAAAAACGTTTACTCAAGCGTTTAACTGTGATGCCCACATTTTTTAGGGACATATGAAGATAGCAACCTCGCCTGGTTAGCTAGTTCACTTGTTACTAGCCGATCCTAAGCCCAAACAAAGGGAAGGCTGAGCATAGGGCTTGCAACCCTAACCGGGAAAACCCATCCGACCGCTAAAGAAATTTCAAAGCACAAGCAAAATATAAAAAATAAAAAACAAAGTTATTCCTGCCTAGAATCGGAGAGACAAAATGACGTCGGTTGGTGAAAGCCATCGGAAAGCGAATCGGCCAATGTGTCTTCTCTCGATGAAAGAGAAAGTAAGGATGGGGACATGGAATGTCCGCACCATGTATGAACCTACCAAGGCTTCCCAGATTAAGAAGATAAGAAGGTATAGCATAAAAGCGTTAGGAATCTGCGAAAGCAGGTGGGATGGAAGTGGACTTTTCAAACTGTCAACTGGAGAATCAATATTCTAATCCGATATCGTCACCCAGAGGACAACCATGAGAACACTGAGTTTTGGAGTGGCTATCATTATGTCCCCAAGAGCGTCAAAGGCTGTCATACAGTGGGAACCAATCTCCGACACATTGGCAAGTGAAGCAGAACAAGCTGCTGCTAGGAGAGACCAGACAACATTCTATCGAATAACCAGGGAAGAGGTCAACAAAGATGAAACCAATAAAAGATGATGCATGAAATTTAATTACCAAAGAAGAGAAACGAGGGAAACGATGGGCTGACCATTTCAAAAAGCTCTTGAATCGACCACCAACTGCACTCTGTCCAGAAATACCACCTGCAGCCGCTGAACTACAAGTGAACACAAATCCACCAACAAAAGTCGAATTCCTGAACTCCATAAGAATACTGAAATGCGGGAAAGCAGTAAGACCGGGTGGAATCCCTCCAGAAGCACTGAGAGCAGACAAAAGCAGACATGCTCATACCACTATTGCAGAAGGTCTAGAAGGGAGGAGAGATACCTGTCCACTGATTAGAAGGAGGGCTACCTTGTCAAACTCCCGAAGAAGGGAGACCTAATTGTTTGCACGAACTGATGAGGAATCATGCTGCTATCCACGCCAATCGAAATATTGTGCCGCATCAACCTGGAGATGCTAAAAGATGCTCTGGATTCAAAATTTTGATCGGAATAGGCTGGCTTTAGGAAAAACAGATCATGTGCGGACTAAATTGCAACGCTTCGCATAATCATAGAACAGAGCATAGAATGACAGTCAACTCTCTACCTCAACTTCATTGACTTTGAAAAGCCCTTCAATAGCGTCAATCGAGAAGTAATTTGACAGACACCTGCTTCAACAATACGGAATATCACAAACCTATATCAACATCATTCAGCAACTACATGAAGACACTACATTCCACGTAATTCACAATGGAAAGCTCAGCTCACTGATGCCTTTGAGGTGAAGACAGGAGTAAGACAAGGCTGCCGTCTACTATCACCCATGATATTCCTGACTGTGATCAACTGGATCGTGCAACAAACTGTGAGGAGTGAGAAGAGAGGAATATGCTGGACCAAGGAATCGATCCTCGAAGATTTGGATTTCGCCAACGATGACTTGTGTCTAATGTCACACAAACTTGAAGATCTACAGGCGAAATCCAACAAGTTGACAGAAGAGGTAGGACAGAGAAGATGGGACTTCAAGTGAACGTGGAGAGGAGAGAGGTGATGATAATACACACACAACCAACACCACCACCATCAACAACAAGAAGCTGCAATCAGCATCAACGGGAGGAATGTGGAGGAATCCGTCTCTCACCTATTTAGGCAGCATCGTTTCAACTGCAGGTGGTGGTGGTGGTGGTGGTGGCACAGACGAGGATGCCAAAGCAGCCAGGATTGGAAAGACAGCAGGACAGGCCTTCATTAACCTGAAACCAGTGTGGAGATCTACTGCACTGCACTGCACTGCACTGCACTGCACTGTACTCAGCATAAAGCGTGAACAACATGTGGATTTTCGGCACTAATTGAGTCAAGTCAGTGCATCAATGTGATGGTTGAGAGACTTGGTGCGTCACGAAAAGCATTTCCAACAAACCACATATATTCATCAACAACTGCTCACACTGACTGGTTACTGAATCTCAGATGGCCAGAATAATAAGAATAAGTAACAAGGAACTGTGGGAACGAACCAAGGAAGCGGGAACCTATCGGTCAACGAGTATGCAGAAGGAGGAAGTGGAGATGGATTAGGCATGCACTGAGAATACCGATTGAGGACATCAGGCGTCAGGCCAGGGGGTGTGTGTAACCGGAATGGGAAGCGAGTTGGGCTTTGGAGATGAGTGTGAGATTGAGGAGATCATGAGATGAATAGATGAGAGGTTGTTGACAGTGGTGTGGCGAGGTTCAGAAGGTTTTAGAGAACAGAGTGTAATGGATTTGTGCTACTGAAGTCCTATGTTCCAGTAGGAATTCAAGGGACTAATAATAATAATAATAATAGTATTAAGATAGCCAGATTAATGAATGACTAATATTTAGTCAGTCTGGCTAGGGAATCGCCTTATCGCTGACAGAAATGCAAGTTAGTTTTATTATCGTTTGACCAAATATTTTTTGCTTTTTTGTTATGAATCCCACTTGCTATGTGACTGGTATGGTTTTAATGTTGTTTCTTGTATCACAGGCAATATCAAGGCATCCACACAGGGGCCCATATGCTAAAAGATACTGATCAATTCGGTCCACTCGACGGTGAGATAGTGCAAGCAACAACATAAAAACTATACCGGTTGCACAGAGAGTGACTGTCATGATCCAGTGGTCTAGTGGATAACTCTCTGGCGTTTGAAACAATCTGTCCCGGGTTCGAGTTGTGATGAGAACAACACTGCTTACATGGAGACAGGTACATTGAGGTGACGAGTGATTCCTAAATAGGGTGAAACGAGTATCCTGAATTCCGATCCTAGCCACTGTCTATCACTAATATATAATTCAAACACAGGCCCCATATCACAACAGAGACCGATCAGTTCGGTCTACTCAACTGCTGGATAAGACTAGGTACAACACCCTCAGATTATATTGAATAATTTTATTACGATAATAGCTTTACAAAGTTAAATCAAAGACAAATGGACAGTGATTTCTAGCCATGATTTAATCATTCGTTCATGAACACCACCATATCCTCTGGAGTGTGGGTGAATATTCTCAGCTCAAAACAGATACCCGAAGCCTTATGAGGACAGTTAGTGTCGCATTATGAAATATTCCGTCAGTAACCAACCCGTTGTATATAAGCTTGAAAATTATTTGAATGGAGATGGAGCATCATCAGTTTTTTTAACAAGAGAAGTTAAATTTAAAAATGTCAAGCATCTTTTATTAACAGTTAAATGAGGAAAAAAATGTCCCGGAAAATTATTTATGAGTTTTTCTAAATCTCGTACAAAAGTTCACGTTATACAATCGTTCAAAGCAACTGTATACACGATGCATCGATAAATAAATGTTATACAGAAAATCCTGATTTTGACCTTAAAGTTAAAATTTCAGGCAAATAAAGCCTTGTTTGTGACAAGAAAGAATGATATTGAGGATAAGGTCAATGCAGTAATAATGATAATAATATGGAGAATACGTACACGCTCAATATGACCATATTTACTATAGTATCCAAAACTGACGGCAGAATCCACTGAAAAATTATTTGAATAAAAAAAAAATTTTTCACTCCATTCAGTGTTCTCTGATTTGCTTGTGCGTGGAACAGGATCTGACCTATTAGAATAGCAATAAACTCTGTAGGTTGTTGTCATTATTGAGAAAGTTTGTACCAGTCACTGAAATCTAGAGTCTTACGGAATAACTACTATGAGTTCATGTCCTGTCTTACAGTAGTACATAAATTTTGGCCTGGTCTGTCAAGTTATCTCATTCTCTTTTCTTTCATCATTCATCACCGACTTAAGATTTAGTATTACTGAGTAATAATCTGAGTTCCCATACCTTCTCTCAGCACCCTGAGGTAGAAAGTACCAGGATTAATGATGGAAAAATAAGAAAGAATCAGTGAAAAGTGGTAGAAATTCGTCATAAGGTAATCAGAAAAAACGAAAGCGAAATGATAGTCAGCATGACCATAAAAATGAAGGTGATGTATGATGCATCTGGATCACTGAGATCAATTATGAACCATGTCACTTACAGTCTCCAACCACCAAGCGAACGCCTAACAGGGAAAGTGTATTTCCTCACAAGGCTTAGAGCAACAGCCACAGCCTTTCGGGGACTGATGATACGTCTTGGTGTAGACAACTCTAAACTTCTTCCGCCCTTAACCGACTTCAGCTAACATTACAGGGTGAGACAGCCAGAGACTATGCATTTGTGACACGTGTCTCAAGTGAGTCGACAAAGGTTGGCAACCACATCAACTGACTTTGATCTTCTTATTGAAACTCAGCTGAATTCTAGCTTAATGACGTGATCTTTTCACGACACGAGGTCTGTGGGACGACTATATAAACCTTATCACGTCCCCTAATTTTAATGACTACATTTCAAAGTCATACACTAGAACATACCACAAAAAGAACCTTGAGGTTCTGACTTTATTTAATTGAAATTTACTGGCAGCAGCCCCAGAAAAATCTATAAATGTAACAAGAAGATTGTTGACTACATGTGTTTCATCCCAGTTTATTCCAGCGACTTTAAGATGTGAAAGAAACCACTTAACAAGTAGCTGAAAATGTATGATTTATTCACCCAACAGTTATTAGTATCACGTGTTTCTTTCTTCATATGTTTTAAACGCTTGCTAGTTATTTACAAGTCGCTTAACTACTTTAAAATTTGGTTTAAATAGTTTTTTGAAAAGGTTTTCATTATGGATTGACAGCAATTAAATAACCGTTAAACGATTATAAGCACTAAACAGGCGTTTCGCTCTTGTATAAAAATCCTTACCAGTCAGAACATTGAGAGGCACCAAATCATAGACCGTAGGGCCTCACGGTGAACCCATTGTCATCCAGCCACTAGGTTGGAATTCAATGGATTACAATTTGCAGATTCTTTTTTTCGTGATAAACCTCGACTATCATTTGATGCCGTTGACGATCATTTGTCGGCTAACCACTAGAACTTTTGGAAGCCGTTAAAAATGCAAATGATCACGAATAAACGTTTGCATAAACTACACTGAAATGAAATTCGTTCGATTTTTTTCTAAAATGAAAATTTTCCTGTTTCACAGATTTTTCGCATGGCAAATAAATAATTGATTCTCCCCTACTTCTTGCTGACAATAAATAAACTAAACTTTAAGGTAATTTATTGCAGTATGCAGCTGGTAATTCATGACTGCCGGTTTCTCAGCTTCGAGTTGATGTACAGACGACTACTCTTGCCTAATAACTGTAATCACGTATGACGCCTTTTTTAAATCCTTCTTAGCCATTTTGACCTTCAGTTTTAGCTTTGAAATGAAAGTATGTTATTGCGTTAATATGTTAAAACATTGTGTGAGACTCTAAGTCCTATTTGCCCTGAGTAGATCAATTGGAAGTCGAAAGTAAAAATGAATATAATTTACTCTATTTGTCTCATTTAATAAGCTATATTGTAAATATATGACTAATCGGAACATGGAAAAGTATTCTAAACATGAGTGAAACAAATATCTTGAAGGATGTTTTGTACACCATTTTTTCAATGTGTGGATTCATGTTATAAATTTGGTGTGAAAACTTACTGATGTTTTTACTACATAGAAAACACAGGTTTCTGGTGCAATTTAGTCGTTGAGTGCTTAAACCTATGACTCAAAATATCACATCATGTTGTAAATCTTTGATAGCCAAAGAAAAGATTGATCATTATCTCCACAAATATAGTAAATGTGACGATGCTTTGGTATTATACGAGACGTCTTTTAAGAATTTCAGCATTTTCGTAAGTTTCAGTAATGTATAGGAAAAGTGATTCATTTTGGAGGTTTGTGGATGTCTACTTGATTTCACGGACTGACATCAATTGGAGAACCTTTAAAGAAATAAAAGCACTGAACACTTGTATCATCCAAGTTTGGGACTTCTCACTAGTGCGCAACCATGAGTATGCTAGAGATCGAACTCAGGAAGTTGATGTTTCATGGCCGGCACATTGCCATCCAACCACTGGATGGGATTCCAGTGGTCTACATTTTTCAGTTTCTGCCAGTTCTTGAAATGGTGTGACCTTCATCCAATGCAGTCATTGAGCACTTTTTCTCGCGTTCAACTAAGTTTGCTCCACCGAGGAGTCGAATCTTCGAATTAAGTTACTAATGAGACAGCTTTCCAGTGATCAACGGTTCTCGATAGTTCTCCAATAGATGTCAGTTCATGATGAATATCAACTTCCTTTTGAAAAAAACATGGTTATAAACACATAAAGGGTTGAAAGCCTGAAAAAATAAAAGGATGCTATCTGATTCATCTACGTAAGGTTGGTTCACGAAAACTGTTGTACATATTTATCTAATATTTTAATACTCAGTGCTACATACAGAGAATAGTGAACATAGCTTTTTGCACAGCTAAACGTATTCATATTTCCTTTTTAGAATCGAGTAGTTGTTTGTTGAATGTCTTCAATTCCTGTCAGTCAATTAGTCCTGCAATACTGAAATTTCACTAGTATCAAGGAAGCACAAGTAGGTTACTGAAAGTTATTAAACGCTGACTGAAGTGGATCACCTTTAGATGTATGTAAGTACATGTACACAAACCTACATTAAAGTATATGTTGTAGTATAAGAATATATTGGTTGAAGACATTTGCGTGGGCTGTTTCACTGAAGACACTAGGTAAATGTGGAATAGAGAATATCTTTTCAAGAAATAGAAATAACTTTCATCATATTCATTTGAAACGCTAATTGTGATCAGCGACAATGAAGATAATGAACTACCTTGAAATGACACATAAAAGTTAAACTTACTAACTTCAGATTTCTTCTCAGTTCACTTTTTCTTTCCTACCTACTCTCATTTACCTTATTAAGGTAGGCTAACTGCTTCTCTTTTATTATTTTCTATTTTCTATGCCTTTCATCCACTTTTTTTTCATTTCACTATTATTCTTTTTATGGTAGCGGTAAAAACTGAAGTAAAGAATTGAATTCCATAAGGAAGAAATAGTAGAATATTTAATGTATGTATGCACCTGTGTACCAGCTTAGAGAGTTAGACTAATTTGTTTTGATATATTTCTGTTTGTGTGTAAACACATACGCACACATATACATGTTGAAAGATTCTTCAAATAGATATTTCATAGGAAAATATATTATCAATAACTTAGAATATATCTCCGTTTAATAGTCAGAATATATTCTAAATTGATTTCTTGGGGCAAAACAAAAATGTCGATCTTACAGAGGCAATTTCATATCGTTACTAGCAGTTGATTGCCTACATGGAAGAGTTATGAACAAAAATATGGATGAATTTTATCAACGTGATCTATTTGTAGACTCTATCTCTCCCTCTCTCATTATAGGTGTTTGTGTGTTTGTAGGCTAAGATACTAAGCATTGATCGGTATAAAATCTAACATTCAGAAAAACGGAAAGTTTATACTCTTATATTTATTAGTTTAGATACTAATTACATGTACAAGCAAAACATTCGTTAACTTTTTGATCATTCATAACTAACTAGTACGATATATCCCGAAACACAAAATCACTTTAGTACCATTATGTTATAAACAAGCTTATAGTGAATAGCTGTTTTTCATTAGTAAAACAAATATATGAATAATAAGTAATATTTGTTGGACAATGTAATTCTTAGACGAACTTCATGTATATTTCCTATTTCTGTTAAAGTGGATTTCTGTCAACTATCTAGAATAATGCCTCTGTCAACATACATAATTCTATATTATTCAAATCTACAATTTCATACAATAGACATAGGTAGTTCATACCTTACAGTTAGATATATATCGCCTATGGTGTGCATTAGTACTTTCTACTAACTTTACAAAAGCCGAAAAAACGTTAAATCCTATCGGAACCATTTAGTTTACTCAAAATATTTCAGAAAATGCATGATTAGATGTTTCTTTTCATCATATTAGTTAAGAAGATGGAATCAATTCAGAATATTCTCTTACAAGAATAAAGGAAATAAGCATGACCATTTCAAATATACATTTACTACTATTAACTAAATACAATTAACCAGATAGTAAACTCCGACATGTGTTTGTAAGTAACCAAGTAACCAATTAAAGGTGAGATTTGAAGGTCATTGTTTGACAATTCATGTTTAAATTGGCTAACTAACTTTCTCTCAGTCTCATTGAAGTCTTGAAACTGTTAGAAGTTTTGGAATACCTCATACTCTATTAAAAATGACTAATTGTATTATAACTGTTTAACACGCCTTGAATTTGATATAAGCTTCTTATTCTGAAATGGAAGTAATCCTCAGCTTGACTATGCAATCGAATAAAAAGCAGAATAAGTAGGGTGGATATTTATAGTTAGCGATACTTACAAGGTATAAGGCAAGACAATGATTCTTAGATATGTATATTTTTTCATAAAAATTGTAATAATAATAGCGTTATTCAAAATAACGTTTGATACAATATGGAATTCCCAGTGTGTGATATTTTAACAGATTTACTCCTAAAATAATATATTTCAACAAACTAATCATCGCAGTTAACTAATATTCCTGATAACAACATTAAAGGGAATAATGTAAGGCAGCTAGTTGGTGCTGAATTAACGCATCCAGTCTAGAATGTAGAATGAACAGTAGGACGCGAGAGTAAATTTAGTGGTGGCGATTCATTCAGCAAGTAAAAGAATATGCTATCCAAGGAATAGAAATATGATGTATTCTTTTGCATTTGAAAGTTCATTTCTGTCAAACATGACACTTTTTTATGTTTTGTTACTAACTCCAAAGACGACTACTTGAGTTTCGTTTTTAAAATCGGCGAAAGTATGTGATAAGTTAAGAGGACATATCTGAAGGATAAAAGCAAACTAAAAGTAAAGAGTTTGACATAACATACCTGGGTAGAACTTTTATTGGTAGCCTAAAGGTCTAGCAGACTGCCAACTGTTGAACATTTGTACTCACTTATTCAATCATTCAACTACTAATCTAGTAGGACTAATCAGGCTTGCCACTAAAGATGGCTGCAGCAATTGAGTGGAATACAGTATATTATTTAAAAAAGCATAATATAAGGTTATTTCAGTGCAACTGAGTCAGAATTTATGTCAATCAATTTCCTCTAGTATTTCAGTATCACTACCACACTTTTCTTACTTCTCTTATTACTTAAGCAATCACTTTTTATTTCTCAAAATAGTTTACCAAAACATTGTGAATTGAAAGAGTTTGTTAAAGCCTGTCTTACACAGTTAGTGTGTGTTGATCTTGTTGACTAACTGACTCTAAAACTTAGCGATGTCCGATTAGGCAGGTTACAGCTCTGCAAAATGAAAACTTTTCTTCTGTGCTCAAGAGGACTGGATAAGGTTATACACTACATATGGATGTACTGGTCGAAGTTACCTTAATTTCCTATAGACTAGAAAGAGAACTTGATGATCCATCAAAAGAAATAGGTATATGAATGTACAGCTGGTTAAGAAAGCGATTGAGTTGCATCACATTCGAAATTCAAAGCAAGGTCAACTGTGTTTATTTCATCAGTAATTTGGTAGATTCTTGAATATCTAGCGACAGATACTGAAGCACTGATGTACTGCAGCCAATAATGCTCACCACCGCAATCATTTTAACTAGATTCATGAATTGGCATCATATCTTAGTTTGATTCCAGGGCTAATTTTCTCAACTTTCAGCAGACAACAAAGTACTACTGTTGGGCAACTAATTATCATATGATAATTCGGTTCGTTGTGACTAGCAGAAGAACGCAGGTTGAACAATTCGATCTAATAAAAACAACGGAGAAATACAAGTATATCAATAAATAGTATTAACTACTGCCTGTTGTACAGAAGTGGCTATCGTTCCTCTGTGACACAGTGAATAACGCCTAGGTGTTTGAAGTGATGGGTACAAGGTCAGAGTCTCAGTGGTAACAACATCACTTACTGGCGTGCAGATGCATCCGCTGGCGAGTCCTAAATAAGAGAAAACGCGCATTCTGAGTTCTTTGCTAGCCATAATCAACCAAATTACCATAATTAACATCCAGGCAACATCGAGACATCCATATATATACCAGTAGAGGTCGAACAATTCAATACAATAAAAGCAACGGAGGGTTACAAGCATATCAACAAATAATAATAATGTTCGTATGGTTGGGGTTTTAGACAGCTAAATAACATACAGCATAACTTAGACTTTTAAAAAGTTGCAAACTGTTGCAATCTAAAGCTCTCTGTTAAAAATTTAATTTGCTATTATTTCAGAGTATCCAAATGTATTATTTATTTACCGCCCAATAAAGCAGCTAGAGAAGAACTGAAAGCCGAATGGTACTTGATTGCGCTTTTGTTCTGGTATGGAACCTTCCAGCATTAAGCACTCATTCATAAAAAGAACCGAGTTGAAGACTGTCACATCTTGTGGTCATCACGGTACCATTCAAACACTGAGTTGAAATCTTATAGTCCACATTTTCCTACTTCTGTCGCTTCGATCGTTGGCAATTGCATTTGAAGTTACTTTCTAGTGTCTTCAGCTTAAGTAAGTGTTTGGCATGCTCATTGTTCCATTCACTTATTACTTTAAGTGTCTACATCTGATGGCCTGCTTGAAGTTTGAGCCACCAATAAAATTTCCACCCCAATCCATCACGTACTCTTGAGGATTTTTAAATGCTCCGAACTAACTGTTTTTCAAATTAATAACAAAATGAAAGACGGAAATAGCCTTTTGATTGCCCAAAAATAAATTGTATTCCCACTCTTCAGATATCTATCTCGAATACAATGTTCTTCTACTGGCTGAATAAACCAACACTGCTGAACACCAGACGCCTATCCAACACCAACAGGCCGTTTCACGTTATCCCTTTTAACGGTGTTATTATAAATATCATTTAGATGCAATAATCGCTTTTTTGGTAACTATTGTTTTGGGAATGAATTTGTTAAGATATTACATTCTGGGAATTCTATACTATATCAAACATACTGTTTTAAATAAAGCTATCGTTGTTATTAAGCACTAACTAGTCTTAAAATTTCATCTTGCATCCCTATAGAAACCGAAATGCTCAAAACACACATTTTGATCCCTATAACGTTATATTAAATATTGTATGTCGTTTTATCTTGAATTCTCGGTGCATTTAATGGTAAAAAGTATATCATACACTGTACTTTCTAAACAAAATTACAGCAAAATCTGACAGCTAAACTCATCTAGCTGTATTATCTTTACAAGACTGTCGATTTTAAAAGTGCCTACTTTAGTTCAGTTCTAGAAAAATTTATGACCGCACTAAGAATAGTTTCAAGATATTATATTTCTGAGCTACACCAGTCTGAACACACCACTGATGAGCTCAATCATGAAAGAATCAAACAGCCATCTCATTTCTGTATTAACTGTAATCTGCATAACTGATGTAAACTGTTGTTAGCTATATATTTTAATCAACTTTATATACTCTGCAAAGTTTCTGGTTATTAGTTTCTGTTTCTTTGCGTCCAACAGTGGAAGCTTTATGTTTCATGTTAGTGTTGAATGTTTATATAGGAGTCAATTCAAATGTTATGCAAATGGCAAATAAGAGAACAAAATATCGATCCATATATTTTTCACCTCCTACAGATGACAACGGGCGAGACAACAAGATAGATTGTGTCACACTGCAACAAGCGCATATTATCTTAACAATAAGTCTTAAATACTTGAGCTCTTTTTGTCAGTATGAAGGTCAAGTGAACAAGGGATAAAATTTCCACTTTAATAAAGCTACCTATCATTAAGAAGTGATATCTGAGTGTTTACAGATTATGCTAACACAGTTAAAACAGGTCAAATCCATTTAATAACTGTAGACAACAACAGAAGTAAACAAATGTTTAACAGAAAGTGTCCAGAAACTATACCCAAGCGCACAAAAAAGTTGATGTATGTACCCATAGTATTCGGTCCCATCAAAAAGCGATTATGTGATAATCCTGAAAGGATAATGTCTCAAGTAATCAAATTCCCTAACGATGTCAACGTTAAAGACAAAATTGTGTGCTTATTGGACGTAAAAGTACTATTCACCAATGTCTCTCTGGTCAACACGATTGGTCTTTATGTGATTATATTTCTATGCATACTTTTTTAATACGCATTTCTCTGTATCACGTAAAAGAACTACTATTTTAATGTATGTGCAGCACTAAATTGGCATTCGAGGGGAACATTCCCGTCAGGTTCTTGTCGTTGTCATGCTAAGTCCTTTTTACTCCATTTAGGAGACATATTTACATCACAGCTGGAAAAATTAAAGAGGACCCAATTATCAAATTCCATCTTCACCGAATATTTCTCACTTATATCTTAATAACGTGATAAATAGTCGATTCACTTCAATTCTAAACCGATTAAATGAAGCGCAGAACACCGCATTCTTGAAATGTGTAGAGAAAGATGATGGTTACTTGCCTTCTTTGGAAATTTAATCAGTCAATGGCAGAATAGATTCATAAAATAATCCGTCTACAGAAAACCTATTTGGACAGGGCAATACATGAATAATCAATAGAATTTAACGAATATCCACCACGATACTTCGCAAGGCGAGGCGAGAATAGTGACAGAAACACTGTTGAAAAATAACTATCCAAAAAGATTTATTAGCCAGAACAAAGTAACGAGAGTCTGGAAGCCCGATCGTCATTCTGTCCTGAAGAAAGGTGTCTTCATCAGTCTTCTGTAAAATGGTGACTTTCATAGTGCAGTCCTTATGCAGAGACTTAACGCCACTCTTAGAAAGACATACTATGGAGAGTGTCGACTATGAAGACCACCAAACCTGTTAACTCTCTTGAAACCTCACAGCACGTATAACATCCCATTGCATCTGCCAGTTAAATTGTACTTGTGGTGAAATGTACATAGAAAAGACTTATAGACCCATGCAAGTTACGGCCTTGGGGGATATTTCAAAGTGGCTTCAGAGGGAAACTGAACCACCCGAAAACAAAGGTTGATTGCAGACGTCTGGGTTCTTTGATCGCAAAACATATCGTTGAGATAGGTCACAAGATTAATGTTGCTACCACTAATAAAGATAAACTCAACACGATGCTAAAATGTAACCACAGAGAAATAAATTCGAGTTTACATTTGGATAAATAGACACAGGTAAGCAGTACAGTGTACGACTTTAAGTGGTTTATGCTATCCATCAAACAGCTAAAAGTACCTTCTTCTATCATTTATCAGTTTGTTTAACAACTTATACTTAAAGTAGAATCATGGTTTCAAGCCTAAACTACTCTTCTTCATAGTTAGGAAAAGAGACTTGGTCCACATACAGCTGTACTTTATATCCTGTCAGTGATTTCTTTTTCAGGGGAGAAGAAAGAAACAACAGTTCGAAACTATGAGTTAATGTTATGGACAGTTGAAAAATAAAAATAAAAACTGCAGCCTTTGTATTTTGTGGAAGTGAAATAGCCCTTCTACGTCCATTCATTAGAGAAATATCAGTTATCCACTTTTCCTATATCAAATTTCATATCCTAACATTGCAGTTATTTTTCCAATTTTACACCTAGACATCGCTTATTTACTTCGTCTTTCAAATGTCAGGTGTTAAGGTCTGGTTCCATATTAGACTATTTTATGTGATATTGTATACAACAATACAGTCCTATATGGCGTATAACGTTTCGAGCAGAATTTATTCAACATAATCTTATCGAAAAATCAAACTACTGTCATACTCCTTAATCAGAGTATGCTTGCCTTGAGTGATATAACTATGTGCAACAAACCGTGTTCAAATATTTACTCAAGAAACAAAACTGTATAAATATATGGTTTATCACATGAACTAATCTAATATGAAGTTATGTCACAGTAGTGAGAACTAGCGTCTGTGACCACCTGTTATCAGAAATCGACCTCTGCGTGCAGAAACCATATCTGTTCAGAGCATCACGAGACGGATCAGCTAAGTTATCGATTTGAAATGAATAAATTCGGAAGTCTGGTTAGATTACTTACAAATTTTAAGATGTACGTTTGCAGTATTTTGCATTTGTCCTACAGCCTAAGTTAATATTACTAATGTTATCAAAAGTAGTACAACTATTGTTTGATTACTGAATCACAGATTACTATGATTGTCTTAGTAACAGATAATTTGTGCAGAACTCTGTCGTTTAGTTAAACATAAGATAAAGTGAAAATTAGCATTGTTTGTTGATGTGTCTTTTCTCCAAGCTAAGTGAAAACTCTGGCATGTGACCTGCCAACTGATAGTGTTTAGATCTGTCAGAAGTCTGGTCGTGAAAGAATTTCAGTTCCAGTCGTATGTTGAAAATAGATTGGATTTATTGTGTAACTTATATTTATACTCTGTCATAAGAGTGGCTTGAAAATATGTAATACCCTCTCTTCCTAAATAAAGATTCTGAGACAAAATTCCTATCATTGGACTGTACTAAATATCAGACGTTTATATCTCAATCACGTTGTCTAGTACGAACCATCTATTGGATTCAAAAAATCAAAGCTGAAATGTAGCAGTCAGACTACGGGCAGCTCATTACGAAGAAAATTGTCTGCTAATGAAGCGCACAGATTGTCTTCCAGAGATTTCAGTTACATCAGTGATTACTACAATTTCATTTGTCTGATAAGTACTATTCAAGCCACAACTAAAACCTTGTTTTTCTCCGGTAAGGTGAGTTTGTTCAGGAGAATATTACTAGTAACTGTCAACATTTCATTTTGTCATTGGGAGTTATTGGCAATTGTGATATATGATGAACTGATTCCTACCCCATGTTTATACTACCACTAAATGAATAAAGGCTTTTACTACTGACATTAGGTTAACGTGTGTGAAAGGTTACCACAAATCCGCATAAAATGCTTCTAATCTGTACAGCCTTCTAAGACCGATCATTTTGCTTCGAAGTCTCTAAAGAAGCATCTGAACTGTCGTGTAAATATCAGGTTGTTTTAAGAGGCTAAATCAATAAGATACGTGTTTCTGGAAAAGCTGAAAAACACTCAGGGCCATTTCAAATACGAGTAACCGTTAGGGGTGCGATCTGAAGGCTTTTGTTCATGTGGCCACTCATATACATAGCCAAAGATATATGACATATGGAAAGAAGAAATATACAATTTCAAAGACATAAGTTTCCTCACTCAAGTCTCAGTCTCCTCTGATACCTCCATATTAGATTAGTCTATATGATACAGCATGTTTGGACAACACTATTTACTATCAACTTTAAATACTGTTGAACCGCTGAGTGCTGTACATGATAGACTTCTCTACTATACACTTGCATGCTACCACAGTGACTATATACTCCTAATAACATTGATAAGACGTTATTCGATGTACCATTAACTTCACTGAAATAATAAGTTTTTTCACGTTATTGCTAATGAGTGTTCAAGTTGATGTGGGAAAACGGGCAACTCAAACCACTCATCAGTAATAATTACTTGGTATAAAAGTGTATACGCGAACACGGAAGATTCATCGTTTTATGGACAGTCTAGTGTTATCAATAAAAGCGTTATGTACAACTACTCATTTAGAGTTGGTATAAAGAGGTAGTGGGATAGTCATCAATTACTTTAAGGGAGAATCTTTATGTTCCACTATACTGGATTTAATTGGAGGATACTTTAAAGTTATGAAGCACATCATGATATGGTTTCTGTTTTAGGTAGCAGATATATTTATCACAAGTCCGTTATCGTGGTTAAAGCTTATCTGTCAACTGAGTTCATATGTTGAATTTTATTTTTCTCACCAATTTCATCATAACGACTTTCATGTTCAGCACTTCCCCTTCTAGGTATTAAGTGGAATTTAATGCATTGGAAAACACGTTTAGTATTTAAAGGATTAGAAAACGTGGGATGAAAAAGCGTATACAATGGTAATAAACTACTCACCTTCGGATGTACCACTGAAAGCAACATGGCCAGTTCCTTTTACTGGATGCTTGTGATCATTAGTTTGCTCACTGAGGTTTGGGTTTTTTCTGTGTTTTTGTTTACCATCGGCATCATTGTTCTTTCGTGAAGGGTTTGTGTGACCTTCAATCTGTGTCATTTCATTTGCGTTAGGAAGGTTCACTGGAGGTGGGGGAGGAGCAGCTGAACCATCACCTTCAGTTGCACCCAACAGTGCAAATATAATACCAGCTTGTGAATTGACACCAACCGCTGTGACGAGCATTTTACCGGAACCCTCCATAACGTGTGTACCTTAGAAAAAGTGAACATGATAACAGTAATCAAGAGCAGATGAACAGCTAAGAGTACCAGAAAGTTATTGATCAGAAATTCTTGATAATATTTTCTTACTTCATCATAAAATCATATAACTTCCTCAAGAATAAAAGTCATTGGCTATTTGAAGTATAATTATGACGGACTTTATTTTATGCAAAAGTTCTTAAACTATCTACACAAAATCATTTTACTTGGTGTTGTATGACCGTCATGAAATAAGGAGCGATTAGATTTCGGGCTACATTGGTACACAAGTGCAGTGGAAGATGAAAGTTTGTACTGAATTAATGAACTCAAATAAGCCAAGATCCATAAACGGAAAACGTTAGTCCCGACTAAAATGATTGAAAGTTATATCCGAGTATCACTGTACCAATGTAGATAAAAGTTAAAATTAAACAGTTTTGAAGAGCTCTAATTAAAGAAAACAATAATCTACTTACAAATGAATGATCAACTGATGATGAACTGTAAGATTAGTTACTATGGGATCATTAATAAAGTCTTTATCTTAAATTATGCTATCTTCTGTTCAAGTCTATTATCCAACAGCTGGATGGAATTTTAGGCAGATGTTCATTAATCTAATTTTAGTCCAAGTTTGTTTTAATACAATTGCCTGGAACAAATCTTCATTATAAGAGAAAATATATTAATTATTCGGTGCCTGTATACATAGAACTTCACCTATGGTAGCATATTGTATCCTTCAACCATATGCATAAGAGATTATAAACGGTTGTTCTATAATAAATCTCTCACCAATATTTATTTATTCGTTTTATGATGAATATAGAATGAAAACGGATAATATGAAGCTTTAGTAACCTATCTATCAAAAATAAATGCAATGTGACTATACTGAACCCAATTATAATAAATACATACAACACTTCAGAGGCCGATTCTATCTTACTACTGACATGACCATAGTTATCTTAGAAGATACTTTAAGAGTTATAGTCATAAATAGAAAAACCATTGTACTTTAGATGACATTCGTAACTGATATTGAATTTGGAAGTGGCTATACATATATTTATTTCTCTGAGTTTTAAAAAAACAGCTCAAGGAATGGCGTAAGATAATATATTTTAAAGTTAAATTCTTGAACATCATCCTGTGGACTGAAATGATTAATGCTGAGGAATATACGTATTCAAATAATATAATATATATATACACTTTCTTTAAGGATTCTTTCAATCGTTTACAATTGAAAAGATGCATAATATGTTGAAAAACGTACTCATCCTCTGTAGTACAGTCATTTGGAGGGAGTTAAGGCAAATAACACCGTCAAAAATTTGATTCTGTTCTGTTTCAGTATATTATGCATTTATTCCATCTCTCATTTCAAGCAGATGGGGACTTCTTTACGTAGGCAGATTTTTAAAAATACATACGTGAATAGAGTTTTAGTTTCTCAGGAACTGAAGATGATTCTCAGAAGAATCGATTTTTCTCCTTACAACAGTTATCCTTTTCATTCTTATTTAAAAATTGTCTTTAATCAAGACACAAACGAAGATGACAGTAAAACGTTATCCACTCTGAAAAATATTTTATCGAAGTTGAGATCACTTTTTTGAATCATAATTAATATTCTTCAGTGATGTGCATAATTAAGTAGTTTCTTACTACATAGCTTCATTTTTGAGTACAGTAAAACTGTGTTGTGTCGGTAAGTGTTCTTAAGACGCATAGTGTTAAGACTGCTAATCTTGATCCGCTAGCCATAATCAGTAAAATCAAGTAAGGAAGCAGAAAATGTGAACGATGTATACAAACATGATCAGCAGGATTATTAGAAAACTGTTTTTATCCTCATCAGAATGGTTTAAATACTGAATGAGTGTTGCATTCTTCTGGAGTGAACCTGGTCACTGATGCTTACAAGCTAACTAAATCTAAGAAGCCAAATCGTTCTATAGAACATTCAAAATATGGATTCAGTATTCAAGATTTAATGTTAAATTGGTGATTTTTGTGAAAGAAAATTTGCGGTCTTATCTAATCCTTAACCAACTGATCACTGATGCTGTATAAATCAGCCATAGGAAATGACATCTGATATTCCAATTCAGAAGTCACTCCTTCAATTGATACTATGATATTATATCTAGTATTAGGTACAGTTAATTCTTCTATAAGATAAAAGCATTTATCTAGAATTCATTTATTTTATTTCCATCAAGGTATAATCTCAATATGTGAATGGCTGTTTATGTGCACGAAGTTTTATATCTATTATACGCCCATTGACCTGTGAGATTCATGCCAATATTTATAACAAAACTGAAGAAATATCTCACCAACACTCAAAGTGAGCGTTTTTGAGAAAAACAAATAGGTTTTATGTGTCCTGCTACAAGTTGACCGAAACGTGAAATGTTTATAAGAGTTGAGTTAGTTTTATTGAAGTGTGAATCATTTAGCCAGTATTTGCTTGAATTCCATTCGTTAAAAATAGGTTCATTAGACATCTTGTGTTTTTATGCATGCAGTCGTAGTCCCCATGATTAACTGTATATCTTCAAATGATCATAGAATATGTTTTCCTCAAAGCATTATATACATTTTTAAATCAATACAGTTTTGGTTAACGAAACAACCCATAATTGCGCACAATCATTTGAAAAGAAACAAAAAATTCGAAGCATACAAATATCCCGTTTCATTTTACCTGATACGTTGTAGAAACGTAGTAGCCATTAGTAAACAAAATGAAGTGTGCTCGTAAGCTTGAAAAATCACACATTTTTTACATCGGAGAGAATTTACAATGTCGGCTAGCACTTCGTCTATGAAACAAATCTTTATGATGTAGTATGAATATATAATCTGTTGAAGACTGAAGTGTTTTTCCTAGACATGAGATATTCAAATCGCAACTTCTTGAACTATTAAATCTTGAGGGAGTTGTAGGGATTTGGAAATATTTCAAGTTGTTATTCATCGTAGACTGACATAAAGTGGAGGAACAAAGGAAACCTGGGAGCACTGAACAGCTGTTCCATCCTGGTATCAAACAATGGTAACGTCCTGGCCACGGAACCTGAAGGTCACGGGGTGGTCAGTGCGCACTGCTGAGGAGTCCCACAATAGGACGAAACAGCTTTCTAGTGCTCGCAGGTTTCCTTTCTTGAACTATGTTTCAGTTGAAGGATATGAGATTCAGTGGTGAAAACTTCAAATAGTTGAAGATGTGAACTGATCGGCAAAAATGTACAGAATAATCTGCGTGAACTTGTTCTTGCAATAAAAGCTTTTGGAGAAAAATAGCTAAATTTGTGTAATGAAATAAACTCAGTATATTTCATCTACTTCGCGTCATTCACGGGTGAACTACTTTCAAAAGTGGGAAGAACATAACAAAGAAATCTCTGGCAGTAAAGTGTAAAATCGGACAGATTCAACTTACTTATGACTAGAAATAAGCGAAAATGTTTTGCAATAGTTAAACATAAGAAGAATATTCTAGTTTTTATACTGGTGAAAAATCGTCTCATAAAACTGATCAGTTAACACGCAAAAAATTGATCGTAGTGTGGGGTTATAACAGCATTCATACAAAAACAAACGAGCTAGTTATGTAACTGTGAATGATATTTTAGGAATCACAGTTAAAATTGATTGGTTACTAGAGGGTAACTAATTCCATTTTGTCTATCCCTATGTGCTGATCAACACTTGATCATTTTGCAATATGGTCACCAGATTAGAAAACGCAGCATCACGATGCACTTTGATAGATATTAGTGGAATGAAGGAGATCGGAAGGAAGCCATGGACCTTGACACTTGTCAAAAAGGAGTATCTTCAACCTCTATGGGACCGATGTCTCATCAGAGATTCGAACCTCCCTTACTGATGTGTGTCGTCAAGCAACAAATCTGCGTCCACCGCTTCCTGCCGACCACCTTCATCTAACTAAAATCACGGTTATATTTTGATGTTCATCAAATCATATCAAAATTAGATATGTAACAAATCTGAGAATAATTCACTTAATGGTTTGTGGAGATTGATTGCTTTCGAAGTATTCATCACGGACTGACATCATCAGAGGAACCACTGGAAACGCACAAGCTCTGCACATCTGTTTTGCTTTGGTAAGCAGATCCTAAACAGCTTGCATTTCGTAAAAATTCACGACGTCTGGCGTCAATCAAGTTGGTTGTAAGGAAAAACTCTCACCAGTGACATTGAATGATGGTCATGATACATCGTGAATTGAAAGCAATACGAAAATGATTACCATTGGATTGCTTGTCAGCGGTCAGATTGTAATTTTCTTGCCACGAGATTTGACGGTTATGGGTGGGAAATGCTAAGCACTCACGTACTAAAACACAGTGGCTGCCTGAATTCAACATGTAATCAGTGGTTCTCTAACTGAGGTTAGTTAGTGATGACTGCTGGGATACAAGTTGTGTTGAAGAAGAATGCGAGGAACAATAAAATGTAAGAGTAAGACCAAAATGAAGCGAATCAAGCAACGGAGAGGCAATAAATTGTCAAAATAATACAGAGTGAACCAAGAAATCTTTTTGTACATATCAGTTAGCCTTAACAAGGTTTTAGAGCTGCTGCTAGAGAATATAGCAATCTGTTGTTTCTCCGTTTACAGCCACACATGAGGAAGTGTCTAAATATACGTTATGATCTGTAACAAAGAGACGAATTCCTCAGTAACAATTTTTCCTAATACACATTAAGATATGCTTCTTGTAAGGACTTTTTCTGTTCTCCCAAAGTATGTGCTACAAAATATGCAGGTAAACAGATGAATACAATCAAATGCAACTTAGGGAGATGCTGCGACTGAATTAGATCTTCAAACAATGTTCTTTGTGCTATAAACGACTGCTAATTTCAAAGTGGTATAAGACGTTGAGATGCACAGATCCTGTCTGTAAATGCTGTGTCAGCTCAAACTGTCGTTTCCTAACAGTAGTTATGTAAATAAGTTTTCTTAAGCATAGTTGTTTTCATCTATTTTTTTACCTTTAGAACTTTGAATAACTCAATGAAATTCATAGGTAATTCATTGTCTGATAAAGTTTTCACTGTTTTAGAGTTTTCTGTCAATCAGATGCTTAGAGCGTTATCCAGTTGCTCTCAAATGAAATGCCTTTATTAGTTTCTTATGATGATATAGGGTCCAAATTATTTAATGACGGACACTGACAAGTATAAGATGGCCTTCGATAAATTTGACACACGATCAAATAATTCTCATTTTGCAATACTAAAGAGTAAAAAATTAACTTAATGTGAACGAATGTATTCACAATTAAGTCTGACACTAAGATAAACTGAGCTGAAAGTTCCAATTACTCATCTTTCCTGAGTAACAGTGATAAGTATTTTGGTCAAAATAAACAAATGGAGTGTAAAACCTTGAAACAGGCTAGTGGATGACGACCCTCTTTATCTACAGCTAAACATATTATAGAAAACAGGCCAAAAAATTAATGTTCAAACAGTTTTCAGAGTTTTATACAGAAACGATCAGCGATGTATACTGAGATTTGCGTAAGGGATAGCCACATAGAAACTGAAATCACCTGCATGTATACAAAACCAATTTGTTCGTATACACTACACCTACCCTGGTAATCTATGTTTTCTTACAAAGTTAAGGATCAACTATGTCACTTTCATTTCCAAATTTGTGGAGATTTATCAATTGATCTTAAGTTAGAGGAACTTGGAAACCTGGGAGCATTGAACAGCTGTTTCGTACCAATATGGTACTCCTCAGTAGTGTACATCATGACCTCACCAGGGATCGGCCCCAGGACCAGCCAGCCACTGGATTGGAACCAAGTGGTAAATATTTCCAACTTCTATCAGTTGACGACATCACATGGTCTACATCCAGTGTCTTCGTTAAGTTACCGTCCTCATGTTCCACTTAGTTGACTTCACTGGTCACTTCCTTTTTGTTCTCGTCTTTCTTAATTTTAATCCCGTATTATCTTAACTGTTGTATTTGTTCTCCCACTCTTCAGTTTAATATAAATTTACTTGATAAGTAAATGTTTGATCAAATTGCTCGAAATATATTATTCAGATAATCTTCATCTTGTAATTTAACTATCTAAACAGATTGTCTATTCTGTTAATAAATATTCTTATCGTTTTCCTCTTCTCTTGAAATAACACGCTGTTTATTACAGATTTTATTATCAAAGAATACATGTACTGATTACTTATATTGATACTATCAGTTCTACTGATAAACTGGTAGTCATCCTTCGAAGCGAAATTGATTAAGAGCCCTAAAATTATAATGTAAAGATTTCATCACTGCTGATATTTGATATAAAATTGTTTTCGTTTTATATGTTGCAGGTAAGTCATACACTTGCATTGCTTACGTAAACTAATTTTATTCAGAGTAGAAAGATGAAGTGGATTAATTATTATTCTGAAAAACTTAACGTGAATCAATTGACTTTTTATTTGTTTGTATCTTTTATATTTATTGTAAATATTACTAAATTAAATAAAGATTTTTGTTTTATATTTCAGACAATCTAAAAATAATTTTCAATTTGGTTTTATTTGATAAATATTTGCAACTAACTTTGCTTGATACTAGGTTGTTACAGACTATTTATTCCCTAAATATATTTCTTTAAAATGAAATAATTTACTAAATGTTAATAAAAATTAATATAATGATTGGATGATTGAGTTGGTGGATAGAAACGCATTTCTAGGTTAATCCTGTCAATAATATATAACACAACAAATAAAAGTTTTACATTCTTTCAAAAACCAATATACTTTCAAGATGAATAAAACCATTCTCTTAGAAAATACAAAAAGTGATAATAAAGTTTATTAATAAACAATTGAATTAATATATATTCATTGATCAGAGGAGAGTAACCAATTTCATGTTGTCTAGTCCTGAGTGTAGATCGAATTTGATCGATCATATTTGGAATATGATCATCAAGCTATATAGCTCAACACTGAGGTGTACACTGGTAGATACCAGTTGGTTGGAGGTAACATCACTGACTACAACACTTGATGACGTCAGTTCGAATCTCACTCCAGTAGAGGTTGCAGATATGCCTTGATGACAAGTGCCTGCAAGCATGAAACCTAGGTTCAGGGCTTCTTGCTGATTGCCTCCAACCAACTTACAGCTAAAAATGAACTAAAGACAGCATTAAAGATGGCAACTCAATTGAAGAAAGACTTAAGGGCAAAAGTATTTTTTTTTTGTTTACAAAATAGTTTCTTTCTACGAATATGAATCACTGCTTACTTCTGTCAGTTTGCACAGGAGCTCTTAAAAGCTGTAATCATGCTAAAGGTGTACTCATATTTTTGAAGTATACTAGCTATAAAGTTTTATTGGTCACTCATTACACCATAATAATTTGTTTATCAAATAATCACCATAAATATTAGGCCTATTTTTCCTCTATAAATATTGTAATTCTCACTTTGATACCCATCTGGGTAATGTAATACACCTGAAAGTTGATGAAGTGAAAAAGTCAATCATTGCTGACAGTCGGGGTGACCATAAAATAAGAATTCATAATGTACACAGTCCAATTACGACAAAATAACTGATTTATTTCTTCAGTCCTCGGCCTCGGTTGCAAGGTGTCAGTTAATTAAGATCATAAATATAGCTAACAAGTTGAATACAACAACCATATGATATTCTTCTAGTTGGAAACATTCATAGCAGCCAAATACACTGAATACATCAGCGTGCTCAGCACCGGATCTTCACGATTATCTTTACGTTACTTAGCTCAATAACATAATCATTCGACTTTATGATTTTCCAGGAAATTCGATAAGACTACTGACAGAAAATGTTGCTATATTTAACAAGTTATACATATTTATATATATATAATATATATTATATATATATATATATTACAGTATCCAGCTTATAGTTGTTCAGCTGAATCCATTTCCTTTATATCAGTAATCTTAACAATGAATATTAATGTAAAGTAAATCGCATAAAAATTGTTAATCACATAGGCTAGAAGAAGAAGTGAGTGACTTTGAACTGAACTGTATGTTGTACAAAAAGGCTGTTAGACACTGATGGGAGGATTACCAATGTAGTTTAAGTTAGAAATTCAATTAAACGTAATCCACCTTACAAGGTGAAATAAGATTCACTGACAATTTCTACAAAAAAAGGTACTTTTTTGTATTGTTTCATCGCTTTAATAACTTACGGAATCTACGCAATTTTAAAATAATTAAATAAATTAAATGCTATATAAAAAAAGAAGTAGAAAAGTGTACCTATTTTCTCTAGATAGCTTCTGCATCAATCCAACTAGTAGACCAGTGTATGAATGAATGAATGAATTAATGTATGAATGAACGATTTTAGATCTTTCAGACGGGATTAACAAAGAACTTCTAAAATGTTGTATTTTCATCTGAAATTGTAAAATAAAATAAAATGAATTTCCCTTTTCTATTCCACAGAAAACATATATACGCATATATATCTTTTCATAGCTCTGTGAGCATATAAACTTCACAGAAAATTTTTAAACTTAACTTTTTTTAAAGATTTCATTTTGATGAGGCCATCTATTTGTAAAGTGGTTTATTTAAAATTGTAGGAGACCAAATTGTCATCTTTTGTTGATGTGAATATTGTTTATGGATGTATATTTCTATAAATCCTCTAAGCAAGATATATATACATTTAAACGAACATAAAGACTGAGTTTTGGAAGTGGGCATTTATATTTCAGACTCAGGGTGGAATTCTATGACTATGATCTTCCTGAACGATAAGTCAAACCTTTCTAGTTATACATTATGGTCGACGTTTATGCTTGTAAGACAAAATGTTTTCATAAACCGGATACTTCAAGATATATTTATGTTAAGATGACGGTGATTTGTGAGCGACTGTATTATAGTATACAGGTGCATAAATACTATTGTCATTTAAGGCCCTACTGTCATATCCAATCGGCTTTTTAGTACTCATTGTTCTGTGCAATTGTCTGCGTTGTTTTACTACATGGCTGTGAAACATGGCCGTTAAGGGTAGATGATATAAAAAGATTTTAGGTATTTGACTACAGTTGCCTTAGTAGCATGAACCAAGTGATATCGCCATTTCAGTCATGTAGAAGCCATATGCAGAGTTTTGAGGCGAAGAGGAAAGCCAATCGACAAGTTTGCGACCCTTCATCACTTCACTTGCCTGAGACGTGTGCTGCAAATACCTAGTCTTTATCTGCCACATCAGGTAATGCTATCTGAATTCGGTTCAGGCTGCGAAAATGTTAGAGGCGGCCAGACTGAAACACTGTATAAGTCTATGAAGTCTTCAACTCTTGGTTTAGGCCATGTAGGGAAATGCCAGCTTGCAGGTTAGTGTCTATGTGAAAACAGGAAACGGTGGTTGCAGACTATGGTTGAATTGGCTCGTAACCTATCTCAAGAACTTTATATGTGCTCATCAAAAACAAAACGCGTTTGTAATTGAAGTGGTTTAGCATCGACCATGAACCAATCTGTCATCTTTACCATTTATTGTTTTTATTCAATTTACTTCCTTTCTGACGAGAAAACAACACCTGTTATTCACTGAATATAAACAGTCATAATGTTTCCCAACTTGGAGATAATGTTACTGAAAGAGTTTGGTCAGATACAGCCCTTACCACTGAATGATTAGTAAAAAAGCGAAAGATTTGTCATACTCAGTTAAATAAATATTTACGCATCAAATTCAATAACATTCTGGAGGTGGTAAAATAAACGAGTAGTCAGAACATGTGATTGTCTACGTTGACGTCTGTACTTATCCTGGTATACATATGGTGAACACTTTTCGCGCAAATTTATCTCTACAGTCATTACTGGCTTCCTACTTACACACAGTATTAACACTACTTCTTTTTGATTTCTTTTTTTGGTGGTTTGAACCATAATGCTACTATATGGCTTACTGAATTTAGTTGTTCATTGTAGTAAGTCATTCAAAACATCACTAGAGTTTTATAATGTCTGTTGAGGTTAGTGGGGATTTACTTTTGAGAAGTATACACTAACCAGTTTTTGACTTATGTTAAGAACTATCATATTACATATAAACGTATTACAGGGATAAATTTGCAGATTATTAGGATCTGACATTTATATTGTCAGAAATTATTGGGAAATAATAGCTTTAAGAGTAAATAATGTATAAGCAAAATATTGCTGATTGATACCTTTGATTTGTCACACAGTCATAAGCTCTTTTTTTGTAGGCCCTGATCAGTACGCATGATAGGTGACATGAAATTAGAAGTTTCAGTTAACAATGTTCACTATTTATATTTATGTTTCACAGCGATACTGGGCTATGTATTGAACTAACTTTTAGGATGTTAGTTAACTTTATATAGCATGGTTGGTAGTGCAATGTTTATCACTTTCTGGGGATGATTTATGTCTAAGGCAAATGTTAAACCACCATCGTAACGTGACACTTAAAATACATAGTGTTTTTGAGGTGAATGAGGATTTTCATTTTTTTTACCTGTGCTAATGACAGATGGTTCCCCTGTCAAATCAATTTTATTTTATTTTCATTTAGTTTAATTGAACTGCGCGTGTAACATCAATTACTTTATCTCTTCAAACAATGAGGAAATGCGAAGGAAAATAATCAATTTCTGCAAATTATAATAAAAGAAATTAAGGGGAGAAAAATTATTAAATCCTTTTTTTAATATTCACAATTCTTAGTGAAGACACCACAGAATTTCAACTTTAGTTGTCTTTGTGCCAAAAATATTTTTTATAAAAAATATTGAATAAAATCAACAACGAAGGAATAATGATAGTCACACACGCACACAAAACGATGTTATATTACAGTAGTGAATGAATTCTGAGTGTAAACCCATTTTAAAAAAGTTATGAGTTTGAGATAACGAGATAAGATAAATATAGGCAGAATGATAAACGATATAAAGACAGTAGGATATCTTCTTGAAGGAATTAACTGGAAAAAAGTAGCAAAAAAAATATGCCAGCTTGAAGAAGAAAAAGAGGGGACAGAAAGATAGGAAAATATAGTTAACGATCGATTTGTCATCTCTGTAGGAATATTAAAAAAAACTCTGTATCATTCGTTCATCTACCCCATCCTAAAAAGTGTACAAGGAACTGGCTTATGTGTGTCTGTAAATGTTGATAAGCGCATACATTAGTGCACAAGTGAACTATGTACCTAAGTGTATCTTTGATTGTGTGTTGCTGTTGGTATTACTCTCGAATAAATTTTGACCGAAATGTTTAGGAGCATACGCTTGTTGTTCAAAGATGACATCAGATTTTTCTTAGAATTGCAAGGAATTTAGGAAAACGATTTGACCTCATTGATCAAGAAGCTACTGTTCACTCTGCAACCCTTTGATTTCCTTATTTATTCGTTACTTTATTTTGTCACCTTAAAATGAAATGATTTTCTCGATAAAGAAAAAAAACGCTATGCATGCGAACATAAGTGAAACTGCAGTAAGACTTAGGGACTTAAATCGTACATATGAAGAATACAGAACCAATCTGTGAATGAGTTCTGTGGGAAGGTGATTTTTCCTTACTATGCTAGTGAATAGGAATAGAAGTTTGAAAAATGATACCTTTTTTGTACAGATAAAACAGTACCTTCATTAGGAAAAGATTTACTCAACACTTCTGGATAGTAACTAGTATAATCAGGTAGGAATCAAATCATAATTCTTGCAATACTATACTGAATATCGCAAATTCTCAAAAATAACAGTGGTTCTTTGCAACGAAAATATTGAAGGTAGGATAAAAATTAACTTGGTGCACTGAAGAAAACCTCAGGGTTAGTGAAGTAGACAGTATAGTGAATGGAATAACTTGCTGAAGGTGAAGGGAACACCGATGGAGGATAGCAGAGATCAGTAATATCACAAATATTGAAATATAACAATGAAGTCACACTTCGCAAATGACATCCTTGTTCTGCATTCCAATAGGTCTTGCTATACTTTCATTGCTATTTATATTTCTGTTCAATGCTATACATCCCGGGTCGCAGCCTTCTTTCTCAGTGTGCAACGAGAAAGTGGATAGGAAACGAGAAAAGTGTGTATGAGAGAAAGGTGAACAAACAGTTGATGTCAAACTTAAACGACTGAAGATTCAAAAGTCCGAAATGGTGTTTACAACAGCATCACCACTAGTCTAGAATCAATAAGCCCAAGGTCTCCTAGACCCTAACCAGGTGACATACATCACACTTAACGGCTCAGACCAGCTGGTTGACACTTCGTGAACGAATGCTAATTGCTAGTCAGGTCACTCTACACCTTCTCCTTCTTCTCAGGACATGGCTCGTCTTTTATCAAACGTCAAGTTGGCTGTGGCAAAATAATGCTTAAAGCTACTCACCTAACTAGATTTCGAGATAAAAGCAAAGTTTAACTAGGGTAACCAACGTATGATATTCAGCAAATGTTTTGTTTTGCCCTTCATCAGTTTTGGACAAAAGAGCAACATATTGTTTATTTCAGAAAAATAAAATAGGCTAATGATCTTTACAGCCATGAACACCAAAAATGTCTATGTGGAAGTTTGTACTATAAGAAACTTTTACGAAGCTGTAAAAATATAAATTCACGTAAGAATATATACATAAAACTAGAGAGAGCAGAGAAGTGCCTGAAGAAGATTGTACAGGAATGGATAATGGTAATTAGCATAAAACTAAGTCCATAATGGAACATTCTTTTTGAGTGTATATCAGTCTCGTAGTTACAACGTCTTGATGGCTCTGTAACAAATCAGTACAGAATCCTTTCTAGGCTGAAAGTTTTTATTATATAGTTTTCGTGATTAAAACAACTTTTTATTCAGTTACACAACCTTCAACCAACTCAAATTTCCGATTAACTTTGTGTCAGATGTTCTGGGTTCTACAATCATTAAACGCCTAAGTTAGGTACCAGTAGGAACAAGGCAGGTTCCAAACCTGGTCATTTGTGAATGGACTAGGTCTCCATCATCTTCATGTCTTGGAGTTCAGTTACACGTAATAAAGTGTAACACGAAATGGGCTTTGGCTTGAGCCATTATCTGACTCATTCAGTCATGAGCTTCAATGGCATTATCCGTTACTCAATAGCGCAATGCGTATATCCCTGTTGAAGGTCCTGTATATGGACAAGCGTATGCATGTCAGAGCAGATAGCGAGCCAATGGGTGTGTTGTACAGATTAAGTGATGATCGTCAGGGTTATTAACTCCCTCAATTCTTATGCCATTTTGTCATATACGTGCATACGGAGGGCTACCTCTCATTAGCTGAATTTTCAGGATTTGTCTTTTTTATAGAAGACTTCTTATTGAACTATGAACACATAGGTGACACAGTCGTATTAGCGAAGAGAGTAACAAGATTAAGAGTTTACTGAACATATTTAGTGGCAATTCGAGAATGTTTGGGATGCGTTTCTCAATACCCAAATGAAAACTGCTATGCCAGCATTCATTTTTGTTGCTGTGTCGTCTAACAGTAAGGAGAATAGTTCACTTGGTTAGGCACTTCACTTTCCTAGGAAGTCAGATAGACTGCTGTGGGTCTGTGACTGACAAGATCTGTAAGGACCCATAAAGCCCGATTCGTTTTGATAACTTAGGCCATCTATGATGATATCATGATAGCCGACTGCCTATTTAGGGTCAAGTGTACTGTGTCGCTGTTTGTATCTGATCTGCTATATGGCTGTGAAATATGGTTACTGAAGGTAGAGAATAAGAGAAAGCTTCAGTTGATCGGCCACTATTGCTTTTGCAGTGCATTTCGTGTTTCTTGAAGACACCACATCAGTCATGTAAAAGTCACGTGTAGAGATTTTGGGAGGAGGAAGTCAGTTCAAGAGGCTTTGGACCTTCATTGACTCCGATGGCTGGGACAGATGTTCCGAATGCCTAATCACACCTGCATCTACGATATAAATTTATCATGTTCAGGTGTTAGGAAAAGTTAGCAGAAAGCTGTGGACATAAATTTCATGTTTTGGTGGCTATCATTACAAATGTGTTTTTGCTTTATCTCCTGAGAGATCTCAATTCACCTCATCCAGTGTTGCAGTTAAAGATATTAACATAGAGTTTTTTAACCCTCGATTGTTACTCGGTCTGCTCTTAGAAATAGATTACATGAAATCAGGCACCCTCTACTGACTAATTAATGTATAAATTTACCATTTTAATAAGCAAGGATCAATGATTTTGAACTTAAATTGGATAATAAACCATACCCTTTTTTGATTATTTTGCAACAGTGTTCTCCCTCGAAAAAGCAGGAAATATAAATTTTTATGTTAATACAGGGAAATATTGTGTATCAATACAATATCTGAATGCGGTATGGAATGGCAGCGCTTGAAAAATGTTCTTTGTAAGCTGCGCCATTCAAGTTCATAGTTGTGACAATCCTAAATGGGTCAACGCATTGTTTCAACCGTTAGGTATGAGAAGCAACAGAATCATTAATAAGATCACCTTGTTTTTCCTTTTCCAAAACTTACACTAATTGATGAATAGCAACTTGTGACTAAGGTTATCACTTCGAAGAATTTATCACAACATTAGCCTGGTACTTCTGCACTAGCTTCACTCTTTCCGACTTGTAATTCTTCACAATAATAAATTTACAAGAATCTCTAGTAAAATACCAGTTTATATTCTTCTGAAGTTCAGTTGACCAACAAGTACAAAATAGCTAGCACACTAACCATTGGTTGTAAGAAATACGGAATGTTGAGATTATTCTTGGTACAAGCGAATTAATTGATTTCGTTTCATTAGTTCTCGTTAGCTAAGTTACAGTTGTCATTGAATTATTCCGGTTCACTAGGTAAACGAAGTTTATAAAATTACAACTTCGACTCCTTTGTTATCAATAATATTCCAAATCATTTACTCAGTGAAAATAGGCATATGTTTAGACATATCGCTACTTTTAAAGATCTACCAACACAATTAATGGCATATTTATAACCAATAAGGATAAAATGGTCTCGAAATTGCACCAGTTTTGTAAGTGGTTTCTCTACCTATTTTCACGTGGTAAGCAATTAGACGAAAACAGCACGAATATTTCAGGGGGTTTATTTCACCATTCTTCATATATGAACCTGCTCAACTGAGTATCGGAGCTAATTGAAAAAGTTTCGTTTTATTCAACAAAAGAATATGAATGGAGTCAAATTTCTACTCAGATGTCATCTCCTTAGTGAAGAGTAACATAAAAAGTAATATGGAACTATAGATGTGAAAAAGGATACAGTCTTTATTTTTTTCATTTGAGTCTTCAAAGATATTATGACCTGAGTCAAAATAAGTATATCATGAAGAAATCGGATGCTGGTATTAGTAGTATTTGTGATTATCGGTGATTAAATTGAAATACTTAAGGCAGTGACAACATCTTTCAATCATTTTAAAAGCTTTAGTGTTATCTGTCAGTAACAGGAACCAAAGTATTGGTTCATTGGTTTGTGAGATGGTTATGAGACGTTGACAGAATGTGATTATAACTTTATTTTCAATAAAACTAGTACCTAACATATCGAAAGTTCAAAATCAAATAATGAATACTTAAGCTCAAAGAACACGAAACAATTTATATACATCAGTTTATAATATCTTTAAAGATTCAATTAAGTTGTATATAAAACCAAATATTTGTAAGTGTAGATAGAAAGATGGAAAATATTTTATTTACTTTTTCGTTTTACCATTGGGTTTTCACCTCTGTCTGGACATGTCAATTGATATATTTTTACAGTACAAGGAATTCAGTGTTGTCTAAATGAAGTACTATATACTTTAACGCTAAACTACTCATTTGGAATTAAATTTTTCTACAAACTACTTTCTTTTCAAGGTTTTCAATTCATTTTTAATGTGTTGTGAAAAATAAGAATGGTCTGTGTTAATACATCGCCATAGGAGGAATTAACACCTAAGAGAACAAGATTACCCACTGAGTGGAATGAGACATAAGAATCAAAATTTCCTATTTTCTCTTACGTCTGACTACTCCTACTTCTCCTACTCCTCCTCCTCCTACTTTCTAACTTTCACCCTGCATTTTGAATAACTTAAGGCTGATTACGCATAATGAACTATTTATTTCTGCCATGAAATACTGTAAACCATCATTTAATTTAAAGTAAAAAATGATGTTTCTAGAAAATGTATTCATCATTATTAAAGTGAGTAAAGATTTTTGAAAGTTCACTGATAATCTTAAAAGTCTTTTTTTCAAAAAACATTTTCTAATCATAGATTTTTTTTGATATACAGGTCAACATCTTTAACACACTTCTCTTTCCTTTATGTGATGGAAGCTTATTCAGCTGGAAACTTTGCAATCACTATCAACAGTCTGTTTGAGTAAAATTGGAATATGCGACTTACGAATCAGGCTGTATCATATTTCCATGCTACCACAAACCAACTTCTGGTAAGTATTTCAATTCGCTAAATAATTTCCATTGAATTTGTTTAAGTAATTTCCTTCTTTTTTGCATGTTTCCATAATTCAAGTGTCAACAAATCACAAAACACACACTCGTACATTCTTAAAAATGTCTTCAATATATCTTCACACAGGTTAACAGCGAAACTATGAAAGAATACCAAGACAGATGACAGTGCGACCTTAATTGCACAATAATTCAATGCACAGATATTACAAGAAAGGTTAGCTGGAACTGCAAATTTTCATACTGGTTGATTAATCCTTGAACATCATACTTTCGGATGCTTCGTTATTCATCCACTCGTACAACAACGTACTCAAAAACTTAGACGGTAACCTAAGAACATCTGATCTTTGTGTATTACTGCTGGTAATGCTGTTATTACTAATATTAGATTAACTGCTATCATTATTTGATTTGAAAATATTGTACAAGGGGTAAATCTGTTGAAACATTAGATGTGTATTAAGAATTATTGTCTGTAATAAAGAATTACTAATAAAAAAGAATATCTTGGCAGTGAAAATTCACAGAGAAACTGAAAATCCTGCTTTTGTTAGTGACATAATCTTCAGATAAATATTGCACTAATTACTTGTTTATATTACTTTGACGAATTGAGTGAGTTAATATTCTGCCTATCCAAGTAGCTGTTATTGCTTACAGTCTTATGTAAACTTTTTTTAAACGGTCAACTAACATACCTCTACCTCGGAAAATTCAATCAGGAAAATTTAAACTTCGTTCTAAAAATGATCAGGTGTAAAAGTGGTGTTTCTGGAAAACTGAATATGTCGTTGAGGAGGATTATTTTGGCTAGTCTTTAGGAAAATGTAGTTTATATGTTGACCAAGTATTAAACAACCGACAATCCAAATACATAAAACTTGTTGAACTGCATGAGAATAACTTGTTTCGGAAAGAAAACATGGAAAGCGAAGTATCATAACTCAGTTACTAGGTCAGAGATGCTGTCAAGAAATATCTTATCCCTTGAAGTATATAAATAAATATCACAGCTGTGAATACAAAAAATGGAGAACATTAAGGGAATAGTTGTCGACAGTATTGAAACCAAGGTGTATCTTTGGAACAGTTGTTGTGAAAACTAATATTCTACCACTACAATGACCCATCTATACCTCTCCATATCACTGACGAGTTAGTAAATCAGCAGTTGAGATGAATTGGTTCATTTTACAGTTGAAACACGTTGAATTCACCAACAATAAGTTAACAGATTTTTAATACGTAAATCGCATTCACTCTCCATTTTTTTGAAACTTGAAGGCAACTTTTCATGGATTATGTGAAAGGAAATTGGACCGCATAAATATGTCATGCGTAATCCATATAACTGAAATGTGTACATGACAGTGTATTAACTGTTACGTTTGTATTTACAGCACCAAAGCAAGTTGCCAAAAAAAATTCAAAAGCTTCCTCTTAAATGAGATGTTAATAGGTATTCAATTAGATAATAGACTGAGTTCTTTAGAAAAATCAACTATTTATCCAAAAAAAGAATAAAGTTGAAACAAAATTCTGAACTAAATTTCGCTGTGACCAATGTCTGTATTTCACTTCCTTTAACATTTATCCCCGTAATGTATTTTGGGGTTATCAGGGATTTTATTTTTAAAGTAGTATTGATGACAGACTGAAATCAGTTTGAGAAAAACTGAGAACATGGGAGCACTGGACAGCTGTTTCGTCTTAGTATGGGACTCCCAAGCTTCGAGACGGCTACCTCTAAGTTCTTTGAAACTCCGTGAACAGCGAAGCCAATCAGTCAGAAGTGAAGCAGATGTCAATTAAAGACTTTGGTAGGTAGTTACGCTGTGTCACAAATTCACAGAAGTAGGAAACTGTGGAAAACTGAACTCCGACACAGTGATTGAAAGGTTAACGCGTTCCCTGTGAAAACTGAAAGTTGTGAGTTTGATGGTTGGAAGAGTTGTGGGTTCATGATGAATGCTGCCTTGAAAATTTAATATAGCTTTTCGAAGTAAGGATTGTCAGTTAAACAAGCAAATTTTGATTTTTCTAAATAAAAAAACATAAACGAAAAATATGCCTTCATGTATTTAGGAAAACAAAGTGGATGGACTGATGTGCGCATTTCTTGAAATGTTTTTTTCGAAAGGGTTCGGTATGATTTAGAAATCAGCAGCTAAACTAAGAATATTATTTAACTCCATATTTTTGGCAAAAATAACACCTTTTTTCGAAATAAAACATCAGGAAGATACAGTTTCATATGAAATGAGAATAAAATTATTAACCCAATGATAGACACTACTTACAAGGTTGCATGTTAGTAGTATATAGACCAATATAGGAATTAAAAAGAAGTGGTAATGATCGACTGGTGAAGACTCTGGTGACACAGAGACAGAACACTAGATGCAAACATGGAGGATAAGAACATCAGTCTCCGGTGTTATACAGGTCATGTTTATTACTATGACATTTTTGCATGGCTAATAGATATATTTTCAGTATCGACTATAATTTCTTAAATAACGGTTCCTACTGATTCATACAAGTTCATTTTAAGACTGTTATTAATAACTGAAATGTTTATACTTACCCGATAGCAGCATTGGGTCAACATTTTCACCTTTCTTCACTTGATCCGGTTCACCAGTTAAGGAGCTTTCGTCAACTTTCAGGTCGTTACTCTGAAGGATTATCCCGTCAGCTGGTAGTAAATCACCTTTAAAGGTAAAATATCAAGTGTTAATATTTGAAAGGGGGATTACTATCAGTATGGAACAACGAAAACTCAGTCAAACTTAACATTACGATAACACTTATTTAAAGATAAAAGATTTGGAAATAAAAATATCACTTGTTAGATTGATGTTTTATATGACTAAATATCTTTCTCAAATTATATGAACAAATCTCTGTTATCTTGAGCCAGAAACCCTTATCAACTTAGCCAGATGATATATGTTCACCTTTTTGTACAATGCAGCTTGCCTTTTCTATTTGTAGAATTTAATGTGATAAAAGTCATGAAAGTTGACAGTGTGTATGTGTACCATAACTCCCCATCTAAACTATGAGAACTATTTTCACGCAGTTATACTTGCATTTTTGTACAAATAATTCCAAGATAAACAATCTGAGATTTCTGTTATTATTTTAATTCTCACTGTTTTTTTGTTGAAGTATGATAAGGTAAATCATCTAATTATCATTTTTTGTTTACTTCTGATCACTCGGTTACACTGTTTTACTTGGATTCTTTAACATACATATTGGTGAAGTCGTCGAGGAATTATTCAAAACAATAGTATTGGTTATGAAAAATTCAACCAACAAAGAAATCTGCAATTCGATATCGGTATCCTAAGAATAGTAATATTCTGTATTTCTATGTATTTATAGGTTCATTTATTTGTTTTGTTGTTGCCTTGAAGAATTCCAGTTTGATAACACCAAAATTGTACAGGAGTACATGATACGCTTAAAAGACATATTAATAAAAACAAATTGAAGACGAAGAATTTGATGAAATGTATTGGTTGGGAAATGTTTGGTAGCCAAAGGTTTCAGCAAGCTATCAATCAGTAAAACAAGAACTAATGCAATGAATTATCACTTCGGTAAGTGTGGCGAATATTTATAGCTCAAAGTGTGAATGCATGCAGTAAGCTCTTTTCTGAGGTAGGGTTTAATTTGTGAAAAATTTCACTATCAATCTGAACACCGGTGAGTATTTGTAACAACAATCAGTTTTATAATTGTAATATATAAATCCAACTTTTATATTAAAGAAGTATGTTGGTGGTAAACAATTTTCATGACCAACTTGAACTCAGAGCAGTATCCAGATACTAACAGTGAGAAATGTAAGTTCCGATAGTAAATGAATATATTATTCATCATATCTGGAAGTTTGTCCATGACTTATAAAATATCGGCTGCATATTACGTGCCAAGAGATGGTTCAGTCTTGTGTCACTGAAAACCATTGCGTACAAGGAAATCAATTTCCAGTCGTAATAACTAAGAGTTTCAGCATACATTTTGTTTAATACTAAATAACAAGCTGTAAATACTATATGTAACGTTTATAAAATTCGGCCAGCCAAAAACATAAGAATATACTCTGATTTTCTTACAAACTGTTGTTGTGTTAAGGTGATGCATGAATCCAACAAATATGTGATGAAAAATGTGATAAACATCTACCTTCAAAGACATGAATTCTTTTAAATCGACCCAAAGAAAATAACATTGATTACTTTTTATGCATACATGTCTTTCAATAAGCCTTAGAATTTAGATAACCGATCTCGCGATACTCACTGAATAATAGTAGAACTTTTTATAATTAGCTGATTACAGAAATACTTTTATGAAATCATCTCAGTTTTTTTTCAGTAAATATTTATCTGAAATATTTAAAAATATCTCACTGACCTCTAGAGAAAAAAGATAATTTTAGCTGCAACCTTTTATATTAGACAGTATCACAAAAATAGGGTTATTTGATTTTTAACAAAGAATAACATAAAAAGTAGTAAACTTAGATGAAAATGTATATTAATTAATCCTGTTTAAGGAAGGTAGCTGATATATCTTAAGTAATATTTTGAAGTATTTGAAAAATCTGTAATCCATTACAAAGGTTAAAATGATATGAATAAAAATGAGTCCTTCAAAAAGAAAGAGCTATGGGTTGTGCACCATACTAAAAAAAGAGTTACACAAATTGAAAATAACTTTTAACAACAGGATATTTATCAGTGCAAAAAAAACGTAAAGCTATTGTGTAAATATCAAATGAAAAGTGTGATTCATTTAGGATTTATGACTTAATACAATTTAGGAATGGTACAATTCATTTATCCCTTTAAGTTTTTGATCCAGCTAGGTCATTTCCTGGTGGGAAGCTTTATAATCTACTAAGCAAGTTAACAAATGTGTTACCTAGATATTTAAATCAGACATGCTGTTCATTATCTATCAGAGAACTTACATTTAGTCAGGTGCTGCATTATACTGAAGCCTAGAATTTTGACCCTGATTTTGTCAGGTGTTTTTTCTCACTATCAATCAGATTGATGGAGATATATATATATGTATAGTATATGTAGTATGTATGTACATGTAAAACTGCTTTAGTTGGAAAGTTGCCAATATTTACTTAGACAAGTTAAAAGAACGAATCTTGTAAGGAAAGATAATAAAATGAAGTCTATAGTAAAACTTCAGTGACAAAACTATTAAACATCATTTTAAACCATTTTTGAACTCTTTTTCCTTGATAAAATAACATGAGGCAAGGAATATTAGAGTAGGGTAGATGTAGCTAAATCAAAGAATAAACGTATATGATTTAATGAAACGAAGGATATTGCTAACGTCAATTTTACTGCGTTTGCTTCATTGATTCTCTCTGATAATTATTATACGGATGACAGTGGATTAGGTAGAATTCTTGGATAGATTTTCTTGAATAAAGTTTGAGCTATCAACAACTCAATCACGAAGTTGAAAATTCAGTCAATAGAAGTCGTTTGTAAGACGCACTAAGCGGTTAAATGAAGTAAACTCAAGAAAAAGTCATTGATTGTTTAATATAATATTTCTCTATACCTCTTACGCAACACTCATTTGAGTTTTTTTGACCAAAAGAAAAGGAGATGGATTCACTAATTCCACTCGCCTTTTTCTGAGTTGCTTGAATGGGACCATAGTGTTACTTTGCCAAGAATTTTTGACATCCAAATAGTCTGTAGTTTGTGCAGATCTCTCAGAATGCTACATACTGACTAAGGAGAATTTTCGGAGAGGTCTACAACGTAGCCGAGTAACTGCAAAACTACTTCACTTATTCATAAGATGTTTATTATGCTACGTTTTTCAACTAATGTAATTTGACGTGGGTCATTCTATACGTGAAAAAGAAGTCACTAGATGTAGTCAGTTAGTAATATAACCCCAGGTTGATATTATTAGCGATACGAGGAAGTCAAGAGCTTCCCATACAATCAAGACTTGTAACGTTAGTGTGTCTAGCTCTAAAGTATGCCATGATCTTATCAGAAAGTGAGTGTATAAAAAATTCACTATGCAGTGTTGAGTAGTACTAACGAAACATTCTTTTACTACCGAATCAGCCATCTGCATAGTAGTCCCAAGAAAAAGTAGAACGTAAAAATAAGTTTGATAACCATTTCAAGAATATACACTAGTTTTCATCGTAGACTGAAAGTAGTTATATAACCCACGAGCACCTGAAAGCGCCTGAAAGATATTTGAAGCACTCAGTAATGCGCATCTATGAGCTCAAAAGTTATCAAGGACAAGGACATCAAGGTATCAAATGAAGCACAATATAGTGAGACTATCATTTGGTGATTTCAATGTTTAACTATCACCACTTTTAACTCTGAGAAACCGAGAATTGGACACTCGATCCCAAATAAGTCTGAAGTGTCTGAATAATATATGTTGTTGCTCATACTTCTTGAGCAGTAGTAGATTTGTAGAGAAAAAAAAGTTTTGAAAGAGTCAATTATAACTAGATGTTTCAAGTTGGGTTAGTAGTATTTGATGTGTTGCTAGTCAAAGAACTAAAAACATAATGCATTTTTGAGTTTCTCTTAGTATTTCCAAAGACACATTCTTTCGTCGATGATCATCTCTAGCTAAGTGATGAAACTGTATTCACCATCAAAACGTAACGATAAGTTACTCAAAAACAAGCATAGCAGATTGCATGATAAAATTTAAATGGCCAGTAACTAATATAAGTAGAAATGCTAAGACATTTTGCATTCCATAGTGGAAATGATTTAGATTGCTTTCAGACCATGCAAAAATCAGCATTTTTCGCATCCAGTAACGACAACTTGAGCTACCTGTCATTACACCTGCACCAGCAAATAAGCATTAACTCATTTAGGCTTAGAAACAAGACTTTTCGAATTGAGACTTTAGTTTTGAATACTGTCAGAAACTATGTGGTCCTTTTTATTTGAAAACTTTCACATCACCATAAGCCAAAACCACTGAAATGAATGATGTATAAGACAGCAACAGTTATTATGGTTGCTAAAACGAATAAATTTATAAGCGAATTCGCTTCCATCTGTTTATCATAATTATTTTCTCCTTGTAATAAATAATCATAAATACCTGATAATGAAGTTAATACGCATCTAAGTATTACTGAGAAATCTTGGAGTAATTCATACTGTTGTGAACATTAAATATTCTAATGTTTTTTTCATAATTTCCCATTCTTTTAACTCCATTTGTTAAGGATGAAAAACGTGAAATACAATTAAGAAAATAAAAACTACTATGAATTATTCTGTAATACAAAATGTGTTCAATTACTTTGCCAGTCAAGTAACTAATTTACGTTGCTAGACAACAGAGGTTTAAACCTTCTTCTAAAGGGATGGCAGATACAGGAAATCACACTAAAATACACCTAAATGACGAAATTTTAAGTAGAAATACGGAAGTGAAAATATTGTCCATTAATCAAATCAACATTTAAGCATACTTAAACCAATTTATTCAGTAGTTAGATTTTATGAGAGTCTAATTTAGACTTTTCATAAATTGTGCAAGTGTATTTCGTTCTCTTTTTATTTCATCGCTATAATCACAAAACATACTGCCATTAACAATCGATTTGAAGAGTGTCATATGATTAAGTTGAAAGTAATAATGGAAAGTGAATTACTTTATTATTTTGGATAGCGGTAATCAGTCAGTTGTTTCCAGGAAGTATTGCATTTTACCTCACAATACAAAATGGAATATAGCTACTATAAACAAAATTTACAGAAATATCACGCCTACATATGCTGTTTTAATACAGCTAGTGGTCCGTTGAAAATATTCATTGTTACAGAAAAATAAATGCACGTCAACTCGTAATACCTTGAAGTCTTTCTTAGAATTTACATAGTGGAGCTGTGGCTCATTGGTTTAAGATAACTTTCAACTGTCGGATCCTCATTTCGAGCTATGCTCTACCTACCAAACTTTTGCCAGTCAGGTGGTATCAGTAACCCTCACGCAATAAATGTGGCTCTATGTCTACTGAAGAAATTTGCATAAGAATATTGAGTGTATTTTGAGCTTAATGGTTTCCATACCCATTAGAATAACAGATACTACTGATGCACGGTTGTTACTACAATTTAAGAGAATGTCATAAAATTTTTGCAATGGTAAACAATGACTACAAATTAACCAAAGGCCAATGTCGCTAAAAAATTACCGAAGACTTTTATAATTATTTCAGCTTAGAGCGCGAGAGACCCATTAGAAAATATAAGACAGTGTGCATTCCAAAGCAATTTTCATGAGCTTAGCAAAACAATAGTTAAATCCCCTCAAACGATTTTTGGTTCGTGATTATGGCTGTTACGAAGAAGAGTATAAAAATTACTTACTTCAGCCAAATTGATCCTTTATTTTAGACAGGATATACCTTAGCTCAAAGAAGCTGATGACAGAAGTGTAATTGATTAATCCAAACTGGCAGCTTTGGCTTTCAAGCATTTTACTGAAAGTAACTAGAATCACATTCATTACTATCGTCCGTATTCCTTTTTTACCCATTCAGTTTTAGTTTAAACCAGCAATCACATGGTTTCAGTATGGAGTAAAATCATTTTTACAGGTGGATCTCATGCCTCAGCTGATCAGGCACCATACCAGGTACATGAAGGTCGGTGGTTCGAAACCTGCCGCGGCTGAAATTTGCGTTTCACCTTCAGTCATCACAGAGTATCAATATACTGTTATGCTGAGATATCAATTTTAATGATTCGAAATCGTTTCCAATCGGTCGGGAAGTTGAATACTGACTTTATAACTGTTGATAACTAAGCAAAAAGAATTCGGTTGGTCTTGAAAAACTGAGAGAAATAGTAGATTATTCTTTTCTTTGCATGAGACGACTACCAACTTACTTTACTTATACATTATTGAAGATGAATCCGCCTCACCTTCTATACTTACCAGACAAGTATTGTTAGTTTTTTCAAACTGTGTTCATTTACCAAACCACCCAAGCTTTCAACTGAACAACAATATTTCCATTTCAGAAACAAACGTTTTCTACTTCTAAGGAATTAACAAAGCGACAGAAGCAAAGCCAGAAAAATATTATACGTGATGTTCGGTGTAAGAAGATGCAACAGAAACTTGGGGTTCGGCCAAAGGTACCTCAAGCTTTTTAATTATTAACTAATTTTTTCTTCACCATTGAACATCTCTGTAAGAGAATATTAAACCAGTTCCTGAATTAAATAATATGCCAAGTTGCTGGATCTACGCACTATAGACAAAAAAGTATTATGTATACTCCTGACTTCAAAAATTGACGATGTAGGCCTAAATTACCAGCAGGAGGTCAGTTTTTTCATGGTTGCAGATACGCTTTGCTGATAAATATCAATAATCATAAAAAACATGTGTAAGCTTTCGTGTCAATTGACTATTTATATCCAACATTGTATGGTCGAAACCAATAATCCTTTGCTTCACGATGCTGACTTGTGGTTCCTACGATCCCTATATTAAGATCAACAATATTTTCTGATGAACAACTGAATATCAGTTCTCCATTTATACTAGTGATTCAGGAAATATTTGCCAAGCGAAAAATTGATATTTGTAGTGGTTACTTAAGGAAGAATGAATGACAAATTTGGACAAATCATTTGTTATTCTTATATTGATACAGCTACCTTTGGCTGAATTTATTGAATCGAAGGTGATATTTTACTCGGTTGGTTGAAATGTTTTTTGACAATGTCCTTTACTGAAAGCAATTTCAGAATAAAAAAATAACTGTATTGAAAGCGTTTTACTCGAACACATGGAGAACGTTAGAACCCCAGATGGGATATCAAGTGTCTTGTGTACGACAAAGATGTGTACTGTCTTAAATCCCTCTGATTTTTCTTTGTATGTCGAAGAATTCCCCTATTCTGACTTAGAAGGACTTGAGTTTTTACAAGAGATTGCTCAGTAGATTCAGAGTACGCAAATGACACAGTCTTGTTAAGTTTAGATTCTGAAAAGATGCAGCCGCTGCTGATTATCTTGAATGAAGACTTCAGGTTTTTTGAGATATGCATTTCATCACTCAACTGCTTATTGTTGCCCTAAAACTGGTTTGCTTTGATGCTGGTTTAATCCGTTCATTACTTCACTTGGCTAGGAAGTTGGTTAAACTCCGGTGGTTCATTTTATGATAGAGTCTCTAGAAGGATATTAAAAGCTCCACTTGTTCCTACCAATCTACGCCATCTACGGTGCTAAAGTGATATCAGTTTGCCTGTTAAGGGTAGAGTGTACTACTCTGCAGTTCACTCTCTTCTTCAACAAGCTTTGAACCACAGCCACTGAAATTGAGCTATATGAGGAAGCTTCAGGTGTTCGATCATCACTATCTTCAACTCAAAAGCCTTACATCGTAAAACTACGACATTAGAAACTCATAGGCTGGAGTAGAATTCTAGAGTTGTGAGTCTTTATTGATTAGGAAGACTAGCGCATCTCTTGCGCACACCTTTTTCGCCATCTAACTTGTCTTACAAAGTAATTTGAAGTATATTTAGGCTGGAAAAACGTTGTAGATGGCCAGACTAAAAAGTGGCCTTATTTCTTGAGGTCTCCGACTGGCGATCTGAGCTAAGAAATGAAATGCGCACTTTTCTGTTTGAATTATCATATTCGTTGAAATTACTACTTGGAAACTCTAGGTGATACGGTTCAGAAGTGATCTCATTGGTACAGAAGTACAACATCCTTTCTTCAAATTATTCCTCGGAGTCGATTTCACCATTGTTTTACTCCCTTTTTCCCTCATATTACGAATTTTTGACTGCATTTTCTGCCCTTTTTTTATCTTACATCTTACTGTACTACGTTTTTGAGGTGTTGATACAAAGTCATGCAACTTGGACTGCTACACAGTAATTCCACGTCCTGTGTTGATACGGAATGAATTAGTGATTCTGTAATTGAATATATTCATGAGAAATGAGTGGTATATAGAATGAGTCAAAATTTAGTTAGTGCTTAAATTTGTTGAGTGTAAGATATGTAATATCGACATAATTTAGCCTGATTAATTATCTTGTTACAATGTGTTTCGACTCTTGTTTTGTTCAATAAAATATGCACGGCAAGGAATTTAATGAAATAAATGATCGAATGTTTACATGGATACTTCAGAAAAATATTTCAACCCTTACTCAGGTGACCTTCTAGTGAATCATCAGTAAAGCATTTGAAAAGTTATTGGTTTTTGATGCATTCCCAGTAATGCAGGAAAATTGTCAAACTTTCTTCTAATAAAGTACTGGATAGTGACTCTGTTCACTAACATTGTCACAAAAAAATAATAAAAATGGGGATGTCGACTGTTATTACTTCATGAAAATCTCCAGTAAATTCAATTTTTCTCAGTTTTTGCAACGAAAAAGAAGAGAAATATCTTTCATGGTGATTGTAGCATTAATCTTTGTTTCACTTCTAAGGAATAAATTAGATTCGAAGTTCTTGAGGCTGATAGTGATGAGTGTGTTATAATATAAGTTGAAAATGAATGCCAAAAAATTATTGCCTTAGCAAATTTTATCTGGTAAACACGTACAACCAGTCTACACAGCGGAAATTTAGGCAAAATATGAAATCAGTTACACTTCATTTGATCTTAATAACTGAACATAATGTATGTATACTGTGATGTACTAATCGAATTGTTAGGACGGAACGCAGAAACTGCATTCAAACAACATATTAAAATAGGGTTTTAAGTCAATTTTCACTGAACTAGTCAACGATTATAAACGGAGACCGTGAGTTAAATAGAATCGGCACTAACATTTTCGCATGATCTGATACTGAAGCCCTGAGGTCACAATTAGTAAGCAGCTCCAAAACAGTTAGTACGCCTAATTCCTAGTTACCATTTAATTTCACTTAACGCCTCAAGTGATATTTCCTTAGTTATCCATTTTATAAATGCTCAACACTCCACCTTATATTCACCATAAACTGTTGTGTTATTTTGTATCAAAGACCATAGGCATGAGTTAGTTCTCTGAACCAACTTTAGGCACTGCAAGTTTTCACCAACTGTATAAGAATTTGTGTGTAATGTGGGATTGCTAGTACAAAAGCTCACGTAGCTATTTGTAGTCAGCCTGAATTTCATAATGCAAGACACTGTTTAACTTGTTTTCTGATAGGCGTAACTCATTACTGCGATCTTACTGTCATTTGTCCTGAGTAGGGTCTGTAAAAGATCGTTGTTGCTCCTAAAGGATGTGTTTGTATTTTGGTCTTGTAATAACTGAACATGCATATTTCTGAGTCTATTTTGACTGAGGAAATCTTCAAATGACGTATTTCTCTGGGTCCATTCTGATTGTTATAATGTAAAGGCAGTTTACAGGCGGAAACTAGTTATAAAGGGATAAGGATATCATTATGTTGCTGAATCTAAGAAATCTTTTGGTACATTAGGTTCTTTGCAAACATAGTGGCAAAAACCGTAACTTGCTCCAAAAAAATAAACAAAGCCCCAAAGTATATCATGAGAATTACCTAAAGCAACAAATGCATGGAAATGTAGCGCGTGCTTTGAGCATACATTGCAATAGAAGGAACCTTATTATCAAGAAACCAAAGATTTTACAAACAAAACTTTTATTATTAGTGATTAGTGAAGACCAAAGAGGTGAAGATGTCTCAGGCGTTAGGCAGTAGTAAGTCAGTGTTCAGAATTATACAGAAAAATGGAGTAAACAAAATTGACGGTTGCTTGGACTGTTTTCAGGGCAAACGAGTCTGTGATTTGCTCCCAGTGAAGAAGAATGTGACGAAGGGTAAATCACTTCATGAAACACTTCAACTAATGTTATTACGCTTGATGACTTAAATAATGATTAACTGACAGATTTTATGTTCATATTGACTGTGTGGTGTGCACAATCAATATTCAGTCAATTCACGTAAAGACAATTGAACAGCCAACAGAAAATGTTAAAAGTGAATATGAATACTATGCACAGCAGTTGTACAAAATAGCTATGAAGAGAAGTTTGGTTTAAAGACTGAATCATCAATGAATGCCTATCGTATTTGGCATATATATTATTCATCTTATACCATGAAGTTAGTGAATAAATGCGATAAATAAATATGACTAGGATAATATAAAAGGAAACTAAAGGTTAGTGCAAAAACTAACTACAAACTAAACAGCAGTATTATTGCTTTTTACAATCCTGACATTATATTAAACTTACACAAATCCAATGAAGAAATTTTTGTGGAAATATCTACTTTTTCGCATTTATAATTAGAAAAAGGAAGCGAAAAAGATGGGAGTAGAAATTGATACTATTCCAAACGTTATATATGCAGACAGCATGCAAAAAGAAAACACCAATATTAAGTCAGTGCTGCTACATGGTTCAGAAGCTTGGCTCGTCAAGAAAAGCATTTCCAACAAACTACAGACATTGACCAACAGCTGCCACCTACGCTAGCTCACTCGCTACTGAAGATCAGATGGCCAGAAAGAATAAGCAACAAAGAACTTTGGGAACAAAACAAGAACCTATCACCCAACAAATATGCAGAAGAACATGGAAATAAATCGGTCATACACTGAGAAGACTATTTTGGGGACATACGCGTCAGGCCGTCAAGTGGAATCTAAAGGGGAAACGACGAGTTGGGTGTCCGAGGCGAGGGTGACATGGAGGAGATCATGTGAAGAAGAAATGAAAGCTTGTGAAGACAGGTTGAAAAGACTGCAGAGAACTGGGTGCGATGGAGACGTGCTACTGAAGCCGAATGTTCCACCAGGAACCCAAGAGAAAAATAATAATAATGTGAAAGAGGAAACATCCGGTTTTCTGTGAATAAAATGAGAGAAAACGAGTAGAAAGATCAAATCAAATTCAAAAAATAAATAAATTCAATTAGACAAAAGAAGCCAAATATATACACGATATTAAGATAATAAAATGTAAGTAATACTAATGGAGTTGAGAATGCAGAAATTTTAGAATACATCTTCCTAACCGTATATCATCAAAATGAAAAGGCTTTTATTAGAAGATATAAGACATCCTTTTTCACCCTAGCCAGTGAAAACTATGAAAATACTGACGATAAAAGAATGAGTCCCGTCCATCGACAATAAAATTACCTATGTAAATTATGCTGAATTTATGTGTTCGAAAAGAAAATGAATATAATAAAATAGGAACAGAGATTAAAAATGATAAGAAGAACCAAAGATAATCATATGCTGGGATTGTTGGGGACCAGTTGATCTCCTGTTGTGAAGTGTTAACAGTCTGTATATTTTTTGTAGTTTACCGTAATTTTTCGTCCTTATCCTCGTTGACTTTCTATTTCATATTTCGCCTTTCTACTTTTCTTTCACGTTTTTCCTTTTGCTTTAATATATTTCAATCTTATGTAAATATTTTCTTGTTCAAGTGAAAGATTATTTTGTTATGTAATAAAAGAGTTAGATTTTTTATTGCAAATGAGGATAATGAAATTTTTTATCAATGCTAAAGTAAGTTATTGCATCTGAAAAAGCTTTTTGAAACCAACCATCATCTCGTTACTGAGTGGTGTGTTTGTTTAGTCGCTTATTATTATAAGCTTCTAAAAGTAATATTCCTTAAAAATGTGCACAGATAATTAAAATTATTCTAAACTTTATTTCATATAAGTATGCATCGACTTAATTCGGCTCTTAGATAACTAGGCGGAAAAATAGAACTAGAGTACTAGGTGTGAAATCACTGATTTCACAATTTGTGCTGATATAAGAAAATCTTCAGCTTCTGTAACAGATTCCATGATTTTAAGTCGGAAACATAACGTAAATGGGCATATTCAAGTGCATAATATAGCAATCAATTAAGTGACCTAATGTGGAGAAATGACTATTTATTGACAGTGATTAACAAATTTTACATCTGAAGACAGAGTACAAATGATCTTTATTGATAAAATGACTTTTGAGCATGTACAGTGATTCAGCTACTTGTATGAAACTGAGTGGTTATAGCGAAAACGTAAGTATAATTAAATATCAATAAAAGCGTATCAATGAAACCTTTTTGTACTGTTGACTGGATTAATATGTTATAAGTATAACTTTTGATGACATTGTTAAGTTTTTATTTTAACAATATTCCTAGCTATATTACTGTCCATGATCATACAAATAGTTGGAATTATTTTATTCCAAAATATTAACCTGCTCACCACTAAACTTTAAGTTTTCGGATTCGGTCATGGCGGAGTCATTGCTGAGCACTGCTGAGGAGTCTTTGACTAGGACTAAACAGCTATCCAGTGCACCTAGCTCTCAATGACTCTTCAGCTGTTATTCATTCATGATGAATACCTATTTGTAATAAGTTTTTGCTTTTCATTTAACAAACTAGGTAAACTGCTTTCAGATCATTAAGATTTTGTTTTTTGGAAACATCTATATCCTATATGTGATGGATTCTTCTTAGTTACTTTACGTTCAAATTAATTTAAATTATTTTTTTTAAATATATATAGAGAAGGATGTATGTTTGTTGTCATTCATAAAATAGGATAATAACACACATTTTGTGAGATTTTATGAAACAATTATGAAATATATTATCTTGGTCATTCTCACCGATAAAATATATCGGTTAAGATACCGGAATAGATCTATCCCAGTGATTATAATTATGCAAAATAAATGCGGAGTATATATGTTAGTTGACAGGTAGCAGTGTATTGTAAATTGAAAATTTTTAAACAAAAATATTCTAATAATGACCAAATGTCAATCTTCATATAGATTATTTCTCTGCCAAAATTATACACATTTCATTCTATATACTAGGATAATAATATCTTCAACAGATTACTACTTAGTTATACAAGAGAATACATGTACTAATAGTTGCTGGACTATTTAACCCTCAGACTATTTTCTTCTTTTGCATAGAATAAGTAGTATATGATATCCAACATAAAATTTTACAGATATAATAAATAACCAAATAGTGAGGTGATGCAGACAAGTTAAAATACTCAATTTACAAAAAGATTTGAAGAAACTGTAAAACACTATCCACCGAATAAACTGTTATCTTATGTATGATGTCCATTATTGTAGGAAATTTTTTTTGCAGATGGACAACATTCAATTTCGTTTGTTTAGTAAATTATTCAAATTCTCTGTTGTCATATTATTGCTCTACGTTTTACAGTCAATGAGAAGTACTCGTGAAAAAATCGATGATGAATAAATGAAAAAATTAGACATACATCTATACAACACAAACATTTTTTGGTTTTTGTTTTGTTTTTTCCTTATAAGGAAAAAGTAGATTATAAGGGCTTATAATAAAATATTTTCAACAAACTAGTTTTTGAGCAACCAGTAATATCTCTTGTCTGTTTTAGTGATGTAAATTTGTCAATGGTTGTTAACGCATAAACTTGCTTAGTGGATGTTGTTTTTGGAGTTTGACTTCAACGCCATCTGTTTGATATCAAACGATATTTAAGTCGAAAATCAATAAAAATGGACTCACTGTAATACCCGTTAAGAAACTAATAGTGCAAATAATTAAGAATTAGTATCTACAGCAGAACAATTTGACCCTAGCAGTCGACTAGTTACATTTTGGAGTACCAGTAGGAGAAACTATACATTAAGTTGATGCAGGTACATCTGTACGATGAGTTCCAAATAATGCGAAACAAGTGTCTTTTGTTAATGATAACAGTGAAAAAATATATAAAGTCAAGTTGTTGACAAGTAAACTGTCTAATGCTGCAAATATCTAACAATAAATAATCTCCAAGTTGTGATCTGTGTAGTTGTGATATAAAAATAGATCGACCAAACATGAAATGTAACCCTTTCGACAGGTAATATTACAATGTAGTAGTTTAGTTAACATCAAAAACATTGAGAGAAGGGAAAAGACACCGAGTTATGTAAGACTGAAAGTTGTACTTAATTCCAAGGAAAATTAGAGACGACAATTTCAAAGATATTGCAGCTTTCATGCATCAGTTGTATCAAAAGTATAACTAACATATTTCCCCCCACTCCACAGTCCATGAATTTTCTATCTCATCAGATTTTGACTAAAACTTACAACAATTAATCCTTTGTTTCCTTGACTTACTACCTTACCTTGAATTACAAATCTTCATTTATTCCTGTATGTGTTAAAGTATATTATTTTATTATTACTACTTATATTTCATTTCACTTGTAGGCTGCTTGCAGCTGATGAAAGGCGATGAAACGATGAAACTAGCTCATTTTATTCTGCAAATGTTTTTGTTCTTGTATTATTCAAATTTATCAAGTAAAAATAACATATGACAATCACTGATTACTTTTCTAAGTTAGTAAATTAGGCTTGACTTGTCAGGCTTAATTGGTGCAATTTCTGGTTGTACATAGAAATTATATAGAAAATGCGGTTTCATGAAATATTTTGCCTAACAATCAGATATTAGCGAAACGAGTTTCCTCCTAGCTATATATATATATATATATATATATATATATATATATATATATAAGACTTCTTATGTGAATGTCTTTTGAACAAGACGTTTGTTTTTCTATTACATCTGCAACATGCTAGCAAGAAGGTGTACCTTCATGTGTTTTTTGATTTTCATTTGCCATTAATTAAATTTCTAAAAATTAATTTAGAATTTTCAATAAGATAATTGTGTAATAAACGTTTTAGATTAAAACAAATAATGACATGTATATTGCAGTCGTCAAGACATCTCATCTTTCCTTCATTCACATAATTTGACAGAATATAAGGATGGTATACTCTTGAACGGATGACAACTTTAGAAATATCAAAATAGCCTAAATTTATACTGCACTGTTACCAAGTATCTCTAACAGTAAGCGGCATCTGTGAAATAAGAGATGTATTTCGCTAGTAAGTTATTTTTCTGAGTATCCAGCGAAACATGAAGTATCTTTCAACGAATCCAATACAGCCTCGCATACAATTTACACGCTTGAATATTTAACGTCTAAACCTGATTATTTTTCAGAAAATCATAGTGGATAAGTTACTGGAATGTGTTATTTATCATGCATAGAGTATACCCATGCCCAGTTAAACCACTGGGAAAGATCAGTAAGTGTAGAACTAGTTTCCAGTGGCAGTTGGAACAACATCACTCACTGGAGTGCAGGTACACCCAGAAGACGAGTCCTAAGTGGGGCGAAAAGCACGTCCTGGATTCCTCTACTAGCCACAACCAAATAAGTTACCATAATTAATATTCATGCAGTATCGAGGCATTTGCATAGCAGCCCACATACCAATAGAGGTCGAACAATTCGATCCAGTGAAGCAACAGAGAAATACAAGGATATCAACAAATAGTAATAACTATTATATTGTTTAAATAGTGTATATGTCGTTTTACAAGCTTATCACCTTATCAGTCATAAATTTGTTGATGGATTTTGAGGTTAATCCGGACTTAATTTTTATGTTAACTATCAACCTAAAAATACATTACTGTATAGTGCTTAGTAGTGACCTGATTTGAGTTAGATATCCCAAAGTTCTAATGAGAAGCAATGACTTTTGGGGCTAACGAGTCGGTAGTGAACGGAGGCCAACTGAAGACCTTAGCAGATAGTCAGACTACATCATGAATTGACAGGAGCAGGAAACTGGACCACTGAGCTTCAAGTAGGTGGTTGAGGGGTTAACGCATTCACCGTGAAACCTAAAAGTAGCGAGTTCAAATCCTTGATAGGATGGTGCACGAGTGTTGCTGAGGAGTCCTATACTAGGATGAAACAGCTATTCAGTGCCCCTGGGTTTTCAGTGACTCTCAGTTCTTGATGAACGCTACCTTAAAAACAAATTTTATACATAAACTCCATATTTTGGTGTGGCCACTTTTAATTTAGGCTAATTCTACTACGATGAACATAAAATAATGAGATAAAGCATGATTTGTCATGCGTAAGAATTTTCCTAGCCACTTTAGTCGGTGACGGTACTCAGCTCCATCGACTCACTCACCTTTCTTGCCTATTATTTTATGCTCAATGTTAGCATTGCTCAACTTGTGGATGTATCATACACTATTAGTTAATTCTACAGTGATCCATAGCAGAACAAGGATTTAAACCAAGACAAAATGGTTTTTAATTTGAGCCTATATTTACTCCTCAGTGATTTTGATGAACGTGTTTGTTCAATCTATCATTAAACTGTAGAAAATTTTAACTTCAATCATTTGGAAACCGAAGTCAGTGAATTGAATAATTTACGTCTGGATAATTCATTGGAGAACATTTAATTAAAATGTTAAGTTCAGTTGATAAATTTTTAAAAATGAAAATTGGTTACTTGTTCAGTGAATTTTTTGGCAGTAGATATTAAGTATAAATTTTTTTTAATTTCATTTTCTCCATTATTTATTGCATCTAAGGTGTGGAAATTAAACAACATTTTCAACTACCCTCAATGATCAACAATTTTCCAGTACTTGAACCATCAAAAAGAACTTTCTACTCATCTTTCTATTCCATATCTAGTTTTTCTTGTGTATATGGTAGGTTCTATAGACTTAAGTGTATATGCAGAGGTTTCGATGTGTTCTGTACAGCTTTTGGAAAATGACGACAATAGTTGGAATATAAATTTGCCTAAGCAGTCTCCTTTGTGCCAGTTTATATTCACAATAGTTTTAATCCAGATAATAACTTCATTTTATAAACCACGGTTCGACGAGGTAGACGCTGTCAAAGCTCTCTTGTGAATAAAGTGGAGCCATAAAGTTCAAAATGCTCATAAGAATAAAACTAAAGCTTTATAGTAGTGTAAAATAACCACCTAATCTTTACGACAGAATCTAAGTGGAATATAAAATATAAAGAAAGTAGTGGTTATTCTCTAATTCCTCTTCACGAGTTCTTTTCCCGTCTCCAATACAAGGCAAGGAAATGTTGAGATTCACTTACTCCCCGTTTACTTTCAAATTTTTTATAAAGACACTTCTTGACTAAGTCTTAACTACCAATGGGATCCTTCCAACGATAGCTACTGAAAGCTGGTGAACCTGTCGATTGTGTGAGTTGAATTTGTCTAGGTGTAAATAGAAATGACCGTAAAATAAAATTAGTGAAACAGTAATCCGATAGCTGAAGAAGACAGCAGATTGACTAACATCTAATTGTTCATGCTATTTAACTTTATGAAACCTTGACCAAGGAATTAGAACTATGAATAAACTACAATTTACCGGAATGGTTTTATTCAGAGTTCTGATTTCCTGCACAATGAACTAGAAAGAGATATAAAATAGTGTAGACATGAAGTTGCATGAAACCAAATTAACACTGAAGACTTACGGATAATAATACAATGAAGCAAACTGAACATTTTTCACATTCCACAGAAGATTAGTGCGAAGGGATTCTATTACTTGTCAAAATACACTGAATAACCCAACTAGATAATTCCCTGAACTTTGTATGTTTCCTTTCTTATATATACACATTTTAACGAAAACTAAACCGAAGGGTAGATCATTTCGACTCCATATAGCCAAGAGAAATTACACGTATCAATTGAAAACAACAACTAACACCTACTGCACAATTACTGGCTTTCTTGCCCCCATAGCCTGGTGAATAACGCTTTGGCATTTGAAGTGGTGGGTACTGGGCTCGAATCTCAGTGGGAACGACACCACTCACTAGCGTGCAAGTAGGTCTAGCTGATTAGTCCTAACTAGGACGAAATATGCATCCTAGATTCCAGTGCTAGTCACCAAGATGAATACGGTATTTCTGTTTGTTGCATACCAAATTTTCTTTCATAAGTATCTTTTTGTACAAATTACGAAATAGTGAATGTTACATTGCTGGTTGCATAGTTCTGCTGTTAAAACCTTATCACTTTCATTTTCCATATCCACAAACAATAAAAGTCACTAGTGATGAAGTGAGCTGATATCAGTTCATAAGGAATGTCAACCTGAAATGGATGAGTGAATTCAAACAAACTTTCAAACTGAATTACTCATTAGTGGCTTACTTCGAGCTGAGACTCCCGAAGTTCCAATGAGAGGTCTTGATCGGTGACGCAAACCAAGTAGGACATGAGGACAGATGTTAAACGATGATATTGATGACATTGTGCTAATATGTGAAATTACAGATATAGGTAAAATAGACCACTGGTTGCTAACTCAGTACCTCAATGACATTATATTGGTCACGGAACCTGTGTTTGATCTCTGACAGGGTTATGGGCACGCCTTTCTGAGTAGTCCGATACTAGGATGAGGTAGCTGTTCAGTGCTTTTAGGTTTCCAGTGGTTCTCCAGCTGGTGTCAGTCCATGATGAAGATCCACCTGAAAAGTCGTTAGCTTAGAGATAGCTCAAGATTATAGTCTATTCGAAAAAGCGTCATCCATTAAGAGTGATGACACTTTTTTGAAACTCGTTAAGAATCATTTTTAGATTAAAGGGACGCCATTATCGTTTGTTTATTGGTTAAAATATTCAGTTTTAATTCTTAGAAAATATTCTGCTTACTTTAGTATTAGAGTAAAACTTGAGGATTGTGACGGAATATAATTCAACTTTAAATGATTCATTAGAAATGTCATACAGCAAGTCACAAGTCAAAGTAGCTGACCAGGGTCAATTGAGATGTCTGAGCATAAAATCTTTCCCAAATCCAAATTGTTAGATCCTAGTAAGATAAGAAATCTAAAACAACGCTGGACCAAACCTATGCGTGCAGAATGAAAATTCCTAATACTAACTCATTGGGCTGAGGAAGAAACTGATAACCGAATCTTTGTATATTGAGTCAACATCTAATAACATGAAACAGGAATGACTCAGCACCTTTTTCGGATATATGGAAAACGCTGCTACCCACGTCACAAAGGGGGCGAGAAAATTATAACTATATAAAGCATGTCTCAAAATTGCGAAGTTATCTTGATATGACTACGGACGATAAATTGTGTCAGAAACTTAATCAATGAAATAATACTGTTCCCCTTAGTGATATTCCTAATAACACAATTCAAGAGAAATTATATTCTGCTGTTAGCCGATAATAAAATACTCTCCTATGATGATTTCTACCTGTTTTATATCATCAGGTTCCTACTGAGAGAGACATTAAAGAAACGAAGAGCTGATGCATCGATTAATTTACCAATATGAAAAGAAAGTAAAACCTTAAACTTTCACTAATGTAGACACTGCATGGGAAACGCATGCAATGATTATTGTCTTTTTTTTAATGGACTTCCATTTTCAATCAGTTTTTTGTAAGCTACTTCTAAAAACGCGTCTAAAAACGTGTAAAATTTTCACAGTGTTTACGTGGCACAGACGAGTGGTATTTAAAAAGGTGTATATTTTCAAAATAACAACCGTAATTCGCCCAGAAAACAACCTGTACAAGTGTACAAGTGGTTTAAGAGAGAAAAATAAAAGATGAAACTAGAGCCTATGAAAATCTAATGTTTAAATTGCAAAATTTTCTGATACATCAACATACATCATAAACAGTAGCTTAACTAAAGACAAGCGTAATCCATCTTAAATTTCTTGTCTGATTGAATATTTAATATGTGTAGGTACATAGCGAAAATAAAATTGTTAACAAGGGAAAATTACAACCATTTCCTTTTTTTTGTAGGAAAGTGAAACAACGGTATTCGGCATAAACTGTAAGAATTATATACAAATACACGAAAAATACATACAATTAAAAGTGAACGTTGTAATTCAGTAGGAAGAAAAGTACCTTCCTCCTAAAAACATAACTGTCAATAAATGTATACTCTTGTTCACTGTACATATGCTGATAGATGTCCAGATGACAGCACTTTAGGCAGTTTCGAAAAGATACTGAAATAAGTCAGAGAAAAGATGTACTTAAAACCTAAAACCTTCAAACGCATTTAGATGAAACCCATCCGGAAATTCATATATATTTTATAGTTAAAAGTAGTTATTAAAAGTTACAAAGTGCATTGTAAAAAAAGACATGTTATCTCATCTAGTTTTAAAATTAGTGGTATAACCCTTGAAAGAAATGAATATAATTTAATTTGAAAAATGTATACCCATAAAACTTGTGGCTGAAGACATTTACAGTGCATAACTTGAATCTTTTATTTAACTGGTTCATTTGGCACTATCAAAAAAGCATGTATCCTCACCGAATTACAAAGCATGATATCTATCTTTCCATGCAACGTAACCATATGATAGAACAAGATTTTTTGAGCATCTCTAACTATAAGAAAATTGAGTACACTTTGCTTTTCCTTGTTCAGAACTAAAGTTTAGCCAAGAAGAGCTTGAATATATATCAAACCTGAAAATGAACCGGTAAGCATATATGATCATCTAGATGGCTACTGTAAAACCTCAATCAGGGATTGGAGCCATAATAATCTCACATGAATGATACTTCAAATAACAGTCAAAATAACATTTGAAACAAAATGTGGCTCATTTTTTGTTGGTTGTCACAGATTTCCACATTGACTATAGCTTATTAAAAGCCAAATTTATGTAAGGCAGTACGTAGCATGTCCCATAGATTCATTGGTCACTAGAAAGGAACTCATTTCATGTTATCTGGTCCTGAATGCTGACAGAATATTACTGATCATTTTGTGAAGTGGCTGCCAAAATAGAAGGCTCACCACTGTGGTGCACTCAGGATTAGACAACATAAAATTTGTTGCTTTCTATTGACCAATCAGTTTATGTAATCCAGTGTGACAGGAGATCAGTAGCAACCCATTCAGCTAATTGGCAATGTCACGAACTATATCACATGGTGGCACGGATTCGAATCACACACGTGACATCATTTGCCTCAAAGCTTCAGACAGGTCTTGCTGATGAGTGGTGACAAGCACAAAACGTAGATGAAGCTTGAGCGTCCCAGCCACGGCCTCCAACCAACTAACATACATACTTTCCGCATCGTGCGACAGAGAAATGGTTAGCGCAATCATTACAACCACCGCAAAAGCAAGTTTTTAAGCATAGCGTTGAATAAACCTTTCACCATATTGAGAAGACAAGATATTTGAATGTGAATAATAAGTTTATGACATTCTTAGACGTATCATCTCTATTTACAAATGTCCTTCTAATGGAAACAATAGAATTCATATGTAACGAGCTGAAAAAGAGAAATATATAAATTGGAATTACAGCATCCACCTTGAAAGAGCTTCTCTAACGATGTACAATGGATGTTCACTTTCTCTTGAACAATAAAAGTTTTTATAGACGGTCAGATGGTGTCGCTATGAGGTCACCACGAGGCCCAATCTTAGCCGATTTTTTCTTAACGAAATTAGAAAATGGCCCTCTGGAAAGTGCCATAAGCAGGTTAGAGTTTTGCTGTCTTTATGTAGCTGATACATTTTCGATTGTGAATAATGAGAACAATCCAAGGATTATACTGGATAAGCCTAATAGCTTCCATCCAGCGATAACCTTCACCACTGAGAGAGAAAGTGACGATGGCATCACCTTCTTAGGTGTTCGATTGATGAGGAAGAAGTGTATATCGGAAAACAGCGTTAACAGGTTAATGCACCCACTTCTTGAGTTTCGTCCTCTTGTAGTATAAACGAAATCTAGTCAAATGTTTGGTCTATCGGACAAGACTTATCTGTTCAAATGATACTTTTTATGAAGAACTTGAAATTACCCATGATCTACTCAGTAGTAATGGACATCCAGAAACTTTTCTATTTAAAAATATGGACACGTCCAATATGAAAACCAAAGTACCAACAGTCTTCAAGAAGCCATTCATCCTAAGACTACATTTCTGAGGTGACACCATCAACAGAATTGTGATACAGGGCCTAAAAAATGCCATAAGAAGATCACTTAATGTAGCAATGTTATGTTGTATATTCTGCAGTCGGTGTATGGTGACCATACGAACCAAAGACAGACTACCTCACTTCTTATCTTTTATGTGCATTTACGAGTTCAACCGCTCCTGTGCAGATAGTCATATAGAACGTACAGTCAAGCAAGTCCGTCGTCAAATCGTCAAGCATCATCGTTCATGACTAAGTAAAGGGTAAACCAGATCAGTACGAAGCTCGATACTCCCCTATGTGATTAGCAGTGGTCACCGAGTTAATATTCATAAAGCCTTTAAAGTAATTTATCATATTCCTTCTAATCTCATACATGCTCTACGAGTTCGTCTTTTACATAGAGCAGAAGCCATCGGAATTCACCTAAACAAGCCAAGTTGGTATGTTCAGAAGAAATTCATACGGTCTCTTTCTTTGCCTTGGCTATCTGTATAGCTTATCTACTACAACAAGACCCTTCCTTTCATTCACCCCACAAATGATCATAACATTATATTTTAATACCTCTATTATTACCATTACTATTACTATCACAGTTTTAGCCATCATGTTCTCCCCCTGCTGTCTCTATTTAGCGTCAACAATTTACCACTTGACGTAATAATTCAGTTTTTGCCTTTTTTGGCGCTTTAGTTAATACCATACAAAATGTCAATTATATAACCAGCTGTTTAAAATTTCACAAAATCTTTCTACAATAATTAATCTATGCTTTAGTTAATTGTCTCAATTATCTGATACATTGTCACCTTCTCGATACTTTGAGATTCATAACCTATCATTAAACAACTCTCACCACTAGATTGGTATGTAATTTAATGTTTCGAAAATGTTTAGAGAACTAATTGAAAAAATATTTCTTCGCTTACATTGTTTGTTTTTACTAATATAAATAGCCTGTTCTTTCCAAAGTCTAAATGGAAAGTAAATAAATCAATCAAAACGGAATATATTTATGAAATGTTAAACTCTTTGCACCTTTTAACAGTCATATACTTCAAATAATTAGTCAAAAACCTTATTAAATTGGACAGAAACGTTAGAAATTTAGTATCATTTGACTGTTTTGTGGTACTGTTCAGGTTCGCATATGAAAGTTAGATTAAAGAATCATTTATTCTGAACTTGTGGTGTTGTGATAGGAAACTATGAGTCTCTCATGTTCTCATTTCTACTTTGGTAACACTGACTAGCGGTGAAATCGGATTGTTTGCTCATGGATAATACTCACTGATATACCGATGGTAGGTTGTCATGAAAAGCTGAAAAAATCACTAAAAGTAGTGTGTAGGGTAGATGAATGTGAGTAGAACGGTATGTGTTATTTGAAACATATTTTCCAATAAGAAATTAGAGAAAATTAGTGAGAACTTAACTTGATCGAAGTAATAATTGTAAAATAAAGTCCTGAAGCATTATCTATCTCAACATCCAGTCATAGAGTAGTCTTGAACAAGTATAAGAAAAATGTGAACGGTAAAATAACTACTTTCTTAGGCTCAAAATGACTGTTGTTCTTCTAATAGCAAGCATGAAATGGTTACATGGAAGACTCAGAAAGCCATAAACTAAATTTGATCTGCTTCAGCAGTCATATATGCCGTCAAAATGACTGCACATTTCTACTAGTGAAATGACACATGCAATCATCGTTTTTGAAAAACCTCAAACCTTGTATATTACTTCAAAACTATGCGCTACTAAATATTACTTTTTTGATTGAGTTTATTTCTCCCTTAAATACCATACTTTTAAACAGATGGTTTAGGATATGATAATAAAACAGGTGAAATAGATTATCAACATGATAGTTACGTAGCCCAGCATTTTATAACGGTCTAACAGTAGTCAGACCACAAAAGGCCTGCATTTTCCAACACTAATTTGCTTTAAATCTGGAACTAATGTCAGCAAGCATTTAGTAGAACGGCGATTGATTCGAATTGTTTCACAAGGTTTTCCAGTGGCGAATCGATGTATCTAGTCCATTTCTTCAGGTCGATCGCGGCCTGAATAGCCCAGTAGTAACGTCAGTGACTACGACACTGGGTGACGAGGGTCCGAACCTTGGATGGAACATCACTTCCGTCAAGGTTGCAGATACACCTTGCTGACCAGCACCAACAAGCAACAAAACCTGGGTCCAAGACTTTTAGACGATTGCCTTGAATCAGTTATCATTCGTCAAGGTGCATTGTGACGGTGAGCTCTATAGCTTGCTGATGTCACTGAAGAATGAATGACAGGATTTGGTTAGCACTTAGAGCTAGACAACATGAAACTGGTTGCTTTTCAATGATCAGTCAGTGAATGATGCTTATTTAATTGTACTATAAAAATGAAGAATATTATCATCTTCACTCAATTCTCTTTCACCCTTCTCTCAGCGACTTGAAGCACGTAACTGCAACCAGGACATTTCTTTTGTTATCAAACCTGAGGTAACGCGTGAGTTGATATACTTTTGTGAACCCATAAGGAATAACTTATAAGTTCCATTTCACTGGTTACTCGACTCCACGTGAAAAGAAACTTGGTAAGAAAAGTCATTATGGCACGAGTAATGGTTTAAAAACCTCCAGCCAATTTATACATCTGTTCATAACTTCTGCTCTTTGAAAATATTTTAAAATCTTATTACTGACTGCTACATTGCTACATTATCTAATCAAATAATTACAGTTGAGACTTCATAGAAACTTTAAAAAGAATCATACTGGTTCTCAAGATCTTGTTTGATTTCTGCATTTCCAAGAGATCAACTAAATATGTTTTGTGCACTAAAAAAAGACAAATAATGTGAAAATGCCTTCGGAAATAATTGCAGTTTCTAGAGATCGTCTCTCTTGCAGTGTGTTCATCCATATGATTGTGAAGGGAATGAAATATTTTAAGTGTTACTAATTTTGAAGGGATGTTCTCATGGGATTCCACCTAGTTGGTTTACGTTCAATAAAATATTTAATGATAGAGTACTGGGAGCATCAAGTCCTCGACTTGTTTTTTGCATAAGAAAGCTTGAAAATATTCGCATTTCGGCCTTCAGTGGGACACGCTTCTATGTGTCTATGGTATATCTGCTTTCCAATATCCTCATATTATTGAGAAAGTATAACAAATCATCCATTTTTAAAAACGCTACTGACTGGTGATACATAAGATCTGGTGTTTTATATGTAAAATGTCATGCTAAATTTATGTAGATGTTGCAGGTTGGCATATTACATATCTACTTCTAAAATATTTTTTTTATATTTGAGCAGATCTCACATTCATTTCGCCCTTCCATGAACATATTTAACAACAGTGTTAGCTGGTCAATCATTCAACATTTAAATGTGAAGTGACACTACTGCAGAACAGCTCAAGGTGTCACACGACGCATCAGTATATCTAGATAAAGATGGGCAACATGTAGGATAGAGGAATAAATGAGATTTTAATCGAAAGTAATGAAAAGTCATAAAAGGGGAGAGAGAAGTGGTAAACAACAAAGGCACTCAGTGTAACGGTTTAGATCAAGATATTGTTCATGCATCTGCACCAATGAGATCAATTCCTAGCTCTGTCACCTGGAGTCTCTGAACGCCAAACTGTGTTGCCAAATTGACTGATGTGATGTTTTAGTCTGGCCGCCATCGACCTCTTTACGACCTACACCTAAAATCAGCTAACATTGCACATTATGGTAGACGGTAACAAAGCATTTATGTAATACATTATCCCAGTATCTAAGTAACTGAAAGTTTACAACCTCATTATACAGCTAGCGTTTTTTGCGTTAGACCCTGCACCTACATCCTACATTACCAATTTACTGGTTCTATGAAAGACTTTCAATGTCAAAAGTGCCGCAGATATCGAAAATCCAAGGATATCTTTTAACTTTAAAATGAAGTAGCCATATTTCACAACCACGTAGTAAGAAAAATAGAACTACTGTGCAGTTTAAAGTTTGTCAAGCAGTTAACTAAAGAAAACTCCAAAGGTACATCGTAATGTCACATTTTGAGCAATGTCATGTAATAGAGAGTTTTACATGACAGAAAAATGGTCCCTGACCTTCTAGATTTAGAATGACAGAAAACTGAAGCTGTTAGACCCACTGTTGAATCTCTTCATAATTAAACTCAAGTTGTGAAGAAACAGAGGTCTGCCGTACCACCTAATTTTAAAACAAGTCTACTCACAAGCTACCACCAAACGTTACGACGAGGAGTACCTTCTAACAAAATTTCATTTGATGAAGTAATCTATTGAATTCTACTACTGTTTTGTAATGTAAACCTTTGTTTTGATTCACGCCTTGTTCTTATGTATTCATGTGGAAAACTATTGTGTATATTGTCGCATATGTAATCTACAGTGTTGAAGACTTAATTTCATAGCTTTTTCTCTTTTATTTGCTTCTGATTTATTCACTTTCGTCATCTACTTCACGCTTTGAATGATACGAATCAACCAGTAGAAACAAGTTCCTCAAAACATTCAATCACTGCCTGCAACAACTACTGATGTGGCAAGGTGTACAAACTTCTTACCAGAAGTGGTTTACAGAGATTTTTGTCCAATAATCTGATTGGTGACCGCAAAGGGATGATAATGACGCACGACGTACCTAAACCAAGTGAGTGATTCGCCAACCTAACATGTATTTTGCTTGCGTCCCTGAGTTGACGCACGCTTAGATCCTGCAGCTACCGAGAGTCTCTCCCATCGTATGCAGCTAATGTATAAATTGGTTATTAGTCAAATACCTCCACCATAGTTACACTTCAGTCCATCAACTGGAAGAAGTTTAGCACGACGCAGTGAAGTGGTGTAGGCCTTGGGCTGATGGGTAGGAAAAGTGGAGATGAATACCGATGAATACTGGTTGAGCCTAGTTATGCAACGACTGTGGGCTTCCTCGTGGCACCAAAGGATGTGAACCAATACACCGCCACAGTTGACTCAGTGGTGAGAGCTGTAGCAATGGTATAGGTCTCCAAAGCGCGGGCGGGCCGTAATGATTCCGCATAGTGTGCTAGAGGCAGTGCTTGAGCAATAGTTAGTGGAATCTAGCCTCCTAAGTCCCGTAGTCGCTGTTGGTCAAGCGGTGTAGTCAGCCTTGCAAAGGAAGCGGGATATTTTGTTTGGAATGTCGGGTATCGGTCTCTGTCGCTCATACCTATTTGTTTGTTAGGTAGCCTGTGAGCATGCCTCCGTATCTGAAATGTTGATAAAAGAAAGTATGTTAGCTTCCAGTGATGTATGCTTTATCGCTTTTTGCAAAATTGTAAATACTCAATGAAACGTATTCCACGTACATCTGCCCACGGTAACTGAGCCGATTACTCATCGAATTAGGACTCGATGAAGCCTAACAGTTGAGAAGGAGGTATTCACCGGTCAGTTTTGAGGTAGCGTTCACAGAGTGTTTTGGCATGAGTGTTAGTTTACATGTGGTTGCATTGTTAAAGATGTCTTCTGCTAGGTGAGGCGATTAATCCCATCCAGGTTTCAGAAACGAAAACGTCCAAACAGACAATGGTTTGGCCTGGAACTTGGAGCTGAGCTTAACAACGGAGAAAAATCTGAATGAAAAATAGCACAGCAGAACAACCAAATTATATAATCACACTATTGTGAAATGTCTTAATGTTTATGAAGGTACAAAGAATAGGTTTGCAGCATTATACTGAGATATGGTATGCACAGTATTAATTTAGTAACTCGCTTGATACAGTTATTGCACTATTTGAAATATGTGTTAATATTTCGGGTAATGTATTGGAAAGTGTTGTTTTTTTTAATGTATAAAGTGGTCTGTCAGACAGTTGTTATCATCAAGGTATATATTCAATAGTGGACATGATATCTCACCGTTCCACCGTAAACCCTTTCTCAATAAACATCTACGCTAGGAAATAGGCAGATAATAAATTATTTGTCATGCTCTAGGCTTCTAACTCGGTCTTTTGAAATGGAAGAATAATTCAAAAATCCTGTACAACTTATACCCTCAAAATCAATACTTCCCACTGATTTATGAATTTTTATTTACCTAGAATCAATAGAAACAACAAAAACCTACTTAATCACGAAGAAAAACTGTTATAACTGTTATGGAGCTTTTGTACACCAGAGAAATAGTTTTATTGACAGCCGGTGTCATAGGGAAACACTGAATGAAAACTACTTTGTGGACTCGTCATTTCCTACCTTGAACAATTACAGACTTTCTATCACAGGTGTTTCTGTAGCGCTGCTCGTGTGTGGCAAAAATCAGCATATGAGCTGTTTTGGGGTTAGGCAAAAATCACTTGGCAAGATAAGCAAGTCGACTGATGAGGTTGTGAAGCTTCATGGAATGAGGTGCCTTGGACATCTGCTACGTATGCCAAGTCACCTCCTTCCCTAAAATTTCATACTATGGGAAGTTTGGTTTGGTTAGAAAAGGGTTCAGAGTGGCTACAGCAAGACATGGTGCCAATCCAAGAAATCCCTAGCCGAGGTCCTCATGACAACTGGAATCAGCGGTTGAGGACCCCTGTTGATATGACTGAAAATCGGTCACAATGGCGTAGATTTACTTGTTCCTTGACTTTTTTTGAAGCCTGAATATTAGTGCTAACCTTTATCTCCAAATTGTTTATTCTCTCACACAACTTCGTGCACTTCGGCATCACTCTTTTTCTATACGGACGTTCTTTGTATACTACTATGAAATGTGGCAACTTGAAGCGATAAACTTGTATGCGATGTTCTACATTAACTTCCTCTGTGTCTGCTTATATCAGAGCAACATCGTTGAAGAACTCATCTCTGAAGCAGTATATAAGCAAATTGATAACCTAAAATGTGCATTGTATACCACTTGGAGTAGGAAATTTGACAGAGTTGAGATGAATATATTTATTTTTTCGGTTTTCTTACTATTATCTTCAAGAGAAATAACACCAGTGACTGAAGGAATTCAGAAGCTGTTGTTTTTGAAAAGCCAGACGTGCTGATAAAATTAATTAGTGTTTGATTATCAGTGTCATTGAACGGAATAAGACAGTGTTTTTCAGTCTTCTACATGTCCACATGACATACAGAGAAGTCATTTATAACAAGATACACTTGATAGCAAAGATCTAACACGAAGAATATATATTGTTGGGCTAGATACCACTCAGAATCAACTCGGTACTAATCGATAATGAAAATTAATAGAAGAAAATTTGTCGAAAAGAAACTTTTCATCACTGAATTGTCTTTTTTTAATTTTCAATACAAATTATTTATATTCTGAACAAAACTTCAACAGGTATTATATGATGAACGTAAACTGAGGGAATAAACAAACACAGGTAGTTAAGTCTAAGAAGTGTAAAAGCATTTAATTGTAAGGTGAGACAGTTTTAATGTATACAATAGATGTACTGTTTGGTTATATGAGAACAACTAGTCTAATTTTCTCTAGTCCTGAGTACTGACCAGATTTTATAAATCATTTTGCTATATGGTCACCAAACTAGGAAGATCAGAACTACAATAGAAACAGGATGTACTCAGCTAGTTTGTGCATATTCATGCAGTTATCAATGAGCTACACTTATTGTATGAGGGCTGAAATCAATCGGTTGATCTCATTTGGAAAAACGGGGTTTCCTTCCAATTGCTTTCAACTACTTAACATACACATAATATGTATTTCTTGAAAAGTTTGCCAAAAAAGAATAATAACAGTATGGTTACACTTAGTTTGTTTATTTTCTTGTCCATCTTTTCATCAAATGAAAGACAAATAAATATAGTAAAATGAATGAAAATAAATCTATTTGGTGTAATGAATGTTAATAATTTACACTTTTAGAATTTCGTGGAATGCTTCATGATTAAAATTGTAACACACCACATCTGACTGATAACCTTTTAAGTAAACTAAATGCTATTTATACATTATTAGTTTTCTGCTGTTTTTTAAATGACTGGCATATTTGTTTACTTTATATTTTTCACAAGTTTTAGTTAGAAAATTTATATTTCAGTGTCTCATATTTGTATAAAAATAGACTATTTCCCGTATTCACTAATTTCTTTTCGATATATGTAGACTGTTATGCGGAAACTGTTTAGTAATTTTTAAGCAAAACTATATTAAGAACATATTTGAGTACAACTGGCAGTGGATGCCAAATCCTTTCATATTCTCACACACGTCGTATTGTAATATGCTTTCATACCTATCCAATTAACCGACATAGAGTGTAACATATCTTAATCGATAAAACTCAAACAGTGATTAGGATTACAGTGATATGTAATCTGTAATTTGCTAACAATTGTAATTATTGCAAATAAATATGACCATTTTACTTTATACCAGATGACCATTGATTAAAAAGCACTCCGCATCTTTAAATAAATGATATTACCGATAAACTAACGCTAACCAGGGTGAAATAGTCACCCCATTTAGTAGTAAATGCTTCAATAACCTCACACTGCCCACTGCTGAAATACTGATTCCTAGGATATGCATAACTAAAGTCAGAACTCAAATAAATGAAGAGACAGAAAACGAAGCGTTCACAATAACTAGCTTTAGAGAAATGATATTACCTATTCTATGTCATAATAATACTTCTACGCAAAGAAAGAAAGAGAAAAGAATTAGAAAAAACTATGAAAAGAGACTAATCAGATTTGCCTGCCGCTTATGGATGGGTATCATACAATATACCAACTAACCCACCACACCGTCAATTGGACAAAGTTGATCGGTCACTATCAGCAAATGAGTTCCTGCACGGATGCCTCAATATTGCCTGTTTTTAATTATATTAATAATGAATAGTGGCTAGCAGTGGAATGCAGGACAACGTTTCGTCCTATTTGGAGTTCGTCAGCTGGATGTACCTGTCTCCCAAGACGCGCTTCCTGGATTTCACTGCTAGCCACCATCCATTATTAATATAACTGACAACAATCCGAATGAAAGACTGTATTAGAAACATTAAGCTTTTGCATTTCATAGGTAAGATAATGCAAAACCTTTGGGATGAAATGAGGAAACTACCCAAACCTGCTTCTATTCTGTTCCACTTCATGCTGTGAAAATAAATGTGTTCAATATTCAAATTTTACACAGGTCGTGTATTCAGGTCAATCTTGTATCCTTCAAGAAGCCTTGGTTACAAGGAATTAAATTAAATGCTGATGAGAGATAATGAATCAATATTGTTATTCGAAGTGAAATAAAAGCTAATTAACAAAATGGTTAGTTTTTACTGTTTTTTCTAAATATAAAGTGAAAAAGTGATGGATATACTTATACACGGTATACTGTATAAAAACGTAAAGCTGAAAAAGACCTAATGTATTTAATATCAAAATTTACAAGTCGACGGAAGCCTCAATATCATACACTTCTCAATTCAGGAAAGATGAACTGACTAGAGGCCTTTTATATCCTTCTCCTCTTTCGTTTGGACAAAAAAAGACCCTTATAAGTATATTTTCATAATATTTCAGATTGGTTATGCAGCCCAGAACATACATGAAAATGGAAACAGCGAAGCAGAGTAAAACCTGAAGAATATATCCAGCTAACCGAGTAAATTTTAGTACTTTTCTTCATCAAAAGTAAGTGCGTATTGCAATAGATAGGGGAATTCCGATGATTCGTTGCACATTACGCAATCCACATTTATGAGGTGAACGAAATGAAGTGAACAAGTGTAGGAGGAGTGGTGTGAGGTCATTAGTTGTATCGAAAAGTATTTAACAATTCACATTATGCATATCAGAGCGTTTCACATTTTTATTTAAGCCTAAACATATCAAATTGAAGTCCATAACAGAAGTGGATTGACTGGATTTATCGATCTGATATAAGTTTACTTTGCAAGACTACTAATGATAATACTGCTCACTTCTGTCAAGTAATAATGAGTGAGTAACATCGCTGAAATTTGCGATACTAAATAATGTACTGTCACAACTTATTTTGAAGAAGAATGACATCGTGGTCAATATAACCAGAAAAAATCAACTATCTAAAAGAAAAAGGGAACAGAACAAAAGTCCTAACACATACTAAATTAGAAAATATTCATCACAACTCAACCTGATAGCATCGACTGTATCAACGAAGGAAATCACACCTACGCTTCAGTTGGCTCAAAAGCATGAACATTAATAAATACAAGTTGCACACTCTGAATACTTAGGTTTCAAAGGAACTTAATTTATCGTAATTTACGGTACCTAATCATATCTACCCCATTTCTGTCTTGCTCTCATTTCTACTCAATACTAAATAAAAATTACTGTCATCGTAGTCATTTTTGTCTCGTAGAATCTTCAAATAATGAAATATCCGTTCCTTGTTAAACACTAGAACGATGAAAATTATATATATATATATATATATATATATATATATATATATATATATACCAACAGGAACTCAATAACAAATGAAAAGTAAAGTGATAAAATAATCATTCCCTTATACTTCAGTTATTATATTTAGTTATTTTCTTTCATTCCATCTTCTTGTGTATATTACTAAACAAAATGTCAATTTCTTTCGTTTAAGGATGTTTAACTATACATAGCATTCTTAACTTACATGCACGCAAGAAACTCAATGTGAAACGATGATTAACAACACTATTCAAGTTATACAATTAAATTATAAAATTTTTCCTATGCACTGTAATGCATATCGGTTAAAGCATTCAAACTGCCTCTAGAAATAAGATTTTCTGTTTTCCGCATTTTTTATATGCCTTAACCTGGTACTTTTTGTACGTGTGTATCTTGGCAAGAAAGCATGAAGAATCTGAAGCGTTGAAACTTTCAAAGTAGTATGGATGCATAATGAGTTCATGTATATGTGTATACATTTATACGTATATGCATGGTGTAAATGCATTATTCATGTCTATTCCTGTACTGATCTCAATATTGAATCACACGTTCATTTTTACAAGAAAAAGACACAGGAACAGAGTTACATCATCAAACATTCATTAAAAGTGTAAATGTGAAAGTATGTAGCAGTCGATTCAGCTGTTTACAATTGATTAAGGTAAAACTTCATTTGAAAGTAATACAAAAATAATTTCAGGTAAAATCGTAATGGCTTTTACCATCGACTGGGATAAAATACTGGACAGATGAAAATTATGGAACAGAAAGCAACCTTTCTGTGTCTATGATTAGATAATTTTAAACTGCGTTCAGTTGATACACTGTTTACATTCTACAAATTATAAATTTACACTTGTGATTCAATTTGTATGTCTACAGAGATTTATTCATTGATTTTAGGTTGGTTTTCATCATGGGCTGGCATCAGTTGCAGAAACAATGGAAACCTGGGATTAGTGGACACTTATTTCGTCCTAGTAGTGTCATTCCTCAGCAGTTCGCACCTATGACCATACCAAGGATCGAACTCAGGACCTTCGAGTCCCGCAGAATTTGACGGAGGTCACGCTATATCATGAACTGGTAGAACAGCCTATGGTGAGATGTCCAGGGAGCTGTACTCACCGGGCGGTATTCTACAAGGACACCGACTCTCTCCCTCAATTTTATCAAAGATATTCTTATGGAGATCTTCCTCTCATCACCTGACTACACAAAGGTTAACGTAATTTTCGTTATACCTAGTATACGTAGATGATATAGTCCTGTTAAAAAACTTTGACACACTGAAGAGTCTTCTCGACACTTTGTGTGGCAATTTGAGGATGTTTGGGATGTGTTTATATTCACCAAAAGCAAACTGTTGCCCCAGGGTTGGTCTTGAACGGTGCCCCGGTTAATAATAGAGTGTAGTGGTTGAGTCTGTTGACCGCTTCACTTACCTGGGAAGTAGGATCAGCCCTGGTGGCTCAGCCGCTGATGAAATCTCCTAACGGATATAAAAGGTTCGTCTGGATTCTGCCAACCTACGCCCCCTGTGGCGCCGCCATGAAATACGGTTGTCTATTAAAGGTCGAGTATATTGTGCTGCATTTCACTGTTTTGTAGGGCTATGAAACATGGCCACTGAAGGTGGAAGACGCGAGAAGGCTTCAGGTGTTTGACCACTGTTGCCTTCGTAGTATAAGCCGTATTCCTTGGTGTCACTAGGTGAGTAACGCAGAAGTCAGGTGTAGAGTTTTAGGGAGAAGAGACAAATTGGTCGACGAGGTTATGAACCTTCATCGACTGAGACGACTGGTTGGGACACGTGTTGCGTATGTCTAGTGGCCGTCTTTCTCGTCACACAATGTTGACCGAAGTAGGATAAGTCTGGAAAAGGGTTCCAGACGACCAGACTAGAACATGGAATCAATGTATAAAATCTTTGACTGTTGGTATGAACCATTTGATGCTATATAGACTGGGTGGTTGGGGTCTGCGGGACAAGAGAAACCAGTGGTTGGAGGTTCTAGGCGATATGCTGCAGAACCGAGGTCAGCGGCGCAGATGTATACACACTTCATCTTCGTCTTTACGCTACACTAAGTCTGATAATTTTCTCATTCTTTCTTTCTCTCTTTCAGTACTTTATATCTCTTCTGACTGAATTTTCTCTTCTTTATCTTCCACTTCACTGCCTTTTTACTTGACGCACTGATATGAGCTGCGGCAACTGGGACCGTTACGCAGTAATGCCTGGTCCTGTGCTGATAGATGATGGTGATGATAGAAGTAGGAAATACGGACCAATGGATTCCAACGCAGTGGCTCAGTGGTGACATGCTGGCCGAGGAACATGAAAGTCCTAGGTTGGACCCCTAGCGAGGTCATGGGTGTATACTGTCGGGGAGTCCCATACTAAGACGAAATGGCTGTCCGATGCTCCCAGGTTTCCACTATTCCTCCAACTTATGTCAGTCCATGATGAATACCAACCTGGTATGTATATTTATATCAGTTAAATATGACTCAAAAAGGAAAAGGAACAGAAGTTTAGTGTATCAGTAGCTGAAATCCTACCTTGAAATTGACAGAATAAACTACTGCAAGACAAAACTATCTGAGATTTAAAAGGACTAACCAATAACACATTTCAAGAGATGATCTGTTACCAGTGAACTACAGTAGGTAATTCGTTAATTTACATCTTGATTTCAAAATATTTACTTCCGGCTAATTGGGAAAGCATGCTGTTAAACTACACTTAAATAGTTTAAATCCTTCAATGGTGATTTTGATAAAATAAATGCCATTGGTACATACTGTTGTGTTAATACTTGGGCAAAGGTAACAGAACAGCACAATCACTATTCTGTTGTATTCAGCAGGAATGAAAGCATTTTGGTCAACTAAAGCGCCAAAGATGATTCGCTTAGATTCTTAAAAAAAGGCAGAATGGTTTCATTAACTGTGGCACCTCAAGATTGGTGAAATAAGTACCTTGAAATACTTATGTCAAATTGTTGTTGCGAAAATATTAGTCTTTACAGTAAAGTGATTAAGGTAAGATTTGCCTATCCCAGAGACTCCAACTTTAATCACTGTTCATATCTTTTGAGACTGCATAAAGTAGGTCACAGAAAACATTTTTTTGACTAGTAATACTGAATGCTAGATAAATTATAGATGAAGAAAGCTAATTATCTGACAAAAAGAAACTCTTCGAAAAGTCTAATATGACCACTTTATAAAAATTCCAAATCAGCTATCATCCCTGAGATGATTTTCGTGTACAGCATTCTAGAAATATTATTACAACACTCTATTATTTCTTACTTTGAGTTTTACTAGGTCGGCTATGATGAAAACATCTTTTTTCATTTGATTTTGGATGTTTACAAAGTAAGGATTATATATCAAAGTTATTCTATGGTGTTTACTCCTGCACATATGTGATTCTGGGGAATCTTAACTGTTAGAAAATTAAACAGGAACCAAAACAGCATTATTTCCTTTTGAAAAGAACAAAAGAGCTAGCGTGTCCTGTCAGTCAACATTCGATCAGTGGGGAGCTGGGTTTGAAACTATTTTCCCTTATTAATTCATGAGCAACTAGGTAGTATCATTAGCTTTCACATAACGGGTGTGGAGAATTTTGGAATGAATGTCAATAGATTATAAAGGTTTCTAGGAGGAATTTTTATATTTATCGCGAACCCTGATTTTAAATGTTGGAACTAGAGGTGAGTGAACTAAACAAGCTGATTTATTTTCATCTAACCTCCTGACTACTTTCACAATGTTTCCTACAGATAGCTTTCAAAATATGAATTACATTCCTGAAAAGAAGAAAAGACGTATTTTACATAATCCGCGAAAAATTCTTCTTAAACACTACGCATATAGTTGACATTCCTTATCTACTCACTGAGCTTGTGACAAAGTTGTTGTTTGCACTGAAGTAACAGTAGCTGTAAACAGTAAGGCCAAAATGTAAAAGTGCTGAATTTGCTGGCATTCCTAAATACCTTCTCATAGTAAAATAATAAAATACAAATTAGGTAGAAATACTACATTCACACAGTGTAAAGAAGCTAGATGTTTATAAACTTCATTCAACATCAAAAAATAAAACTAACAGTCCTACAGTTTCCTTTTTCACTTGAATTTAATAAAATGACAATTCGTTTTCTGCATACTATATTTAGTGAATTATTCCACGTTCCTCCATTAACTGCCATAAAATAAACAATAAACTTAAAAAAAAACCTCAGAAAAATGTGTATAGAACCATTTTTCGCTATAACAAAAAATTATTTGGTGTTCAAATGTTTTTCTAAAAATTATTATCGATAAAGGATAATTAATTCTTTCCTTATTCGGGGTCATATAGTAAAGAAAATATAAACAAAAAATTATTGTTAAATTTATGTCCATTTTTTTACCGCTGTATTTGATAATTTTTAACTTATTATACCGAAAAGGAGAGGAAATAGCTCATTTTCAATTTATTGTAATTTTAAAATTCCTTATAAGTTTGAATCCAACTATACAAAAAGTAAGCGACAGTGTACAGAGAAGAAAGTTAGTTTACCTTTTATAAATGCTACATGTTTATGTCCAGGTATTGATAAAGCTTTGAGGATTAAGCAGATTTATCGGATTCAGAATACCTGAAATATTTCCTTTTCTGATTCTGTAAGACTGTTTATTGAACTAATTCAAAGGTAAGTCAATAGTATCTTGAAAGTGCATTATGCATACCGATTCAAATGACCCTTAAAGATAGTTGTTGGCTGAATTTTGATAAAGTTTGTAGAGTGTTAAGAATGAATAGAAAATGACAACGCGATATATCTTTAACTGCTGATCTAGTCGCTTCTAGAGCTTTCGTAATGTTGACAACTAAGGACTTCTAGATGATAGAAATTATTCATTAGATGCTCATGGTGGATTCACTTAAAAGTGAGCACATTTGTGCAGTTGTTTCCATTCCCTATCAAAATTAAAGCCACAAAAGCACAATTTGCCATGATTTCTTTGTTCACCTTCTTTTTTCATAATTTTCAATCTCAGTTTCTGTTTACTATCTCTTTGTATGGTATTATCAAGAGTCTCAAAGTGGACTCCAGGACGCGCTGAAACGTCTACATTGATACATTTGTATCAAACTTAGTTTTCGCACCTCTGAATCTCAGTAGCTAAACACTGTAGCATCTAAATATCTGCCCCTATCATATAAGAGATTTTTTCCTATGATTAGTATTTTTTTCAAAATTCTATAGGGTCTAAACACAGGTGTAGAAATATGCTAAGCTTGCTTGAACAACTCAACCAAGTCTTCGTTATTAGTCTCAACACTTTTATGAATTCATAAAAGCCATTGCAAAAGGGGTGATATCATTGTTCAGCACTCTAAAAGTCAACAGCTTTCCAAAGAAAAATAACTTTCATTGTGCTGACAACATCTGGAGATTGAAGGAATTTTACTAACTTTTAAGATTTTCATTACTAGAGTTTACTAGGAATCAAATAAATAAAAACATACCGAAGAACAGTTGAACCACGACATGTAGTAATGTCACCCTGTTAGAAGAGTGGTCTGTTTCCTTTTTGTTATAGAAATAAAGTGAAACTACACAGCCACCTGTATAACTTGTCACTTAGTTATGATCGACACTTTATTAATGAAGACTAATAAAAATTATTACCCTACTTTCCAAAGGTTGACAGATGTCTCTAGATAGATTCAAAAACTTCTTGCTCTACTATCATCATATATTTCAAGGCGGTTCCGCCTACTTACCTCGTACTAGATAACACATTAGCTGACAGATCTTAGTACACGGCTTCTCGGCAACGCGTACCCGTGACCACAGCGGGGACCAAACCCACCATCTTCAGATCTCATGAAAGGCCACATTTACTACTGAATACTGGGTGGAAGTTCAATACTCTACGTTTTCCTACTTCTCTCACTTCGTGATCTAACCCAACCTTGTAAAAATATATGGATCTTTGGATTCTAATCTAGTGGTTTTTAATAGCTATTCTCCAACTACCACCACTCTGTGTTGAACATCACCTTAAAATTTCATTATTACTGTTATGTGTTTCTATGGTCTAGAGTAATGAAACTTGTTGTGATATGAAATTGTGGTTGATTTGAGTTTCTTTGCTAAAAACTATTATTTTCACTAGCCTACAATAATATCCACTGTAACGGAGATCTTCTTGATACAGATAAGATATTATAATTGATATGTTCATAGCAGGGTAATTCACCATCAAAGGAATTGAAAATATGTAAATCTCGGTTTTATTGTTCTGAACTCATATTCAATTGATTCGTTTATACTCATTTCTAAGTTACTGGTGAATATGGCCAAAATGTCAGGGATTAGAATGTTAAGAAGTCGAAGCCGAAGAAAGCAATGAAATGACAGCATGACTTAATAATCTGAATTGGGCAATAATTATCCTATTTACCCTATTATAATTTTAATATTGAAAGAGGGTTTAAGAGAAAATAATCTTAATCAGGCGGTTTTTAACAGTGGGTAATTTCTAATTTTATTTAATACTAAACAAAATAATCTAATATCCGAAGAAAGAAGACTTGTCTAGGGTAGGAGAGATAAGGAAGCGAAAACAGAAAGCATTACATTTCCAATAATTAATACAGTCCTATGTATGCGTCGTATAGTATAGGCTGAATATATTTTATATTTGACGGGGCATATCCTGTGGATTGACAGTTAACTTTTCGTTTTCTTTTCCTATTCTTACCCTACAGCTGTCAGTTTTAAAGTAAAAATGGTTCAGTCGTTTATTTTGGCTAGGCTAGGCTATAAATATGTATAGGACAATTTTAGGCAATTAATTTTACTGAACGACAGCCATCAGTTGGTATTCATCAGGCTAGCTGTTTGCAGCTGACAAGTGACGATTGCTTCCTTTCACAGAAGAAAACAAGAATACCATTCCAAGCAAATTGAATACTAGTGATTCATCGTTTTTAATCCATATAATATTTTTAGCGTTATAACATAAAAGTCAATTATTTTTCAGTCATTATCTACAGCTAAACTTCAAACCACCTTTTATTTTAAAAAAATTCAAGAGGGCAACTGTATGTTGTTACTTACATTATCCCGTCGTTAACTGAACCGAACTGTGTGCTCTCTGTTAGCATATGGGTTCATGGAAGGATGTCTTAGTATTTCCTCTGTTTCATTTTTATGTTAATAATGGATACTGGCTAGCAGTGGTATCCAACACGTGCGTTGCGTAGAATTTTTGATTCATCAGTTGGATATATCTGATTCCCAGTGAGTGGTGTTGTCCCAACTAAAATTCGAACCCAGGGTTGATCACTTCGAACCTTCCGGGTTCAAGTCCCAGTGAGAATGACATCACCCCCTGGAAGCCAGGTACATCCAGCTGACGGGTCCTAAACACGACAAAACGGACCTCTTAGGTTCCATTGCTAGCCACTATCCATCATTCAAATAAAGATAACGCATCTTCATGTTATCAGATGACGATCTAAGGGATATTTCATTCTGTCATGCCCACAATATACCTAACCCTGGTCGCTCATAACTTTTCATCGAACAGAAATGAACTGATACATCTCTAACGGTCTACTTTTGTGACCTCGTTTGGCAAAATTCCTGTAATTTCACACATATCAACGTAACGTGATTGTATCTTAGTGTGGTTTATAAGATCAAGATGAAAAGCTATCGAAATCAGACTAATTGCCGTTTTAGAATACTGAAAATGACATACTGTGGAGATACTCACAATAAGTCGTATGGATAATCAGTATTTAAAAGAGAGAAGTAAAATGGAATTGAAAAGGTGTTCTTAAGCACATAACCTGTTCAGTTTATTTATGAATTTACAGTTAAATGATCATAGTATTAACCCGACTGCAAAAGCTGATTCTTTCACTTCAAAGTGATTCCCTACGCATACTATAGAACCAGCGAAAATCTGAGGGCAGTGAATAGCTGTTTCATTTTAGATTAGGACTCCCCAAAAGTCTACACCCACGAAACCATGATGAATCCAGCTAAGAGCTATTACGTATTAATGTAACCACACTGTCACTCGTACACTCGATTTAAGTTCGATGGTCCACATTTTCACTTCCTAACCTATGCAGATCCATGAGAAGACTATCTGATTGTTCTAGGCAGAATTCATCACAATATGATGGACGTGTTACAGATGAATTCCGAACGAGTATGAAACAGCTAATTGGTGCTCTCAGGTCTTCAGTCTTTTTAAAACTTGTTTCAATCTGCAAAAACGTACCATGAAATCAATCACTCATACAGAACCACTGATTGAATGATCCATTTTTGTTCAACAAACCTTTCATATATTCAAGAAATAGTCGAAGTACATCGGAAATAGTTTTCTATATGTATTCAAGTTACTAATAAATTTTCAAAATGCTGAGCCCCAAATACAATCAAAAGAAATTGTTTTTTTGTTGGAAATCCAGTCATACAAAGAATGAAATCAAACAATGCAGGTGAGTATAGTAAATTTGAATAACGTTCACTTTTATTTTTACGGTTGTCCTTTTTACTTGAAAGTTGTTGTCGTCATAAACATAAATGAAGGTAAAAAAAATGATTTTAGGAAAAACTCAACTTATAGCAAGTAAGAACTAATAACCCTGTAAGTAATGTTGCTACTCATTGGGAAGTAAGTACATCTAACTGACGAGTAGCAAATGGGAAGAAACAGGTGTCCTGGGTTTCACTGCTAACTACTATCCATCACCAATAAAAACCTGTGAGCAGTTTGATACATCATTCAATAATTATTACATATTAATTAGGTTTTAATATAATCCCTGCGTGCTCAAAAAACTAGGTCAAATCTTTCTATGAAAGTTTAGCTGTGTATGCTGCAACTTCCAGAAAATATTCCAATTTTTATTAAAGATCTTTGCTTTTTCTAAGCTGTCTGGAATTCCAAGGACGGATGAGAGCCAGCAGTCAAATCCAGTGCACACGTTTCATCCCACTTATGACGCATTAGCTATATTTACCTGCTTCGTAGTGAGTAACCTTGTTCCCATTAAGACTGAAACTCGGGATTGATCACTTCAAAAACTACAGCTAACCAGTCAATGAGGAAAAAATACAACCGGCGGTGTAAAGCTGAGAGTGTGTTAAAACTAACTTATATAATGATTAAATCATATCTGAAGCTTAAATTCTTCCACGAAATTCGTAATTGTTGCATATGATACTCTCGCGTTAATTGATCATAAATCATGCCCAGATTACCTTTTCTCTTAACACTTCAAAAATGAATTACCATTTTTTTGTTATCAAGTATGGGTGAAATATGTCTCCCAGTTACTGGGGATCAAGTCATTTGTGAAATATGATGGAAAAAACTAAAGAATTCTAATAAACACTTTTAGATATATCAGTCAATGCAAGAAATAAGTTACTTATGTTTATTCCTGAGATATGCTTTTGAAAGACCTATCAATCAAGTTTTTACTCTCTTTACGTTGTTAAAGTTGATCTGGATTATTGTTATGCTGCAGACAGCATGGTATACTGGATTTATGTTCAATATTTTTCTTCAGTCCATCAAAGGAAATGTTATTAGTTAGTTGTATTAATGTAAACTTATATCTTCAGAAAATATTCAAAAAAAAGAATTAAGACTGGAAATAAAACTTCACAGAACGCTTTCAGCTGTAAATCCTAACCAAGATCTACCCGTACCTAATTCCCTTCAAACTGTTTAAGCATTATTCACCACCCAGTAGATCCTAAAATGTATGGGGTCCAAGCTAGTGAGGAGTTTAAAAACTAAGCACAAATGTTTAGTAAAATATCGCCTACTGTGATGATTCAAGTACTTATTGCAACATTTAAACTCCCAATTCACTCAACTGATTGTTTTTATCAATTTCTTATCCTTAAATTAGTAACTAACTTTTGTAAGTACTATACAAATTATGTTAAGATGTTTTATACAATCAATATGCTTAACGGTCTATATTGCTCGACGAAGTATATTTATGCCGCTTTGTAGTAAGTCACGTAGTTTACAAATTTATATGAAATATAAGTAGTACAAATGAGAGGAGGGCGTGAATATTGCTTTCTAATCAACATTTCATAGGAAAACTTTCACTTGTAAATCAATGAAATACAAAAAAACAAATTATTCTTTTTCGTGAAAAAAGAATAGTCAACAATAGTTCCTTTAAAAGTTGTACAGGCTACAACAAACAAAATGATGGAATAATAGAACAGACTAGTGATCAGGGCTTCGTAACTAACATAACAACAAGATATATGGGTGTACACTTTGGTTTGTCTGTATGTATGTACGATGGATGCACATATATTGTACACAGAAGTAATCACGTTGAATAACAAGATGAACATAAACCTATTCATAATTTATCAGATTACTTTTCATCTTTTCTCCTTACAGCAAAAACATTATGAAACCGATTTTGAAAATTTAACAGTAGGAATAAATACGACTATTAGAATTATATAAAAAGAAGGAAGAGGAAGCTACTTAGAGATAGTTGTGACTATTCAGGCAACCGGAATCAAATCACCAGTTTAAAGTAGGCGCACTTAATAACTAACTTGCTTAAGGTAGAATTCATCAAGGACTGGCATAAGTTGAAGAACCATTAAAAACCTGCTAGCACTGTCAAGCTGTTTCCGCCTTTTATGCGACTCCTCATAAGTACACATCCCTGACCTCTTCGTGGATAGAACTTATTACCTTCAGATTTCTTGGTCATCGTATCCACCATTCAGTTACTGAATCGGAGTTCAGTGATAAGCAGTTTCCTAACTCTGTCAATCTATCTAAAACGACTATCACTCAAAGTCTTCAGTTGGCACCGTGACCATTTCCGACAAGTTGACCCCACAGGTTACAGCTTCACACCAGAACTTCAGGATATGCATCTGGAAGCATATGACCGGTGAGAAATATACAGTAATACCTTTTGAGGTTCATGGGGATTTTGTGTTTAAGGTAGCATCCATCATGAAGTGACAGAGTTAACAGAGATAGGAAAGTATGAACCATGAAACTCTGACTCAGTGGCTGAATGGATAATGCATTCGTCATGAAACCTGAAGACACTGAGTTCGATCCCCGGTGGGGTCGTAAGTGCATACTGCGGAGTAGTCGCATACTACGACGAAACAGCTTTTTAGCGCCCCAGGTTTTCAGTGATTCCCCGACTGATATCACCCCATTTTGAATGTTGATTTAAAAATAAATCCCCATTAACCTCAAAATACATTACTATGCCTAAGCTTAAGAACAAACCAGACTGTAAGAATAAGCTGAGACAATCAATAAAAAGCTCTCTATAAAGGTCTCGAACTTGACGGAACTCAACAGAAAGATGTTACAGTAGTCCGGAAAAAAGTTGTCCACTCAGAGGGTCAACCCCCATCTTCCAGTGCTTCAGTTAATTACGCTTTCATTGGGAAATTCGGCAACAACTGACCTTTAGCACAACTGAATGACGCCCTGACCTGTCACTGAAGGCTATTACTATCATGCTATCCAGGCGAAATTGCTGGCCCAGTTGCATAGACAATTTTACAGCTAGGTGGCTCACTGTCACTAAAATGTTGATCAGTGCCCATCGATCGCGTCTAGCCGTCTTAAGTGAATTAAAGTGTACCGTAATGGTAAGCCATTTAGCTTGTTGATTCAATTGCAAAAAGACCAATAGAAACCGGTTATTTTTTGGGACGAGATAAAAATAAGCTTGCCACTCCACACTGATCAAACAATGTGAAAAAGTGAACAGTCATACCAGCTATATTTTAAAAAGTATCCGAGTTATAACAAACCAGATTTCAGCCTACTTAATAACCATTCAGCGCGTTCATCTTTCAGCTTCGGTCAGTTTGTTTTGTCAGATGTTGCAAACCTCAGTAAAATTAGTAGTATATACACAAAGGACTAAAGAAGAAGAAGCCAGAATCAGTCAAGATTCATCAGAAACCATGCAGCTTTTTGTCTAAACACCCTGAACTTTTCACCAGAATTTTTATTCAACTTAATCCCTGGGTTTCTAACAGTGGTTAACCTTGATCACCAAGCTGAACTAAGTGAAGCAGCAACGTACCAACAGTAAGTGTTGAATAGTGAAAATAAGCCACCCTCCCTTAGTAATCATCAATGACCGTATTGATTTACAGGCTGTGATAGTTTAACTGACAGCATAAACTTCTGAATCCAAACTGTGTCATGTTCTAATATGTACCACTTAACAAAAGCAACGATCTAAATTACATTCAACCACACCAGTAAGTGGGTCTTGACTAATTCCAAACACCAGGCACCAAAAACATTGCAATCAGTCTGTAAGACTGTGGATGCTTAACGCAGTCTCATCATCAGTAGATTGCATCGATCTCAAGCTTTTTTTCCTACCATATTCAAAACTACTTCATATTTCTATTCTGATTTCTCACATACCTTGACATGTTCAGCTTTTCCGTAATCTTTTTGGGCATTTACACAGAACATGCACTTGAAAATATTTTCTTGACCAGATAAATTAAATTCCTTCTAATATATGATAATAGCTTGTATCTGGTCAATACTATTCACTCTGTATTAACTTCTTATTAATAGTATGTAAAATGAGCTTTCATTAGGTTTATTCTCTTAAACATTTCCTATGTGAAAGTTAGCCTTTTATTTCATCATTAAATAATATTTTTAGGTCAGTTGTTCTGATTTCCTACACCAAATCAGTTGGATAATTTGAGTTTAAAATTCAGTTTTCACGAGTAATAATCATTCAACCATAACGTAATATTACTTTAAACTAATTAACAATAACTATTCTCAACGTTTACTAACTTTTAGTTGCAATGATTCTTTCATAATTGGAGTTATTGATTTAGTGATATATTGTAACAAAATGCTTGTTGAGAACCGTTGAAATGGTTCTCTACGTATTTTCAGCCGTTAAATAAATTCATGAAAAAAAAGACTAGTGTATACACAATAACTAAGTAGAAGGGAGGTTTCAGACCCAGATAACGAAAAAATAAGCAATCAGTCCCTGTTTTGAGTCCCATTGTGAACAACATTCGCTAGGAGGCAAGTACCAACATCTGACGAGTCCTAAGTGGGGTAAAATACGAGTTCTGTACTCGAATACTTGCCACTAATTACTACCAACAAACTGTATGCCTATTACTCAACGGCCAGATTAAAAAAGAGATAGTGCAATCAAAAAAGTAGCCTAGTTACTTACCATCAACTTATTTTATCAAACCCCTACGAACACAATTTGATGGTCATCTTTGGCCAGTCTACTTATTGTATAATTGTATAGAGATATGAAAAGTAAAAACCTTAATGATAAAAATATTGGGTAAGTAGAAGAATAGTTAGATGAATTTCTTTTCTTTATTCAGTAAAACTGGTAATGGAATCAAATATACATGTTGACCTTTTCGCATTAAATAGCTAGCCTACTTACGAAAATAAACTTGTAAAGAAGAAACTTTTTAACGGACTTTTTTCTTCTTGCTCTGAAGAAATGACTGATGAGAAACTAAGTTACGAGTAAGTAAATTGCAGATTAGGTGGACTGTCAATTGCAGTGGGATACGTCTCATTAGAAAGGTGAAACGTTACTATTGTATACACTTCTAGTCAGTTAGTAAGTTTTAACAAGCAAGTTACTATGTAGCTATCAGTTTACCTGCTTGTACAAAGCGAATTAAACTAGCTTCAACACTTGTAAGCTGCTGATACATATAAGACAACATAAAATAACATATTTCTAGGCTAGCGGAAGTAGGATAGATCGAACAAAATTTCATCTCAAACTGTAACGAAAGTCAACCAGTTAAGTACTCTATAGTTTTCAGTTTGCTACAAATCTTCTTCTATACAACCTGTGCAGTGTTCTTATTGACAACGCTTAGCAATATCTACAGTGTTTAACATCAATGAATTGCAAATAAGTTTCGGTGTATAATCCACTGTCTTTTGATATTATTTCAAGGGAAGTAAATGGCAAAGAACAGTTTTGCTTTTAAGTCTGTATTTCAAATACATCCGGTTACTTTAAAAGCTTTGAATGGTACATAAAATGATTTTTTTTCATTTCACTAAATCTTAGTCTGATTTTTGAACATAAATAGGGTTTTCTTCAGCTCTTTTTATCAAATGAACATATTATACACATCTTATAAACAACTAAATCTTCTATATAACTCCCCGTTGTTTAGGAAAGAAAGTTGTTATCCGAAATAATAACTTTTCTCCTTATAATCACTTTCCATTCATTTAACATCAGATGTATTACGGACAAAGCATTAGTTCTAATGCCTAGATTGTTAATAAACCTATCTTTCACAACCTCAGTCTTGTAGAGTCGTGTAAATACGAATGGGTGATGAGCGAACTAGAAAATGAAACCTGAGATCCAACAAGATTCAAAGTACTGACCTCAAGATTACTAGATAGTGGATATTGTTTGCTAAATCACCCAACTGATGACTCAGTCACTAAATAGTTGATGCACACTACCGTGATACAGATTTTTATTTCAAATTTAATTATTATATGATCACAACAAGTTCAAACAAAATATATACCATTGATATAAGCTGTTTTGTGGAATTTATGGGTGAGGCCATAAGCCATCATATGGTGTTTTAGCTTTCTGTATAAAATTCCATATTTTCTGTGCATATATTTGCATTTTGAAGTGGAAACTCCAAACATAAATCTACTTTCGTTTCATTTTGAAACTTTAACGAACTCACAGTCTTGAACCTATCTTTAGTTAAGCTGTGTTAAGAAAGAAATCACCTCGTTTTCTTGTCAACTGCATCCTTTAGTCTATAATCAGACAGACAAGGTATACTGCATAGTCACCTTACTTAGCTAAGCGACCACATCTTATATTTGGATGATCAATTATGGTTAGTAATTTGAACTTAACAAGTATACTGTTTACTATCCGATGATCAATTTCTCTACATTGTATTAAACACTCGCAATTTAAATGGCTACGGTGAATATCTATATCAGGAAAGGAATGACGCAGGTTCAAATCACAAAGGGCAACATGAGTTCCTTCTCATACTTAAAAATAGGCATCACTGACTGGTGCAAAAAACGTCAAACTATGTATAGTTCTACTATTCCTGTCCAACTATTTAACTCTTATTGTTTTGTATAGCATAAAAGCTTATGTATGTTCTTTCCATAAGAATGCATCAAAATACTTCTAAGTTGAAAACTATTATTTTCTTAAAAATGAATTTACATTCTTATTATTTTATTCGTTTTCATTATAAGCTATGAGTAGTAAAAGTGCAGTGCATATATACCCAAAACCTTTTAGTAGTAGTAGGTGACCTGTATCAGCAGTGAACTCATTTATGACAGAAAGCTTGGAAATAAATGAAATAAACTACGTCAGTCTGTTCTTACATCAACATGTATGCATTTGCCAGGAATACAGGATTTAATTAAGCATTGAAGTTGTTTGGAAATAAATCCAGTATGAATAGAAAGAAATAAACTATATAAATTATGCGATTATTCTTCCTGGAAAATTCATTCCAAACCTTCAATTAAAATTAAATTAGGAAAGAAGAAAATGGAGATTAATTCGATTTCCTCCTTTACTGTAACTACTTGATATACTTAATTACTTAAGTATACTCAGATTCGAATAATTAGTATATATGAATACTAGTGTACATGAAAATCAGTGGTATGTACACATTCTGTAGCATCATGAGGTCCCCTTCCTCCTCAAAATAAAGATAAACAAATAGTCTGATTAAGAAGAACGTGAGGTTTACAAAATATATCCATGTACAAAGTTTGCTGAAAATATAATTGAATTAGTCAATTGATTTATTCTGCTCAGAAAGAAATGCAAATCTGCATTTTTTTTCTAAAAATCAAAAAGCGGTAATCTCGAAAGAGGCTAATGAAGATAAATGGCTTGAGCAATAGATATGAGAAAGTGAGACGAAGGTGAATAAGGTAGTATAACGAAAACTAGAACACGTTTAGTAACATTGTTATACCTATGATAAGCAGTTCTATAATAGCTATAATAATGTTATCTGAGGTTAACCTACTAGTATCTTTCCCCTATTGAATACGATCGGATCGGGTCAATAGAATAATAATGAATGTGATTAAAAAAATATATAATAAGAGACATTCAAGAGATCAAAATGAAGCAAAGTCAAAAGTAAAGGTCGTTCAAAGATTGATGTTTTCTTACAAACAAAGAACAATAATCTACGTTGTGTACAAAGATATTTATTAGTAACGCAAAGATAAATACATATTAGGTACACTTTAAATTAGACAAGGTAGCAGTTCCAAAGCCGACTATACCTATTAATTACCTAGTGATTGGATTAATTAATCCCAGCGATTATTAAGACAAAGCGAAGAAGCTTCGCACAAACTAGTGCTGTAGGTCAAAAGTTGTCTTTGTGTGAATATTCATTCCAAGAATATTCATAAGAACATGATTGTGACAAACAAGTGAAAGTGCAGTTTTCTTGATATTTATGCCTACTAGGTCATGGTGACAGTGAATAAATATATCTGTTTTAGTAAAGTAACTCGTCGTCAATCCCAATAACAAATCAAGATTGTCCTTCATAAAAACTTTGATTTTAATTCTGACTCAGAAATTAGGCAATACATTCACTGAACTTCGCGTTCCTAACAAAGATAACTACCTTCAAATCCAACAGTCGATACAACCAAATGTTCGAGTGTTCATCATGAAACCTAATGATCCTGAATTTGACCATTCGGCACTATCACCAGTGAGCAATGCTGATGACCCGTTTTTCAGGACGAAACAGCTGTCAAGTGCTCTCAGGTTTTTCAATCGTACTCCATATGATGTTAGCCCATGATGATTAAAACCTTGGAATCCCAGTGAATTGTCTTCTTTCCATTCTTGAATGTCATTTGCTAGAGTGAAAGTTTTCCACATGGTCGTTGCATATCAGTGAATAGCACAACTGTGTTCAAATTTACCCCATTCTAATTATTCATAATGATCCTATCTTAATCCATGTATTTAGATGGTTGGATTAAAAAGTGTTGTCATTTTCTTTAAAGCAGTATTCTATTACAGCATATCTACATAAGTGAAAACGTTCGCCTACTTAAAGTGGGCAAGATTTTCAGTATCTGTATTTTAAAAAAGGAGCGAAAATTCCTGTTATCAGGGCACGCACAGAAAAATTTCATGTTTCAGTTTCCACAATCATTAAAACAAACTCCTACTATACTTCTTCAAAACAGTTAAATGATAATACTTACCATACTTAACCAAACAGATTTCTCCGACAACAATATCACCAACTAATACTTCAGTAATCTCACCATCTCGAACAACGGACATTTTGTGATCTGATTCAATTTTATCTTGAAGGCCACGAAACTGTCTTTCTTTCTGCCAGTCATTAGTTGCGGTTACTAAAACTACTACAACAACAGCGCAGAGTATCGCAACACCTTCTATCCAACTAACCTCACCTTCAGTTTCATCACTGGTGTGATCTTCACCACCGAAATCTGAAATTTTAAAAACAAAGTTTTAAAAGATTAGGTCACTTACCAAATCTTTTTCAAACACAACTTTTTATCTGAAGTATGATATATTATTCAAGGCTGAAAGAAATTATGAGACCTTGTGTATGTGAAACAGTAAAGTAAAGCATATATATTGTGGACAACTTCCATTTGAAGCACACACATGCAGCCTGAGCTCAGGCTTTTAAGATGAACCTGTCTCAAGTAACCGGAGGAAGTTTTTATACTTACTTAGGCAGGTGTTCGAAAGGCAAAATGTTCAACATAGGTGTGTACGCAGGTGGACGTTTATAGTGGTACTCGAGTAAAGTCAAGAAATGTCTTTCATATGTCTCGAGATCCCTATGTTACATGGTATTACTATGGTTAATTTCTGATTCGGTATAGCAGGAAGTCATCGGTCTTTCACAAGTTTTATCAAGAATGCTGTTTTGTTCTAGCTGTTTACAAGTTAAACAAATCCTTACCTCCCAAATACACAACAACTTGTAATAAATCAGATGTTTTAAAAAGCCATAAAACATTATTCCAAGGCAAATATCTGGTCTGTCCAAGTTTGTTCCTTTTAGTCATACGACAAAAATAATTATAAATTATAATAATAAATTATTTATTTTTAAGAGACAGTCGTAAATAAATTTATTATTTATGCACCAACTATCATAAATACAATGTTTTGAGCTTTCGCATAAATTTTTTGTATTCTTCACATTTTGTGTCATATTTTTCCTAGGGAATGTGTTTTGTGTCAAGATTTCTTCTTTAAAATAAGCGATGATTATCACTGCTAGCACATCTTTACTACAAACTTCTGCATAAGGGAGAAAACTATGGTTATTAGAGATTTCCATCTTTTGCTTATTAGCTCACTATGGGGGTGGTAGTTTTACGTTCGCCTCTGTTCCTGAAAGTAAGTACTTTCTCTTAACGAATTCCAAGAATGGCTGAAACATTTGCCCAGCGTTCTTTAATCTGCAGTGACCCTCATTCTACTTGGTGCTGATTTTTGGCGAATAATCTAGAATCACTAAATTTCACAAAGACTGACCCATATATTTTCTCTCCTTATTTTTCTTCTTATTGGTCATAGTTAAAATTAAACTTAGTTTAGGTGAACAATTTTGTTCATATGAACATGAATTCATATCAAATATATATCAATTAAATTTTTGAGGGAGTTGTGGAGATTTGGAAATATTTCAAGTTGTTATTCATCGAAGACTGACATCAGCTGAGGAGTCCCATACTAGGACGAAACAGCTGTCCAGTGCTCCCAGGTTTCCTTTGTTCCTCCAACTGATGTCAGTCTACGATGAATAACAACTTGAAATATATATCACTTGAGAAACACTTTTGTTGCATTTGAAAAATACTTATCAAAATATACAAAAAAACCCGTTTTTACAAGCAAATCAAAATTTTAAACTTCTACCGTTAATACAATCTCTTATGCTTATGGTATTAGCTGTTTTTCAGTGGTTGAAGGCGTCAACCTCAAATAATTGATGTATGATCACCTATGGACAAAATGAAACAGTTCTTCAGCTATCAGTTTTTAGTAAAAAATTAACCTTTATCAATCTTCAGTGGTAACCTCGACAAGTTAACTAGCTCACTAGTTACTAGTCCGTTCTAAGCCCGGATAAAGAGGGAAGGTTTAGCATATCGCTAACAACCCAACACTGTAAAACCAATCCAATCGCTAAATAAGCTTAAAAGCATGAAAAAAATATGAAAAACAAAAATAAACTTATTCCCCGCCTGAATCGGATAGACGAAATGACGCCGGTTGGTGAAAGCCATCGGCAAGCGGATTGGCCGATGTTTCTTCGCTTATCTCGATGAAAGCGAACTAAGCACATGGACATGGAATGTTCATACCATATTTGGAACTAGCTAGCTTGCAAGGCTGCTAGACTGCAAAAGGGATGAGGAAGTATGACACTGCAATACTAGGAATCTGCGAGAGTAGATGGAATGGGAGTGGACTCTCCAAACCATCAACTGGAGAGTTAATAATCTACTCCGGTATTGTCACCCAGACGACAACCACGAACACACTGAGCTTTCGAGTGGCTATCATGATGTCCCTAAGAGCATCGAAGGCTCTCTCCCATGCAGTGGGGACCAATCTCTTCCAGGATCATGACAGCAAGGTTCAACTCAAAAGGAAGGAAGGTCACAATCAGACAATGCCTCGCTACGCTATGCAACTTCAGATAATGCAGGTCAAAAGGAGCAGGAAGAATTCTACAGACAACTTAGTTCAATAGTGGACTAGACGACAGTAGACGATATCAAAATTCTAGTAGGCGGCATGAATGCCAAACTAAGAGCAGACAACACAGGAAAAGAACTCATCATGGATCGAGAAACACTGAGTGAAATGAACGAGAATGGAGAACTGTTTGCAGATTTCTTCGCATGCAACCATTTGGTGAGTGGAGGAAGTGTGCACAAACACAAGAACATTCACAAGGCAGCGACAAGATCTCACCAGATGAACACGAAAAAAATCACATCAACTTCATCAAAATTTGAAGAAAGTGGAGACGTAGCCAGCCTACTGGACACAAGATCAGAAGATCACGAAGGGGAGTAGATGGAGGTTCCCAACACTCACCATCTAGTGAAAGGAACCTACCTGCAAAATCAAGCTGAAAGCCTTCAAAGAAGTTGGTGATATGCCACAGCTCAAGTTGAACACCCAGAACAGAAATTGAAAGACGAAACTTCGAAGGACATCTTCACATCAGTCAGCCATCAAGACAAAATAGGAGACATTAGGCAATATTACCTGGGAAACCTATGTGAAAGAACACTGGAGCTCTCTCAAAGAGACGTGGAAGGAAACCTAAATAACCGTGTTAGGAAGGAAGAAGAAGAAAGACGAGACAAGGAATGAAACTCGACGGACACATGGAAGCTGACAGAGGAGGGAGTGGAAGATGGTGAAACAAAAATGAACCAGTGCAGTGCGAAGATGAAAAACGAAAAGAGGAACTGAACACAACATATAAAGTACTGGATAAAGAAGTGAAGAACAGTGCGCTCAAAGACAAAAGGTACTTCTACGACACACCGGCAAATGAAGCAGTCGAGACTGCATGTAGGGGAGGCCTGACAACACTGTATCAAATAACCAGGTTACTATCTGGGAAAAAAATCAACTCAGATGAAACCAATGGAAGATAGTGTAGGAAAACTAGTTACCAAAGAGGATCACCACAACCACCACCTGCAACTAGTCCAGAAATACCATCAGTAGCCCAGCCACAGTAATAGAAGTGAACACAAGACTTCCGACAAAAACAGAAGTGAAGTCCTGGACACCATAAAGTTGCTGAAATCCAGGAAAGCAGCAATACCAGATGAAATTGCTCCAGATGCACTGAAAACAGACTCAAGGACATCAATAGACATGCTCAGACCACTACTGTAGAAGGTTTGAAAGAAAGGAAGGAAAGGTACCTGGCCGTTGATTGGAAGAAGGGCTACCTCGTCAAACTCCCAAACAAGGGAGACCACAGTCTTTGCAAGAACTGGCGTGGAATCATGCCCCACTGATGTCCACCCTAAGCAAAATATAATGACGCTTCATATAGGAGAGACTAAAAAATGGTCTGGATTCAAATTTATGACTGGAACAGGCTGGATTCAGGAAGTACAAATAGTGGGCGGATCGAATTACACCACTACTCATCATCAATGAAGAGAGTGTAGAATGACAGTCAACTTCCTACCCCAATTTCATCGATTTTGAAAAGGCCTTTCGATAGCGTTGACCAAGAAGTAATTTGATGGCTGCTTAAACACAATGGTTTGAGTGCCCCAAACCTTTTTCAACCTTATTCAACAGCAGCTATATGCTATATTATGCCAAGTGATTCACAATGGAAAACTCAGTAAAGCCTTCGAAGCGAAGACAGAAGGAAGACAAGGCTGCCACCTACTATCAATGATGATTTTCCTGATTGTGGTTGACTGAATCATGCAAAAAACAGTGAGGAGCTATGAGAAGATGCGCATAGGCTGGTTGGGCCGATGAAAAGACCCTAGAACATTCGGATTTCGCCAACTATGATGATTTATGTCTAATGTCTTATCGAACAAACTCGGAGATCTACAGGCGAAAACTAACAAGTTGACAGAAAGGGTAGGGCAGCGAGGGCGGGATTTCAAGTAAATGTAGGGAAGGGGGAGGTGATGAAGATACCCAACCAACAACAAGCTCCAATCACCATCAACGGAAGAAACCTAAAGGAAATAGTCTCTTTCACCTACCTAGGGAGCATAATCCCAACTACGAGGAGCACAGGCACAGATGAGGATGTAAGAGGCAGAATCGGAAAGACAGCAAGACAGGCTTTCATTAATCTGAAACCAGTGTGGAGATCTACTGCACTCAACACAAAAAACAACATCCGGATTTTAAACACTAATGCCAAGTGAGTGCTTCTATATGGTTCAGAGACTCGGTGCGTTACAAAACGCACATCCAACAAACTACAGACATTCATTGACAACTACCTACGCTCGTTATCGTTTGGCACTTCGCGTTTCCCGAAAGTTGCATTTTATATCAGAAAAATGTGAGTCAGTATACGATGAATACCAACACAAAATATCTCTAAATCCCCACAAACCGCCAGAATTCAAACGTGAAAAGGCTCACTGATAGAAAACATAACGTGCTGCAGCCTTATAACATACAATTTAAGTAGTAAGTTGTCACTCATCACAAGCGAACATCAGTTGGAGAACCGTTGAAAGCCTGACAGAAGTTGACAGCTGTTTCTTCCTAGTGTGGGACTCCTCAGCAGTGTACATCCATGACCCCACCGAGAATCGAACCCAGGAACTTCAGGTTCTATAACTAGCAAGCTGCTATTGAGCCTCTATGTTGGAATTTAGTGGTCCACACTTTCTACTTCCATCAGTTCGCGACATGACACAACCTCCATCCAATGCGGCTGTTGAGTAACTGTCCTCATATCCGACTTAGCTTCCTCGGCTAGTCATAACTTCATATTAGGACTTCATGCAATCCCATCATATAACAAATGTTGACTACAAATGATAGATATGCTATGCATGTAGTCAAGAGTGTACTTATATTTAGGTTCGTTCTAGTTGCTCCCATTGAAAAACAGAATGAATGTATAATGAAACATCGTTGACATAAACAGGCTCCTTAATCAAATTCTACCATGACAAGAGTTTTCTTTTCAAAATTAACAGTCATCCAAAAACATCAGTATAAGCCTACCAATCTAGAACTACCCCTGACGGTTTCAACAACTATCTTCTATAAGTAAGCTGCCAAAAACAACTTTTAATACATATAACTATTTTAAAGAGAAATCCTTCCATGGGACAACCAAACTTTCTGGTAAAACTAACCATAAAAATAAGGCACACTGTATGTATTGTAAAGAATAGTCATAGTATACCGATAAAATTACATTCATATCTACAGCACTGCATGGACTGAAATATTAGTTTAGCCGAGCTAATCAGTGCTCTAAAATTTATGATTCCAGGTCAAAGTATCTGAATATCCCTACTACTTTAGTTTCAATAATATAATGCATGTAAAAGGTAGTCAACTGACGCAAAAACTGCATGCTGTGCAAGACAGACAAATCATCATTTCTCTATGACCTGTCAGTTATAGTATGGTTAATAACTACCAGGACTGAAAAGTTGATCCACTGACATTTACTGGCTGTCGTATTTAAGATAAAAGTTTTGAATATTCAATATTTTTTCGTTGAAAATTTGTACTTTTAAATTTTCACTAGAAATGCTTACTGTAAAATTTGTTTTTACTTTTAGTCTTAAACGAACTTGGTGAATGTCTTTTTTTTTTCGTAAAATTTTTTGTACGGTTAATTTGAAGTCTTTAGCGAATGAAATGACTTACGAGTCTCGGTCTTGCTTGAAACCCTTCAGCAATTTATACACATCTTTCTATGTGCGATAGACTAACGTATTGACATCTCACTATACTATTTAAGTGACTAGTATTTCTAACTATTGACAGTTCGCTACATATACAATCATCCAATTCATGGTTGTTAGCAAGTACTGATTTTATTTTGTTTTGCTGAACTAGGAATCCAAAATTCCAGGCATGAATAACTAACTTTTCAGCATATCTTGACCGGTTTCTAGATTGCATTTTTACTTTGCATTAGAAATTAGAAATTTTATAAGTAACTAAATAGTCATGACATCATCTGGTGTGTTATTTCAGATTCCCATAATAAATTATTATTGTCATTATTTATTTGTCCCTTGAGTTCCTAGTGGAACATAGGGCTTCAGTAGCAAGTCACCACTTCACTCTGTTCTCTGCAGTCTTTTCAGCTTGGCGTCACGACTGCCCAGAAGCTTTCATTTCTTCCTCACATCACCTCCTCCATGTCTCCCTCGAACACCCAACTCGTCGTCTCCCCCCCCCCATAATAAATAATAAATGAATAAAAAATAAATAAAATAATAATGAATAATAATAAAGTATTTGGAGTAATTAGTCTCCTTAATAAATTTGCGATAGCTTTATTATAAGAAAAAGATTATCTGAAAAATGTGATGTGTTCGGGCAATACATTTCGAACAGTCCGATCTCACATTTACTTGCCAAGTCAATTAATACATGAAAATGAAAAGGTCAAATGTAATGTGTCTGAAAAGGTTGTGACACTAGTTTTGGTAATATAATCAGATAAGGATTAACAAGGTAAATTACGTGAAACAATAAATTGTTTTTGTACACACAAATTTCACTATACTCCCCTGACTGTTCGTATATAATATATTAAATACTGTTTTTGCGACAACCTTGTGATTCATTTCGGTGATGCATTCCATTATAATTGAAGACAGATATCTGTCATCTGCAAGTGTTAGACATTCTTATCTGGGTGTATTACTAAGACTAGTGTCATAACCTTTTCATATTGATTATAATTGACCTATCAACATATAAATTGACTCAACAAGTTTATGTGTGATTAAATTGTTCGAAATGTATTGCGCAAATACATCACATTTTTCAGATCATCGTCTTCCAATAACGTTATTGAAATCAATCAAATATTGGCCTTTTTCTTAGGTAAAAGTAAGATAGTGCTCTAGAAGTAGCATAACCTATCAAGTTTATTGCATAACATTTCGCAAACGCATCTATCAGTGAAGATAGTTCCCAGAGCAATTTGAGGTCATTTAAATCACCAGTGTAATATATAAAGCATTTACGACATTTTTACACTGGAACTTATGCCTTTTGAAGATGTCAACCTTTGATATCAAATATAAAGCGATTCAGGCCTTTAGTTCTTATGCGGATAACGTTCCCAATAAATTTCAAGGATGAGATTCACTGTTTGTTTCACTTTTCATATCCAGCACTTTGTCATGTTAGTTTAATGTAGGACTCTAGATTAAAAATATTCCAACAAATGAAGTGATCAATTAAAATGAAACAATTTGAACGGAACAATAAGCACACATTTCAGTCATGCAACATAAATCTTACATAGCAACATATCGGATAAGGGCGATGGTTCTTCAATCTAACTTTTATAAAACTAGCTGTAAGCGTACAAAAAAATAAGTCTTTTCATAGACTATTGCAGTAGAATGTGAAAAGTTTTGATAATTTCTGGACAGATTGGATTGACTACTCGAGCCTTATATTACACGCTTGGCATCTTATCGCAACTGAGTCCGTTAGTTTCGCTGTGTTTGTACAGTTCAGGCAATTGCTTAGACTAGAATAAGTTGTCCACTTGTAGCAACAGTCAGCAGTGTTATTTTATGGCAGTTTTTTTTCCGTAAACTAGAATTTTATGACGTTTATAATTTATTACTACCTTGGAAATTCAACACATTTGAAAAATTATACACACTTATTTTTGTTTTCATTATTTTACTGTGCCGTTTTCTCTATTTTTTTAATGAAGGAAATGATTTACTTTTCCGTGATCAATAGTTGACTATTTTTTGTCTGTTGAGTATTTAACAATATCCTAGTTTATTTATTTGGTCCATCTCTCCAGGGAATGAGTTATTTGATATACATATTTTCCTATATGAACACAAATGAAGCGAACAGCAACAACTGGGACAGAATAACATGGATTCCTTTTAGGCCGCTGTACTCTACAAGTAGCTTATGGTCTATAACATTTTGATGTACTATACAAGAGATATTTGAAATATCTTAGTACTAGAACAAATCAAATAATAGCCGGTACAAACCACTACAGTGTAGTAACAGTGATAGTTACCCAGAAAGGTTTGAAAAAATATGCTGTGAAGTAACAGTTTAATTCTATTCCAGGAAACTCTCAAACATATTGCTTAGGAAATTAAAAAACATTGTCACAGTATTTAGCATAAGAAAATTCTTTTTCATAACTTTTTCACGTTCTACAGTTATGTCATCCGCTGTTTTCGGAATTTAATTTTCCCCGCTTGCGAACTACTTCCTAGAGTAGTTAAATAAATGTGTGATAAAAACCATTACCAGCTCCATATTATCATACTTCATTGAAACTAACCATAAAATGGATATGAATAAGTCATTTTCCACTCTGTACTGGGTTTCTAATGACTTGTTACAAAGTACCTGGTTCCGACTCTTCACAATGCAGAAGCAGTAGCAATCACGATCAAACAACCTATGTTATGTGTTTAAAAGAAGCAAATGTTTTCACTATGACTACCGTGGTCCTATGCGGAACGCCTAAATTCATTCACATCCTTCCGCAGGTAATCTAATTTTCTGATTCCATACAGTAGATATCCCTTCTTCCCTATAGTCTGGAATAATTTTAACATATTCTCTTAACCTATTTTACTACACAACATGAGCAATATTCTGTCAAGATATTATTCCTCAGGTTATCTTTCTTAGTTTATTTCACCAAATTCTCATTAACACGTTCCCATTGTTTTATTAAACCATCACCATATAGTGTTACGCAAGGCGTATAATCATTTTGATAGTCACTTATTTTGAACTGAATTCTAGTACCAATTGATTCTGACATTCAAGTTCATGCATACATCAAAACTTTTCTGAATAGAACTTGTCAACTGTATAACATTATAAATAAACCGAATAGCAAAATCTCAATATTGTCGGTGTACAGCTCATCAGTATGTACACACAACTGTAGGTCGTGAAGAAGAAGTAACTGAAAAGAATATTCATTGTTCAATTGAATGGTTTTAAATTATTATAGGAACCTTTAATAATAATGAAGTAACTAGATGAAAAAGAGAATAATAATCGTCTAGGCTTAATCTTGTGTTCAGATGTTAACAAATGAGCTGAATTTATAGAAAATTACCACAGAAATTAAACGGTGATTGTGATTATGATGTCTGCTTGCTAACTTTCTTGCATAACTTCATCTTTTTTAATGCTCAGAAGCATTGTTGCTAGCTACAGTCTTCTCTAAAACTATTTCTGATAAAATATAACTACCAATTCGTAGCACATCCAGCACTGTCTCTGTGGACATATATATCACCTGTTATGCTACATCTTTCTAGCTAGCCTTATTGTTTTTGGTACCCAGCTGTTTCAGAATTCTCTCATATATCATACTGAAAAATCACGAGTTCTAAACAGATGGCTAGAAAACAATAAAATCAAACATAACCATGTTATTATCGCTCTAATAAATTCTATATTAGTAATAATTCTCACTTTGTGTATATTTATTGTTGTACAAACTAGTTGACTTCACTTATCACCTAAAAATCTTATCTTAATACTTCTTCTTTTAACCAAGAGAATTATGAAAGGAATATATGTATACATAGGAACGAAGTGCCATGATATTCTACGAACAGGTGCCAATGCTTCATTAGTCAATTAATTTTACCCGTGAACTAATCGAAAGACTAAGTAGCTTGACAATTTTGAGTAAAACAAGAACAACAGCTTCAACAGAATACTATACATCCAGTTTACTTCGTGGTTTCTCATCAGTTGCTTACAACCTAAAATAATTTTAACATCAATTTATATAACTGTTTGCATACTTGAATAAGTTTTATATACTGGTTAGTGTTATCAATACTAGTGTGGATTTAAAAAAACCAACACTTATCCTCTTCATTCGTGGGTTTTAATTCTGACAGTGTAATATAAATTTTCAAATTAAGTTTCTGCATCGATTGTCATATTTTCTGGGAATATAAAATTTATAACCAAAGGAAAGTGTTTCTGTTTTGACTTAAACTGGACAGGTTACATATATATTTTTCTGAATTCATAGAAATACCATCACATAGTTAAGCTTTCAAAACAGATTTGTACAGTTGTTTAGTGACCTTTCACATATTTTTGTAAACTTTCTCAGAATGATAAATACATTTGTCTCTTCCTCTTATTCAACTTCCACTCTAGAATATTCGTCTAATTTTTCCATATATTGGCGTACTATTTCTACATATTTATTTATTCAGTTTATATTTGAATTTTCAATTACCCCATCGTCATGTTATCTTTAATTTAAGCGGACAATTTTCCATCAAACTGATTCAAGTATGCAACAACTTATGTAAATTATTGTTAAAATCATTTTTGGTTGTAAGCAGCTGATGAGAACCCGTGAAATAAAAAAGTTTCATGATATTCAGCTGAGGCTGTTGTTCTTGCTCTATTTAAAATTTTGAAGGGAAAAAATTGTTTAAATATCTCAACAGTTTTGTTAGTTATGATACGGTAAGCAACTCACCCATCTAAATGGGTGTGTAATAAATAATTGAATCAGTTAGACATATATGGATTATTATAACAACAGAACACACAGCATCCTTCTATACAGTTCATGATTATTAGTGTATGTGGCTAATATTAAAACTCAGAAGAGGAAATTAGTTACCCAAATTAGTTGTATGCATTCCAGTCGAATGTAATAACGGTTATCATTTCTTACTAGCCACATTACAGGAAAACATTTTTATTAGGAATCTAGAATTACGAGATATAATTTAATTATTACACTCTTGCACTGTGGTCAAAATCTGGAATATTCATTGGTAAGTGTAAAATATTTTACACTCTTGGTATATTGCAAAAATTTATTTACCAAAGTGAAATAGAAAAAAGAATGTAAGTTTCTAAATAATATTTTGCTTCGCTCATCTATCCTAAGTTCGTCAGTCACTTCCTACATCGTATCGATCAATTGTTTTTCTATTTTCAAAATGTTTTTTCTTACTTTTTTTTGTCAATTCTTAGGCGTATTTATGCCTATGCATATATACATGTACATATATTACAGTGGGTCATGATAAGAAGAACGAGGAAGATTTGAGATTTACATTTTTGTATATGTACATTCCCATTCATTCACGTGACTACTTTTTTCAATTCTACTTTTGTGAATATGAATAGTTCTCAAATCAACAGTGTTTACTGTGTTCAAATGAAATCCGGTATATATTGTTAGACCAACACTAATCAATAAAACAGAAAACAATCGGAAAAATAATTATGAAAAGTAATTTTGACTTTAATTTGTTTCTTTGTATCATAACTGTTGACTGAACGATTGCAGATTAAATTAGCATTCACCACCGACTGGCGGAATGCTTGAAAACCTATGAGTACCGGACAACTATTTTCCTAAAATGAGACTCCTCAGGAGCGCCCATCTATGAGCCTTTCAGGGATCGAACTCAGGAGCTTCATTTTTCATAGCGAATGCATCACCCACTCACTCTATGGGTCAAGTTTAGTGGTGAATAACTTTCTACTTCTGTCAGTTCGCGGAATAACCCAACCACTCATCAACCTCTTCAGTTGGCATACACTTCACTTCGGACTGGCTGACCCCATACGTCACGGCTTTTCATAGAAACTTCGGGGTATCAATCTGGAGGCATGTCAGTAATGAACATTATACAGTAATGTATTATGAGATTCATGGGAATTTAATGTTTAAGGTAGTATTCATCACGAACTGACATCAGTTGGATAATCATTAAAACCTGCAAGCACTAGACAGCGTTGTCTGACAGTCGCGCTATATCGAGAATTGACGGAAGTAAGAAACAGTAGAACATTGAACTTTGAACCAGTAGGTGAATGGGTAACAAGTTCACTGTGAAGCTTGAAGGTCCTGATTAGCTCCTTAACAGGGTCATTAGTGCGTACTGCTGAGGAATCCCATGCTAGAGAGAAATGGCCGTCCAGTACTTCCAGGTTTTCAATAGTTCTCCAACTGATGTCAGTCTGTGGTGAATGCTACCTTAAAATGCAACGTAGTAGATTAGGCATAGAGAATAAATGTAGTTATGTCACTTCATTTTAGAATTGTCATACTCAATGCATTTATTTAGTTTGCATATGTTGATGGGTGAACAAGCTATTATACTTGAGTCTCATAAATTAATTGCATCCAGTAAGATAGGTTTAACAGACAATGGGCCTACTGAAGAGAATAGCAGAACTTCAGCTAAAAGTCTTTAATGGATTTTAAATCAGATTTACTAGATCATTGAAATCATCAAAAATGCACCTGACAAGGCTTATACCTGTTGTTCCGAGTTATTTAAAGAGACATAATCTTTCTTGCTGTATATTATAAATTGATAAATGCTAAGACACTTCTGATAAAATTGTTTCAAATCAGTCACACTGATGTAAATGTATTGCCTTGTTAGCATAGATGACGTATATCTATTCATTCCCTTTTCTTTTATGTTTACTTTCATATTTACTTTAATAAGAATCTATTTCTGTGCATTTCCTCTTCCTACACAAATGTAAAATGTGGTCCTTTAAGCTGATCGGTTGCAATTCAAGATCATACGTTTAAATGTATGTACTCTAGAGTACATGCTAAATGTGGAAGTGAATTTGTTTGCACTTTCTTTTGTACAATATGAGAGTAAAATGCGTACACTGTGGTGAAATGTAATTCCAATTTAGTTGGTCTATTAGATATATCAAATAGTGTTATAGTACTGTTTACTGGATTACCCTTTGGACATAATTTATTATCCATAGTCATATCAAGATAACTGCACAACTTTGAGACATCCTTTATATAGCCCTAATTTCCCCGCCCTCTTTGTGACAATAGGAGGGGGGGAGGAATAAATTGGGACTATATAAAAGATGTCTCAAAGTTGTGCAGTTATCTTAATATGGCTACGGATGATAAATTATGTCCGTAACGTAATCCTTTTCTACAGTTGTGATGCTCTTTTATCAGCCAAAACATACCAATCCATAAACGGATCTGACAATGTTGAAGAAGTGAAAATATAATGCTTTCATCATATTTGACTGAAATTTCAAAGTTATCAGCATTGCTTTATGTTATTGCCTAAGCATTAAGTTTATTCATTCACACTTTGAAATGAGGCATAGAATGAAATATTATTCTCATTGAAGATTATGCCCTAAAATGAGAAAAGTGGTTATTTTATTTACTCGCATACGACTAAGGAAGAGGTCTTTCATAATACATGAAAAACTTAAAACTCAAGTATCAACTCGAGTGTAAAGTAGAAACAGATTACTTGATACTTTGTTCCGACCTGTATTTATAGTATGGAATACATCATTTACTCAACCTGTTCCCTTTTCACATCTCTAAAAATGGTTACCAAAATCTCTCAATGAAAAACATTTTGATAATACAGTTGTACAAAGTATAAACGACAAGCCATTACAGACAAATAAACAACTAACCCTGCAGCCCCAACATGTAAAATCATGGTCTACTATAAATTACATTGATGGTGGATAGTGGCTAGCAGCGGAATCCGTGACACGTGTTTCGTCCTATCTGGGACTCGTCATCTCGAGTTACCTGCAGGAGCCCATATACTAATAAAGGCCGATAAAATTCGGTCCAGTCAACAACGGAATAATACAAGTAACAACATTACTACTTGAAATTAGTTAATAAGATGAATTTTGATCGTCTTAAGTTCCACATTCAGATAACTGCTGAGTTCAACACTTTATCAGTACCATTTTCAAATGAAGGCTAAATTCTATTTCAGATAGATTTCCCGAGTACTATTTATGTTGTCGAAAATTTCAGTGGTATAAATCTCGTTAGGCATTTAGCCACCAAAAAGACTATCACGATAACACTGACAGTTTTTTACTAACATATTATCACATAAGACTCCCACTGACTTCTCGTAATCAAAACTATCTTCAGACAGAATGAAGTAATACATATTTGGTAGCAAAACACTTTTTATAGTGGCAATCAGCATTTCTTATCTTCAGAGTGAATAATGCATCTAGTAGAAAATATTATATTCTGAGTGTTTAAAACAAACCTACATTCAATCAGATAGAAAACATCAGTACACCATGAACGGTTTAAAAGTTACCTGCTTAGAGACAACAAGCAATGGAATCTAAGACTCACGTCTCGTTAGATGGATGGACCTGCATCCCAAGGAGTAATGGTAATCCTACTGAAACTCTAGCCCAGGACACATCTTTTCAAACGACAGAGTCATTTGAGTTCTATCTCATCCAATGGGTATCATTTATCTCTTACTGATGATTATAATTCTTATCTTGGACCCAGCCGACCGGTCTCACTTGACACAATATTCACCTGTGCGTTCAACGAGCTCAGATGTAAACAGTGACCGATCAATTCGGTCCGGTATATAAATCAAGCATCAATAAATAAGGTTTTTATTGTACAAGCATTGGCAGGAAACCCTTTTTAAGGCTCATAATCAATCAAGTGAGAGCATATACATATATATTTTTTTTCAAAAGGTATACCTACCATTTAATAAAAATAATAATATTTTATGTCAAGAAATTTTTTATAATATCTCATTTAATCCCCCAGCATTTAACTTGTTTTATTAATCTCTGGTATGCATTTCTTAGTAAAATTTCCTAATCATAAAGACCAGTAATAATAATAATGCATTACGGAGCACGTTTACTATTTTGTGGAATATATATATATATATATCCCAAGGTCCATTCACCAAAACGTTAAACTTACAACAGTGAAAAAATGCTTACACGAAATTATGCTTCTCAGTTAATTAATCCTAACTTAATTATAGGCGTGTTCATTTATACCAGTAATTTTCCATAAGCCAATTCAACCAGCATATAAGAAAATAAATTTTCTTTATATATAACAGGTTAATAATAAGAATAGAATGTATCATAACAATAGAAGGTATAAAACAAAAGTCTCTAGTTATCAGTCGAAGTTCAACTTATCAATCTATCCACTAGTTGTACTCACTTATCTTCTCACTTCGGTTTGTTAACCAGTACACTGAAGTTAATGCATTTCTCTAGCAGTTTTACTTCTGTTGAACTTAAGACTTTAGTATAAAAATTTAAAACCCACTTTAAGTTATATATCTCACTATTTATTGCTTGCATATTTTTCTTCCACACATTTATTGAACTTAATTTGAGTATTTTTGAATTTCTTGAAAGTAAGTGATTTTATTTCGTTGTAATAGTTCAACAGAAGCTTATACATAATCTTATGCACTCACTATCTGCATCAGCTTACATTATAATCATCTAAATAATTTCTAGTGATGTATAACTTCTGATTATTCTATGAATTTTTTTTATTTAAGTAAGAGTTTACTAACATGTTTTATAGCAGGTTTAACTTTTTCTGTTTGGAACTAGTGCAAGCAGTTAGAGATATTTAGAAATGGTTTAATATCTAAGGCATCTAATATTGAATATACAATGATTTTTGCATTTACCACCTTCTGACAGTTAACGTAATGTGAGTTTATTCAAACAAAATAATGAAACATACGATCTTCGTGTTCAAAAAATCCAAACTGTAACCTAACATTCATATCCAAGGGAAGTAAATTCATGTTATCAGTAGGTACAGTGTTTCATACACCTATTCTTCTGAACATTTCCACGCTTTAAGTAAGAGATTGTCCCAAGAAAGTGAGAGATGGCTAGCAAATTATAAAGAATAGACAGTATCTATAGTAATTATAGTTTCTTTGGTGAATAAAAATATATGTAGTGTGCCTAGTTACACACCATTAATAATTACATATTAATTTCCGTAAACAAAACAACAATAACAGTTTGTTAGTTTGGCTGAAATAATTTCTATTATTGTTTTCTTTTATCTCTTCATAATAGAACTCTTTAAGTGGTACCTGCACGACATTATATACATATATATATATATATATATATTGCGATAAAAAGGAAGTGAATGGACCCATGCGAAATAGTTTACAGTCCTACTTTGACGATTATATTCCATTTATTAACAAGCGTATTATTGGCCAAAACCTACAGACCAGAAAGAATAACCATATTTGATTTTTTTTGGGCCAACTTTTCAATTATTGGATATTGTAAAAAAGTGTATCAGTGTCTGTGGATGGATTCTGAAAATAAATTGCACTTTGATCAAGCGAAAACTGGATGACGGATTTACAACTTCCACATGTTTGCAAATAATTAAGAATTACACGTTCTTGACTTGTCACTAAAAGGGTAACCAATTTATTGTTCAATTTAGAGGTTTGAGGGGATTGATTTCTTGATTTCAGGTTGGTGAACATCATCGACTGACATAACTGGAAGCCTGGGAGCACCGGATATCCTTTTCTTCGTAGTATGTGATTCCTAAGCAGTCCACGCCCATGAACCTGACAGGGATCGAACTCAGGACCTGCAGGTTTCGCAGCCAGAACGTTACCGTCGAGCCGATGAGCGGGAATATAATGGCCCACATTTCTTATTGTCCAGTGCTCCCAGGTTTCTGATGTTTCCCCAAATGATGTTATTCTGTGATAGATACCAACCTAAAATCGATTTCATATTGTCTACTCCTGAGTGTTGACCGAATTATATCCATAATTTATGCTATGTTGCAGCCAAGCTAAGAAGCTCATAGTCACATTGTACTCTGATAGATGCTTATTGGTTGGAGGCAATCGTTCGAACGCCATGAACCTAGGTTTAATACTTTTAAACACTCTTCAGCGAAGCGATTCTCCGATCTCATGGGGATAACATGCTGATAAGTTGTTTAAATGCACTCCAACACTCCTTGAGTTCAGCTTAGAGAACGCAGACATTTCATTTAAGCTACAACTATTCTCCAACATTTCAAAAAGATTATATTCTGTGTCAGAATATAGCACTTTGTGATAATTGCTTCAAAAACATGGAAATAAATTTTTCTATTTCTACCCTTATTGTCAATATAGATTCAACCTAATTAAACTGAATACATAAATACAATGTAATTTTAGGAAATCTTTTAATGTTTCGCTTATAAGGTACTCTTTTGAGAGTGAAATTATTATTCGTAATTCTACATTTAACATCAATGAAAGCCCACACACAGTAGCTGCTTAAACATAAAACAAGAAACAATCCATAATACGTTCACTAGTAATGATTGTTACAAAAAATAAATGCACTGTTTCATGTTTATCAAAGTGCTTTAGCTTTTATTAGAAACATTTTTTGATTTTTTTCTTACCCTTTCTCCTTTGAATATTCAAACGATGTTTTGCTTTAAGGATAATAATAATAATAATAAGGTATTATTCTTCATAAATTGACATCAGTTAATGGATCACTGAAAACATGGGACCACGGGAGAGCAGTTTTGTCTAAGTATGAGACTCTTCAGTAGTACGTACCCACGACCCCATCAGAGATAAAACTCAGGAACTTCAGGTCTTAGAGAGAACGCGTTAACCATTCAGAGATCCGTAGTTTCCTACTTCTGTCACTTGGCAATCTAGAACGACCATCCACCAGGGTTCTGAGTTAGCATCCACTTCACTTCCGACATAGGTGACCACACAAGTCTCAGCTTCTACTTAGAACTTCGAGATATCCATCCTAAAGCATGCCACTAATGAGCATTAGATAGTAAATTGGTTTGAAATTCATGAGGATTTAACTTGTTTTCATCACGGACATGATGAATAGTACTTTAGAAATAAAATGTCAATAAACTTCAAAGTAAAATGATAATCTATAAAGTTAAATTGTTTCACTACAGTTGCCTTTTTCTTCCTCTGTTTTTTATTTATGGATAAGAAGTACTTCTTGTTGACTATGTTCAGTGACACACTGACATCCAAGTGTATTAGAACTAATCATACCGATGTGTATGCATATTTATATCATATCTGAAACATGTGTACACCTATTGAAAATGTCATGGGAGTTGCAACCACTAGCATCATGATGTTTATCAGCTTATGTGAATGGTATGTAACTAGTTTTTGCGGCTTTCTTCTTCCATGGAAGGGAGTGCTCTTCACTTTTTACTTCCTCTGATTTTTCCTCTTTTTTTTAATCTTCACACAACTTTCTCTACTTCATTCTTCTATACTCTTTCACTACCAGAATTCTAAAATATACTATAAAAACAATAATCAGATAGTAGCATTTCAACCAGTTCATAATTAGCCAGTAGACGGACTTTAAGTAAAATAAATCAACATGAAAATGCATTAAAAAGCTAATTGGGATGATAAGTTAACTTATGTTAATAGCTACTGATAATACTGATTGCACAGGAATAAGCGTGAAGCGAAAACTTGACTTTATAGGCACGTATTAACAACAAGAAATGAAATTGTTGTAACTCTTCAGATACAGCATTTTCAAGGTATACAAAACCGTGAATACCATTTTTTCTTCATACTTCACTAACTGATTGAATAAAAGTACCATTAAGTTAAATCTTCGACATAGTTTTCTTTCTGATCTCCACTAATTAACTTTTGTTGCATGTAATGAAAGTCCTGTGCCTATAGTTATGCCCTATAATTTTAAAATGAATTATATTTTAACGTGTGTACTGACAGAGTTTGTGAAGCAATACAAAAAGAAGGAAAATATTTGAATGTTGGCGGTTCACATTTAATGAACATGCTGCAAGAGGCTGAATTCAGATATCAAAATCCCCTCATCTTGATAGACAATAATGGATAAACTATATGGATGTTATATGTTTCATCTTCATCAACACTGAGCAAAATAACAAATTCCATCATTTACGGCATTTAAATATTCTTTTCAACAAGAAATAACGTCACCTTAGAAGACAAATAACGTCCGTAAAATACCAAGAATGTAATTAATGACTCTTATGCTTTGGGTACTGGGAAAGATAGGCAAGTCAATTGACAAGGCTGTAGATCTTCATCGGCTGAGGTGACTTGAACATGTACTGCTCATGACGACCCATCACCTACCTCGACTTGGCATACTAGGAGGAGTTAGATTAGGTTGCAAGAGGGTGTAGAGCGGTCAGACTAAGTCATGGAACCAGTTCAGAAAGTCCCTGAATGTTGATTTGAGCCGTGTGGGGAGATATAGACTAACTAGCCAGGGTCCTGGAGACGATAGCAATCGGTGGTTTAGAACTCTTGGTGATATGGCTGAAAATTGGTCTCAGTGGCACAGACGTATTCACTCTTTGACGTCTTCCAAAGCTTGAAGATTCAAAGTAACTTTCATCTTCAAATTTCTTATTCTCCCACACAACTTTGTCTACTTTGATACCATTCATTCTATCCACCTGTTTTTGTATACTATTTTAAAGTGTGGCGACTTCCACTGATGTACTCGTGTGAGGTGCATTATGTTGACTCTATCTGTCTGTTTATGTATACCTATGTCTATATGCATAGGTGAGTCGAGAAATTTGAAACAGTTAAGTGCAAACATCATCACCTTATTGAAAGCTCTCTACTCGAACACTTGTGAGCATGTTAGAGCCTATGGCGAGTTGTCCAGGGAGCTAAACTCATCTAGTGGTGTCCGTCAAGGATGCCCAATATCTCCATTCTTATTCAATTTCATCATAGATATTCTTATGGAGGTTTCCCTCTCGTCACCTGATTACACAGACGTTGACCGGATCACAGGTGAATTTTCTTTAGATCTAGAATATGCAGATGACATAGTCCTGTTAGGTGAAGACGCTGACAAGATGCAGAGTCTTCTGAACACTTTGGGTGGCAATTTGAGAATGTTTGGGATGCGATTTTCACCACCCAAATGCAAATTTTTGCTCCAGGACTGGTCTTCAGCGGTGCCCCACCGCGGCTAACAATAGAGAGTGAAGTGGTTGAGTGTGTTGACCATTTCACTTACCTGGGAAGTAGGATCAACCCCGGTGGGTTAGTTGCCGATGAGATTTCTGCACGGATACAAAAGGCTCGATTGGCTTTTGCCAATTTGCGCCACCTATGGCGCCGCCGTGATATTCGTTTGTCTATTAAGGGTCGCGTGTACTGCACAGCAGTCCGGTCTGTTCTACTGTGTAGCTATGAAACATGGCCATTGAAAGTGGAAGATATAAAAAGGCTTCAAGTGTTTGACCACCGTTACCTTTGTAGTACAGGACGTATTCCGTGGTGTCACCATGTGAGTAATGCAGAAGTTAGGTGTATAGTTTTGGGAGAAGAGGTAAGTCAGTTGACGAGGTTGTGAACCTTCATCGGCTGAGATGGTTGGGACACATACTACGAATGCCTAGTCACCGATTGCCTCGTCACACAATGTTGGCTGAGGTGGGTCCAGGCTGGAAAATGGCCCGAGGTGGCCAGACTAAAACATGGCACCAATGTATGAAGTCTCTGGCTGTTGGTTTAAGCCATGTAGGATGATGCAGACTAGGTGGTTGGGGTCCACGGGACAAGAGGAACCAGTGGTTGGAGATTCTAGGTGATATGGCTCAGAACCGATGTCAGTGGCGCAGATGTATACACACATTATCCACATCCTAACTATACTATACCGAATATCACCATTTTGTCACTCCTCTTTCTTTTCCTCTCGTACTTTATATTTCTTTTGACTGCATTCACTTATCTTCATCCTTCACCTCACTACCTTTCTACTTTATGAACTGACGTGAGGTGTGGCAACTTGGACCGTTACGCAGTAATGCCTGGTCCTGTGCTGATAATGATTGATTGATAAGTGCACACACTAGTTTTCATCTACTAAGTTGTGATCAAGTCGTCCACTCTTCTAAATCCAGTCAAATTGGATTATAGTACAGTCATCATAAAAAGCCAACGATAAAAACTCTTTATTTATCATTCAATAAGTGAGTAGCTTTTTATTTGTTAAAGCATAATAATAATTATTTCTAAAGTCTTCACTTTCACAGTGGACGAAATATCCTAAAGTTAAGGTAATCCCTACGTAGTATCGATCGAATTAGTGTATCTTAATCGAGTGCATTTATCTAACCCCTTATCACAATGCAAGTAGCAAAATAGTAAGCAGTGAAGCTATTTAGAATTTTGAGTTTTCAACAGTAGTAATATTTCATAAACAGATTACTGATATACAAAAATTCTTAGAGCCTGATTTTCTAACAATTCCACCTAAACTACTGCAAATTAATAAATTCATAACAGTACAACACAGACTGTGTGATAATTTTATAGTCTTGATGTGATTGCCAACTTTCGATCTTTACTGTTATCATATCCTTTTAGTATACCGTATCACACAGAATGACCAATAGATCCTTTCGTTAAATGAAAGTTTCCATCGTATAAGTATTACAATAAATTACTTCTTTGGTTTATTCAGATGTCAAGAAATGGTAAAACATAATCTCTCGTATTTTTAAAATATCTCCAATCTATCATCATATGAATTAACAACAAAATTACAAAAATATATCACAGTAGACAGTAATGAGCTTTTGAGTGAATAACAATTCATCACATAACTATTACAAGAATAGTTATCAAGAACTGTAAATTTTTATACTGACTCCCTCCATGATCTTCCATAATCAAACGCATGGGTGCTTTACTATTCATCTCCGAGTAACAGCTTACTCACAAACTAGACGATAACCTAAAAACAGCTGATCATTGTGCATTATTACTTATCATGTTGTTATCAATTAACACCATTTAAATGCGATAGTTATTTAATTTGAAAGTATTGTACAAAAAGTAAATTTGTGGAAATATCACAGTAAAAAATTCCAAACTGTATTAAAAATTATTTTTTGGAATAAAGTGATTATTGTTATCGTTGTTGCTGTCGTAATACTTTAAAAACTGTACTTCTATAACTTAGATACAGTATTAGGATTAAAAGAATTGTATGCTATTTATCCGTATGAATACCTATTAATTACCGAAACTAATTTTAAAGTGAATAACTAAGTCAGTAACTAAGTCAAGATTTGTTACAAGTGTTAACTTATCGTTACTCTTAGTAATGATGGACAGTGGCTAGCAGTGAAATACGGATGCACATTTCGTCCTGTTTGCGACTTGTCAGCTGGATGTATCTACTTCCCAGTGAGTGATGTTGTCCCCACAGGGATTCGGACTCGGGAAAAACCGCTTCAAATACCAGTGCGTTATCCACTACACCACCGACCCACGATAGCCACTTCTTGTGCGACGGGTATAGTTTCAGTATGGTTGTTTTTATATGATACCATCGTTGATTGGACCGAATCGATCGGTTTCTATTAGCATATGGGTTTCTGTGCGGGTGCCTCGACATTACTTGTGCTCTAATTATAGTAATGATGGATAGTGGTAAGCATTGGAATACAGGATGCATATTTCGTCTTATTTGGAGCTCGTCGCCTGTATTTATCTCTCCCATGTCCGAATCCCAGTGGAAACAATACCACTCACTGGAAAGCCGTACATCCAGCTGACGAGTTCCAAATAGGACGAAATGTGCATCCTGCATTCCACTGCTAACCACTATCCATCATTACTATAATTAGAGCACAGGTAATGTCGAGGCATCCGCACAGAAACCCATATGCTAATAGAGACCGATAGATTCGGTCCAATCAACGATGGTATCATATAAAAACAATTATACTGTCGTTACTCTTATCTTCACACAGAAGGATTACTTCATACGATCATATAAATGGTATCAAAACTGCTCAGATTTTCCTGTTTCATCCACATTCAAAGCTAATCTACACAAGTGAAATGAATAACAAAACGAAGTTCTAAATAATGATTTTAAAAATGAAGTCGTAGTGTTTGAATAAAAGTAGTAACTTGCTTTTCAGTGACGACTGAGTTAGGAATTCACAATACTAAAAAACACTTCAACCTGAAGGTTTGTGGGATTTATTTATTGATTTCAGATTGGTATTCATCATGAAATGTCATCATTTGGAGAAATATTGGAAATCTGGGAGCACTGGACAGCTGTTTCATCCTAGTATGAGTGCGCACTCCCGAGAAGTCCCAAGCTAGGAAGAAGCACCTATCCAGTGTTTCCAGGTTTCGAATGTTTCTCCAGCTGATTTCATTCCATGATGAATACCAACCTACTATACATTTAACTGATACAAGTATTCAAAGAGGCTCTTGTAATGACTTTTGTGGTGCTACAGATTAGCAGCGAATTTGGGAGACCATATCTAACCAAGGCTTTATGTTTGCCAACACACATCAGCAACACGTGCGTGGAAACTTAAAGAAAGTCGTGCTTCCTTATGATTTGAACATTCATTCTTTAGTTTCGAGGTCACTGACTTTACAACTAAACTTCATAAGTCATAACTTAGCCGGCGTTTGATTTACTTATACACTTGAATTAACCATTGGATGGTAATTATCGCGTGTATGAAGTGCCTAATGTTGAACAAAGTCTGTCGGTCAGATTTATAATATCACGCATAAAAAACTACATAGCACTGTGCTCCATAAATTTCTTTGTGCCCTAAATAATCTTACCACTTTTATACAGGGAAGGGTGGCTATGTGACTTTTACGCTGACATTGTCAGGTTTGTACTTGAAATATCAGAAGTCAGTGAGTTCTACTCGTTATTATTATTTACGTTTATGCTAACTATCGACTTTAAATATGAATTACCTTGGTGGTTATGCATGACTTAGATACCACAGGCAACTTTAGCTGAAATTTAACGAATACCTGTACAATATATGATAGATAAATGATGTTAAAGAATTATATATGAAGGCTCACAAGGAAGAGTTTAACAGTTTCTTGCAAGTGATGTTTTGTTATTCTTTTTTTCCAATGTTCTCTGAAACTGATTTCAGAATTCTTGAGTCATCACTTTTAAATTTTCATGACACCAGTCAGTCAATTATTACTTTCTATATGCATGCTTCATAGAAAGGAAACTAGTATAGATGTATGAATGGTCACAGGTCAGGTCGACTATATAAAGCAGACAAATTTTATCATCTTGCATAGTAATAACCCACTTTGTATCTAGGTACATGGTTATTTCTAATGTCATTCACAGCATAATATAACAGCCATGAAAGAATTTTGAGCTATAAACGATAGGCAGCATATAATTGGATTGATAGACGGAATCATGCCTTATCACTTTACTAGTTAGTCTTTTCATTGGAGGTTAGAAAACAGTACTGTAGCAAGAAGTACAAGAAAATAGCTTAGCTTGTTAACAAATTTAAATAATAACAGCAAAAATAACGAAAAATAGTAATATAAAAGGTTAAAATACAAGTAACTGGTTGGAGACCATAAATTCTAGTGTATTTAAGTAAAAGCCACTCATTCATAAGCTAAGTAATAAAAATATTTATCAGGCTTATTAAAGGTCAGATTGATAATTATTATACAAATAACTTCAGTAAATGCTCTTTTACTACCTCCGTGTACACTTTTTTTTTGTATGCTAAACTGATTAAAGGTGATCTATTAAGTGGGATAAGTTGGATAAAAACAGAAGGAAAAAAGGGAAAAGTGGTAAATAAAAAGTAGTAGAAAGCTATGAGAAAAGGTTAATCATTTTGATCAACTTAAATTGCATGACTACACTTCATTACCAGACGATAATTGAAGGCGAAATGAAAACTTGGGTCATGGTATTTATATTACTAGCGTGAAAATCTTTGTTTTAACTGTTTATTTCAATTGATCTCTTGTCTCTTTCCAGAACATATTAATCAAGATTCTACATAAATCTGACCTTATGTCCATAAATATTAATACCTTCAGTCATCTGTAAAATACCATATGAAACTGAACAATATCAGTAATCCTTGCACAGGTAAAAGATTGAAGGTATATGGGTTGAAATAAATTTAAAAACATGACATCTTGTCATTTATTTATTTATTTTTCATTCAACTTCTCATTATTTCACTTGACAAATAACGTAGACTACATAGAACATCCCATATTGCATGACATGTTATTTCCTTCACGGTTGTTAATCATTCCCAAGTAATATCAGTTGGAGGATCATCGTTCAAAATAAGAGCACTGGACAGGTGTTTCATCCTAGTATGCTACTCACCAGCAGTAAGCACACATAACCCCACCAGAGATTTAACTCAGGACCTTCAGGTTTTAGAGTGAACATGCTAACCATTCAGTCGCTAGGCCAGAATTCAGAGGTCCACAGTTTTATACTTCTATCAATTTATGATAAAGTGTGGCCATTGATTAAAGTCTTTAGTAAGAAATGTTTTCACTTCCTAATTGAATGATCACACGGCTCACTGCTTCTCATCGGAACTTCAGGATATCCATCTCGAAGCATGTCAGAAGCGACCACTAGACAGTGAATTGGTTCGACGATTTTGAAGACTTAACAGGCTTTACGGTAGCACTCGTCACGAATTGACGTCATGTTGAGACTCATTGAAACCTTCCCATTAGTATTGGACAGTCGTTTCGTCCTAGTATGACTATCCTCACCACTACTTACCTCAGTTCAATCCATCTCCTATTTGTGGGTACACACTGCTGGAAAGTCACATACTTAAACATAACAACTCTACACTGCTCCCATGTCTTCCATGACTTCATAGTTTATATCACTCCATGATGAATACCACCTTGAATTAAACAAAACATCCTCATCAACATCAAACTAAATTTATTTCCTTGCTGATAAATTCCAGTCATTGAAGACCTGTTACTATGAGAACCACATGTATTGGTCCCTCAGAAGTTCAACATGAATTTTGACTTCTTGCACTTATCCATGGTCGACATGTGAGGTGGCATTTATCACTTGTAGTATCTTCAAGATTAGCAAGAGATTTCTGTACACGAAGTCTTCTACATCCTATTATGCCATTTTACACCCCAATCATCCAGAGTGAAATCGAAGAGTACATGATTATATTTCCATTCTCAACTTCTCAAATTTATGTTTTTGATTTAGGTCTAAAATCCTAGACAAGAAAGATGAGTCAGATGAAGACACTGTGAATTTGTACTGATTGCAGAATCCAGGTCAGATGTTGTGAGTGATGAATAAATTCCCATTCCAATAGGTGACAATAAATGAAGTAAAATCAAGCTGTGAGAATGGTTAGTGGTGAAATATTCATCATGGACTGACTGACATCAGTTGGAGAGCGACTGAATATCTGGGACGTAGTGGATATCCGTTTTGTCTTAGTATCGGAATCCTCACCAGTACTTACCTGAGTCCGGTCTGTGTCATGTTCATGGATATCTGCTGCTGAGTGGTCAGTCTTGTACTAGGGTGACACAACTATCCAGTGCTCCTGGGAAGGTTTTCAGTGATTCTCCAACTGATATCAGTTAGTGATGAATAATACTTGAGAGGTAAAATTCTGATAAACAGACTTCAGACTATATGACAATGGTTTCTATCAGTAACTGAACATGTGGCACTGCTTACCTTCTACTTTCTTAGACTTTTATCACACGGAACTTTCATAATTTTTGAAATTCATATCAAATTCCGCAGGTGCTTAAGATCAGTTGCTTCGGGCTATATTTAGCATGGTTTGATATTCTTCACAGTACTACAGATTTTGCTGTTCATCAGGTCTATTTAAAATTCTGATATCTGGTCATTTGTTCTCTTTACACTCATATTTCTTCTTATTTCAATATCTCTCTCTTTCTTTGTTTTCTTCACAGACAACAAGCTCAGATACAGGAGTTCTGAGTTCAGTTTTCCTTTGTTCTGTTTGTCTTTCTTGTACTTTTAAAATAAATACCAAATGTCAGAATATATTTAAGTTTGTCCTAGATTGAGATGTGTCTATCAAAACTACCTTCAGAATTCTACCAGTCAACATACATTTTCCACAGTCTTCTACAATTCCAATCCCGGTACATACAACTGACTACAAATTGAATAACGAAAGCTTCAGTGTTGTCAATAATAAGTCGATCAGTGGTATGCGACTGTTAGAGATATTTCACCTGATGAAACTCTTCTTTTCTTAGCAGGTACATACGGTATCAAAGCTAATACCTTGTTTCATGAAAATCAGAATCCTGAATATGACACTTCGATCATCGGAACACAAGCATGCTATTGCCTGCATTATGAATATGTTGAGAAGTAACGGCGCAAATTAGTAATAGCTTGATAAGATAACATACACACAGTGGTTGCTGAACTTCTTGAAAGTGCGCTACACACACTGAGTAATTCGTCCGCATTATTTACGCACTGTTAACACTATTTACACGACACACGCACAATTTTCTCACTATACGCATTATTCCCACAGTTCACGTATTTCAAAATACGGCAAACAATCGTACCTTCAGAGTACTGGTCCAATATGGTGCAGCCGTGAAGCAGATAATGTTGATTTGGTGTGGGAATTTTCGTCAGCTGAAGAAGCAATCCATGTCCAATAATGTTCACTGTGGAATTAGGTGTAGAGTATTTAGTCAAAGTCTGATAAAGGATGGAAATTAATGGTTAAGAAACCACAATGGTACTGCATTCAATCAGTAACAGGGCATAGATATGTATCCACCTATTATCATCTTCAAAAATCCAAATACTACTGATCTTTACTTATCTCTCCTGTGTTCTACTACAACCTCTAAATTTCTTGTTGAACGTTATTCTGTATATGCTCATTTCCTCTTTATGAGTTGTTGCAAAGTGCGACTACGCAAATCAGTACACTTTTGTTCACGGTTCTACACTGATCTATTCGTATGTCTACCTATTCATATGTTTGTATACATATTTCACCTAACAATACCGAATTCTGAAATGCAATATTAGCGTACGTTTTAGTGCTGACTTAGTTGTGAGGGATAAAAATTTAATAATTATCTGATAATTATTTTGTGCAGAAAAAAGACAACAGGAATCGATAGTAGACAAAGTTTATCGTTTCTCTGTTAGTACTAAATAGCTGTTGAGAAAGACTATCATTCCTACAAACGTTGGAAAGCAATTACCACATTTTATTCGTTATTAATTGATAGACAGTTACCCATGCATTTAGAGTTTATATTTTCCTATCAGTGTAATTTAATGATTTTCTTCTTGGGTTACCTTTTACTGAGGCTCACTCTAATATCATCAATTGATTTTTATTCAAAGTCAACCTATTGGATATTTTTATGATTGATTCTCATTAAATATCGTGCTTTTCTCTGCAGAAGTTAACTTTACCAGATACATAGACAGATGGATAGGTAGACATGTATTGCATAAGCAATCACTAAGGCATTTTCCTTCATTGATGAGTGATGTCTTAACAAAGAATACGGATTGGCTGAACAGTAATTCTGCATGCAAATATTACCGTATATGGATAAGTGGAATATTTCTTCTCTATTTTTTTTGAGTAATCCTAACAAACATCCAAATGACATTCACTTCTACTCCATATCTATAAAATGTTGAGCTATGCATTTCCTGTTTGGCTAGGTATATGCATACAGTGAATGAAGAAATACTTTACAAACACTAAACAATCAGTCCACTATTATGCATACACTCACGCACTCATCAATTCATTCTCATCCTATTGTAATTATCATAGAAGTAGAGTATAGACACTCACGCGAAAACACTTATTTATATTTCCTATAGGAACACACCTCGTTCAATGTTGCCCTACCTAATGAAAATGAGTGGAAACTGAGCTTTAAAACTGATGTCTAGTACACATTGAAGCACACTGCTGGCTACCTTTCATTCTGGTTAATGGAAACAGCAAATAATTCTTAAATGCATAAATGATGAATATTTATTCTATGAGTACAAGAAAGGGAGTGTCGAGTTTACTCATATAACACTCCCACATCACTTCATTTTATTGTCTGTTTTGTGATGATGGAGAATGATTTTGATGATGTCATGTTCTGTGAGCTGGATGTTTTCTTCATGAAAAAAAGTCGAAGACACATAGTACAACACGATTAAACCGTCCAGCTCACAGAATATAACACCATTAAAATAATCCTCCTGAGCTGCAAATATTCTCCATCATCGCGAAATCCTACAAGCGTCAAACGCTTCTTTTTGTTTAGAAATGGGAGAACTTCGACAAAAAAAGGCGAATCTCCACAATAGGACAACTATATTTTTTCCAGGAATGTCTATGATAGCATGTTCTGTCAACTAGTATCAGATGCAGACCACCTATTGACTGCCCAATGGGCTAGACACGTGGTACACGAGATTAAACCATCCACCTCAGAGAGAGTATAACACTATCAAGATTGTCTGTTTTGCTTCATATAACATCTTTTAATGTGAACTGTGAAAACACCTTATTTAGTAACTGACCAGTTGCAGGAAATATTTGGAGGCTTAGGTCAAAATTGCTCCATCATCTATTCGAACTCGGTTAAACACGTTATTTCTGCCAATCTCATGTGTTTTTACCTAAATAACAAATGGTTAGAACATATGAAAATTAAATACCCGAACTTCGATGGTGTTGAGTTCGATCTCGGTATAGGGTATATGTTTATACTCATAAATAACGACTGGTTAACAACATTTTATGACAGAGAATACACTTAAATCCCTAAAACAATTCAAAACCTATTACATTTATTAAGAATGAATAAGTGGTATGTTGCTATGACATTGATTCACCTCAGGTGTAATTATTCACAAGATAAACTATTACAATGTGAGTAGGCAGGTTGAGTGAAAAACAACTTCAGTCAATAAACACGTGTAAAAGTACTATCGAATTATCATGAGTGCGAAAGTTATTTTTAATCCATCTCTTACAGGCTCAAACAAATCCTAGTTACTAACATATAAATAGTCGATAGACTAGTCATTGTACTAGTGAAGTCATAAACAGTGTTATTCTAGCCTACAGAAAATTAATGAGGTGCTTTCAATAGTAACCGAATACAGCTTAAATGACGAATAGAGTGAAGCAACATTTCTTTTCAACTAAACCTTCGTCATCGGTTGGACAGTCATGTGATAGGTTTTACGTTTGATAACTAAATCCAGTTTAGTGGCCGTGTTATATAAAAATCAAAAGAACTATAAATTTAAAGTTACTGATGAAGCTAATAATTAGAAAAAGGGGATAAAAATTGATAAATTCGGTAACTACATACGATTATCGGAAGTATAAAACAAAGTAAGACAGGTTCTTAATTCACGGATAGCATAACAATTAGCGTCGAAAGTGAAGAACTTGGCACAAGTGGCTACGTGTTAATGTTACACACTTACGTAATAATCAGACAGGAAATTAATGCGGCAAATACTATAGGCTGAAGACGTAAGAGGGTCCTCTGTTTAAAAGTTATAGTTCATTAAGGAAGAATGAAGTTAACTGAAGCTGGAAGTTAATTTACCCTGATGGCCAAGGTAATGACCGATACTGCACAAATCTTAAATACAAAGATCCAGTTTGTAGAAGTGCTTGATAATAGCTTCTACCGCATGTGGCAAGCGAGTATGTAGACCACACCGAGGGCTTTATGGCATGTAGTAAACAACTATAAAAGCCTTGCTCGTATTCCATTTTGACCATTTTATTGTCTCTCTCTGGCTTTCGAACTGTGTTCATATTTTCTGTGATGAACTTGCTCAACTGCACACTTTATGTTAATATCTCCACACGAGCAGTTAAAGTGATTAATACACACAGAACTGCCAATCAGGAAGTCTTTCTTTATACTCTGCACCTATAACTGACTAGCTGTAGGAAATAGGTCGTAACTTTGCGGCATTGAATGTTCTTTGTCAAGCACTTCTCAAGCGTTGGGTTATAACTTCACTGATGATATAGCCTTTGAACTCAAGTTTCAAGAAAACAGGTTTCTTATAGACTATAGTCACCTTTGTTTTATTATTCGTCACGCATTTGGCAGAATATGTATCCCTATTAAGCAGGCTATGTATAACGTCAAGCTGCTCTTTTATGGTATCACCAGAGCAAAAAACTCTTACACAATGAACCAAGAACTTCTCTAGGTTTCATTAATATATAATGAATACAAAACTACAGACGTCTGCATTACCTAGTCCATATTGGTTTTCTGTATTTGCTCCGTTTTATCTTTCTATCTACCCTTGTTAATAATCACAAATCTAGAAAAGAATTATAGTCATTTTGTTCCTCTTTCATGGTGAAGGTGATGGCCGGATAAACGCTATTAAATTTTTCAGGAATACTATTTTAATCAGCTTCATCTTAGAAAACTATAAGCGTATCATCCAATTAACAGTCATAAATTTCAGCTGACTGACTGCTTCTTCAAGAGGATGGTTGTCCAGTTTGATCAGGAAAGACTCCAATGAGGTTAAAGTTACAAAGAGATTATGACCATTATGTAGCATTTTCTAGTATTCACCGATCCACATCTCCTGAGAGTACATAGACCTCAACTTAGTTTCTGAACGATGTTAAGTTTAAAAAATCGGTAACTACCGTGAATATAACTTTCTACCTGTCACATTCATTTAAAATTGTACTAATTAAGATTAACAGGAATAAATCGCTGATGAGTAATTGATCAATGCATCAAATCTTAAGTATAGATAGAGGTCTACCAGTCAACTTATACAGTGTGACTAATTATTAAGGTCTAACCATAGGTAGGTAGACATTCCATGGTGGTGTAAATTTAGAGTCAGCTAGTAGGAAGCCTATAGTGATCAGTAGTAATGCCTCTTTCTTCAGCACTGCATGGCGTATGTTCAGATCTTTAAAAGAAGATAAGTCTCTCGAGGATCTGAGGCACATATAAGTGCTGGGCAGACGTATTTTAAGTTATGCATGATGTTATAGTGACCTGACAATGTTTAATATTGAAATCGAATTAAATTCACTCATATATGAAGAATAGAAATAAGTGTTTAAGATTGATACAACTTTAACCATAAATAATTTTTCAAATCCTGCTATATAAACTTTTGCCTTACAATCAGTTTTGTAATAGACACTATGATTATTTGAATCAAGCGTCATTATAGTCGTAGTTAGTATATGAATTTCAAAAATTATGAAAGTTCCGTGTGATAAAAGTCTAAGAAAGTAGAAGGTAAGCAGTGCCACATGTTCAGTTACTGATAGAAACCATTGTCATATAGTCTGAAGTCTGTTTATCAGAATTTTACCTCTCAAGTATTATTCATCACTAACTGATATCAGTTGGAGAATCACTGAAAACCTTCCCAGGAGCACTGGATAGTTGTATCACCCTAGTACAAGACTGACCACTCAGCAGCAGATATCCATGAACATGACACAGACCGGACTCAGGTAAGTACTGGTGAGGATTCCGATACTAAGACAAAACGGATATCCACTACGTCCAGATATTCAGTCGCTCTCCAACTGATGTCAGTCAGTCCATGATGAATATTTCACCACTAACCATTCTCACAGCTTGATTTTACTTCATTTATTGTCACCTATTGGAATGGGAATTTATTCATCACTCACAACATCTGACCTGGATTCTGCAATCAGTACAAATTCTCAGTGTCTTCATCTGACTCATCTTTCTTGTCTAGGATTTTAGACCTAAATCAAAAACATAAATTTGAGAAGTTGAGAATGGAAATATAATCATGTACTCTTCGATTTCACTCTGGATGATTGGGGTGTAAAATGGCATAATAGGATGTAGAAGACTTCGTGTACAGAAATCTCTTGCTAATCTTGAAGATACTACAAGTGATAAATGCCACCTCACATGTCGACCATGGATAAGTGCAAGAAGTCAAAATTCATGTTGAACTTCTGAGGGACCAATACATGTGGTTCTCATAGTAACAGATCTCCAATGACTGGAATTTATCAGCAAGGAAATAAATTTAGTTTGATGTTGATGAGGATGTTTTGTCTAATTTAAGGTGGTATTCATCATGGAGTGATATAAATTATGAAGTCGTGGAAGACATGGGAGCAGTGTAGAGTTGTTATGTTTAAGTATGTGACTTTCCAGCAGTGTGTACCCACAAATAGGAGATGGATTGAACTGAGGTAAGTAGTGGTGAGGATTGTCATACTAAGACAAAACGACAGTCAATTACTCCCATTTTTTCAATGGTCTTCTTACTGATATCAGTCTGTGATGAATACTAACTTAAAACTACCGTCATCAAAATGATAGTAGTGGGGATTAGTAATGTCACTCATATACTCAGTGCTTCGGTTTAACTGATAAAACACTGATACTTACAACGTTTTTAATCAGACCACCGGTTAAATATTTAATAAATTAGTCTGTTATATTTAGCTGAACAAGTAAATCAATGAATTGACATGTTTATCTTGAAATATACCACACTGACGATGGATATTATTACTACATGTCTAATAAAAAATCTAGGTACGCGCATCATGAGAATAAATTCATCACCATTAGAATGTAAGTTAATTTCAACTGCACTAAAAAAAATAAATTAATTTGAGTAAAACGTATTCTTCTACAAACTTCTTAACTTTCTAAATCAATTTCTCTTATCCTTTACGGTTGATTATTGATCGAAGTAAATCAACAAGGGTGAGTTACTTAGTAGAAAAGTTTTACCATCACTTTTCCCATCCCTACAATGCTACGGATCATGATATTATCGTAACACATTATCACATAGATATCGACTATTCTATGGAACAGTTAAGTGAAGTATTGAATAGAATTGAAAATGGAATTTGATCAGCAACTTCTGTCTTACCATTTAATCAGATATTTGGATTGATAAAAGGGTGCAGAATTCTTCACAGACGGACAAACGCTTAGGAGGATGAACTTTACAACAACATAGACCATCTTTATTACAGCTTTAACAGGAGAACCAAAAGAATTTGAAGTTAACTGGAAATAATCTCAATAGCTGATGACAAGATTAAAATCAAAATCAACTGCACATTTGATCGCATGGTTTTGATTAGCAGACTACTATGAATCTCATCAATTAGTGAAGGATAATTCATCTGTCTGAATCTATATTCTTTTCCAAACTCACTGAAAAAGTTCTTTGTGTAAGTATATACTTCTGATTTAAGGAAAAGCTTTGTGAATCACAGGAAGTTTTTATTTCGGTAAACTTAACATTCCTTTACCTACACCTAATGAGGAATTTGTTGCATGCAAAGAAGAAAAAAGAAAAGGACAACTAATCAATCCTCATAATACTCAAGTAGTGAGAATAGGTATACTTAAACTAAGTAACAGAAGACCCTCTATTTAAATGTCTGCATATTATGTAGCCTAAAAATGTCGTGACCAGTGTATGTGTTAAAAACACAATCGTCCTAAGAATGTAGAAAACAACTTTAAATTGCGAAAATATCATGTTTCTTTGTAAGGTGAATTATTTAAAAGACAAGGTCAATAAAAGAATATATATATATATATATATATATATATATATATATATAATACAGTGTTTTTGCAGGTCTCATTTATCGCCAATTTCGTTATACTTCTGCTATATCAAGAAGTCAGAGGTTCGCAAAATTTCCGACAGTAAAACAAATAACATTTAGTTCAGTGAGTTTATATTATCGCGAAACTTACATAAGTAGACTTTTCCTGCAGTCAACGTCTACTCATATTCACTTGTCACGTACAGAATGTCCCGCTTACATCTAATCATTTCCTTCCATTGGTTAAGTGGATTTAGTACAACTATTACGAAATAATTGAAACCGTAAGCTGAATATGTAACAAGTGTTTACGTAACTACCATCTCAATTGACATGAAGGTTATCAGGTAAATAATAAAGACAATTTATCTAATTATTACTGGAGACGTGCTACTGAAGCCTTATGTTCCATTAGGAACCCAAGGGACTGATAATAATAATCACATAATGGAACGACATTACTTACTCAATCACGTTTCCGATACAACTTACTCTACATAGTCATTTCAAGATAACTCCACAACTTCCAGACATCTTTATATAGTTCCGATTTTCTCGCCCCCTTTAGGATATGGGTAGCAACATTTTCCACATATGCGGAACAGGTGCTGAGTCATTCCTGTTGCATATCATTAAGTGTTGACTGGAAAAACAAGGATTCCTTTGTCAACCTCTCCACCCATTCCACCAGGTTACTTTTATGGATTTTCACTGTGCCCCATCATATTGTGTGATTCTATGTAATTGCATGCATAGCTATGGTCAAGGTTTTTCCTAGATTCCTTACCTTACTAGGATCTACAAATTTTAACCCAGCTAGAATTTTGAGTTCAGATAGGCTAATTGACCCTGGTCGACTAATTTGATCTACATGTTTGACCTCGCAGTCGTTGTAAGGGATGTAGTAAACCAAATTATTCTTTTTGATTTGATCAGTAGTAGGTTTCAGCCTACAAAGCTTATTCCTAAGTGAGTTTGTAGGTTTCAATGTCACTCTAAAGCCAACCTTATTGTGAATTCTATGTCATTTCTCTGGAATCCCTTCCTTTCGTGACCATAATGTTAAAGTTTCGAATTCTGTCTTCATACTATTGTGAATATTATTATAATGATTACTAGTACCATATGTGTTACTAATATTGGTCATATTTTATTACATGGGTTCACAATAAGGTTGGCATTAGAGTGACATTGAAACCATGTAATAAAATATGACCAATATTAGTAACACATATGGTACTAGTAATCATTATAATAATATTCACAATAGTATGAAGACAGAATTCGAAACTTTAACATTATGGTCACGAAAGGAAGGGATTTCAGAGAAATGACATAGAATTCACAATAAGGTTGGCTTTAGAGTGACATTGAAACCTACAAACTCACTTAGGAATAAGCTTTGTAGGCTGAAACCTACTACTGATCAAATCAAAAAGAATAATTTGGTTTACTACATCCCTTACAACGACTGCGAGGTCAAACATGTAGATCAAATTAGTCGACCAGGGTCAATTAGCCTATCTGAACTCAAAATTCTAGCTGGGTTAAAATTTGTAGATCCTAGTAAGGTAAGGAATCTAGGAAAAACCTTGACCATAGCTATGCATGCAATTACATAGAATCACACAATATGATGGGGCACAGTGAAAATCCATAAAAGTAACCTGGTGGAATGGGTGGAGAGGTTGACAAAGGAATCCTTGTTTTTCCAGTCAACACTTAATGATATGCAACAGGAATGACTCAGCACCTGTTCCGCATATGTGGAAAATGTTGCTACCCATATCCTAAAGGGGGCGAGAAAATCGGAACTATATAAAGATGTCTGGAAGTTGTGGAGTTATCTTGAAATGACTATGTAGAGTAAGTTGTATCGGAAACGTGATTGAGTAAGTAATGTCGTCCTATTATGTGATACATCTAATACATAAACTAAAATGGAGTTACATCCTGCCACAGTGCCCAAGTTTTATTCTTATATGAATGTTGTAATGCTGTCCTATAAATTTAATATCATCCTTCCGACATCTTCTAATCACTTTTTTCATTATGTTCATAACTGTATGATAATTTCATTCCGTCAATAGAGAATTTACTTCCATCGTTTACTTTTACGAATTAAAAGGAAACGTTAACGCCTAAGTTGATTTGATTTTCATCAGTTTAAACGGCTGTGTAGCTATTTTTATTTTGTATTTAGTTTCCATTCTTTTAGTATCTATCTAGTTTCTCGTGGTTCCTACAAGGTAGAAAATATACCTCTAAAAATGAAACGCAGATACAAAAATAAAGATATAATAAGAGGCTGAAAGCATAGCAGAAATAACTGAGATGAGACGATAAAAAGTGTAAGACAACTGCAAAACAGAAGATAAATGTTTCTCCTCAATCTTCTCCTCTTATTTCGCACATTATTTCTGCCAAAAAATAGTAGGAAGAGAAAATAACTTGAAGAAATAAATTTACGAGAAATGAAACCTTTTTTTTACAAGTAAAAAAAAAGAAGATATTACTTTCAAACAGATCCTCTCCTAACACTGCTTGTATACTCCTATATTAAACAATAGAAAATATCAATTTTCCTGACACTTTTTACAACTGATACTTCAAAATTTTCAAAAAAACCTTCTATATTCTCTTCATATTGAAAAAGAATGAACAGCCATCTAGCTTACTGAAGCACCCTAGTTACTAAATTCAGTAATGACAACTTTGAAAACTAAAACTACAGTAGAACTATCCATATAAGCCAAATACTGAATTACATTAGCAAGTATACAGTTATATTTAAGAAGTTTTGTATGATGACGCTATTTGAAAAGGCAGGAACCTGCTTAAGTATGGCGGCTACTATTCTAACTCACTAAATACCAGAAAGCATACAGTGAAATAGTGTATCTCAACCGTCAATGAAGCACAACTAATCAAAGATAGACAAAAGATTCATACTGGTCTATATTAAAACTGCCTCAGAAACCACAAAATATTCATTAAGTCCTATTGGAATAAATAAATGTTGTAGACCAAAAAAGAACTCAAAGAAAAATAGTTGCGCAAGTTAAAAAGCTCGGATGTTTGGAAAACAACCTGAATGTTGTGCAGATTGCATCAACTCTGGAGTTGTCGGGCAACCTGTTCTATCATAACGTAGTACATTAATGAAAATCGGCAGGCAGTTAGACATCACTATATTAGTTCAGTAAATCTTTGCATGTGGACACTAATGTTCAGCACATTTGAATGAAAAAACTTCAGATTCTTAGAGGAAGTAAGTTCTCAACTATCGAGGGTATTTTTACAGTTATATGGTACTGCAATGAAATGGAAGTCCATAAACAAATAGATTTGGATAGCATGTATGAACTAATCAAAGACCAAAATCATGAAAAGCATAAATAATGTAGAGAGGAGAGATGTTAACTACTTCAAAATAAAGCAAGCAATACAAGAATACAAAAGTGTATCAAACATTATACATCTTAAATGGATTCAATGACTTAACCTAAGAATCGAGAGACATAATATCTAGCTATAAAAACCCTATAAAAAACGTCAGCTTTAGCGTACATAGAAAAAGACAACCTGAAATCTATCAATAAATCTCCATAAACCTCCAAACAGAATTATTCTAGTGCTCATCAGTGACTTGCTTCAAGATCAGATTCCCGAAATTCGAATGAGAAGTGGTGACTGGTAGGGCAAACTAAGTCAGACATTAGGACTGCTACTCAACCATGGTATTAAATTGAGGTTGCGCATTATCGTGAACTGATAGAAGTAGGAAATGAGGACCACTGGATTCCAACCCACTTGCTGGATGGATAACGTGATGGCTGCAATATTAGATCTCTGGCGAGGTCACGGATGAGCACTTCTGAAGAGTCCCACACTAGAACAATGCAACTGTTCAGTACTCCAAGGTTTCCAATAGCTTTCTAACTGATGTTAGTTGGTGATGAATACCAACCTGATACGATACTTTCAGTTAACTTCATTAAGGAATACACATGAGAAATAACCAGTCTGCCAGTATTATTACAATCGGACGACCGTAACCAGTCAAGACTCCCTTATCCAATTAAAGTGAGAAAGTCAATCGAGACATAGATATCAAATGTTCCTTAAACAGCGGATTTATGTAGGAAATCAGAACAAACAAGTGTTGACTGAATAGAAGAAGACAAGTGGGTTAGTTGAGTAGGACAGAGTCGTATAAATACACATAAGATCAATATATTTGCTAGTCACTAATTTGTACTGATAATAAAGACTATTCTGCTACAACAAATACTAGTAAAGAGAGTATTTCTACCTCAGCATTATACTATAAGCTACAGACATTCTCAATCATTTTAACATACACCTGAATTGCAGAAGTATAATGTATGTGTCTATGTACAGCTTAGAAGTAACTTCTTTCTGCGTTGCAGTTGCTAAATATCAACAACTGTCCTGAGAGCAGAAACCCATTTCTACAAATTCTTTTAATTCAGGAACCTGTTTTCTAACTGTAAAATACAGCTAAATAAAGTATTGGTGAATAAAGTAGTATGTCTCAAATTCACTTAGATTTACTTTGAAACTACTTATCTTCCTCTTGGTGACTAGCGGTGGAAACCAGAACGTGCGTTTTATCTCATTTTGGACTTGTCAGCTGGATGTACCTACACTTTAGTAACTGATGGTATTCCCATTGAGACTTGAACCCAGTACCCGTTGCTCCAAACTCCGAAGCGTTATCCACTAGGCTACTGGGGCCTCTTATTTACGGACAACATCATTAACGCGGAACTGAGTACAGCCTATTACTAAGATAAAAAGCATGTTATTTTCTGTTGTCATCTACAAGTGAATACCACTAGTGCCACTTCATGCTAGTTGTTGAATAACACAAAAGACGTTTAGTAAAGAGTCACTCTTTCCAATGGTATCATTCTCAATCTGAACAGTGATATATACATATTCTGTTTATATGGTAATAGAAAAGGAATATTTTCCAACACACTTTTTGAACGAAATTCAATTTTGGTTGAGGTAGCACTCATCATGGACTGGCATCAGTTGAGGAACTACTGAAAACCTGGGAGCGCTCAACAACCGTTTCATCTTCGTATAGGGCTACTCAGCAGTATGCACCCACAACCCCGCAAGGGATCAAACTCAAAACATCCAGGTTTCACATCTGACGCGCTGCCCATTCACTTACTAGGTCAGAGTTCAGTGGTCCACAGCGTGACTAGCCACCGACGTCTTCAGTTGACATACACTTCGCTTCCGAATGGCCTACCCCACAGGTCACAGCTTCTCATGAGAACTTCGGGATATTCATATGGAAGCATGTGACTAGTGAGAAATATACAGTAATATATTTTGAGGTTAACTGGAAAGGAACTACGTAATGTCTAAAATAGTAACAAGAAAACTTACCAAGACCGAAGTAATATATGGTTACTACGTCAAATGACGTAATATGGTGAATATAATGGAAAATCAGACTTATAAGGACTGAAGAATGTAATGTATTAGATGTGAAAGAAAAGATTTTGAAGACAGAATGTTTTTATAGGCCATATGCATTGCAACTCAAGTAACTGGATAACTTTCTTTCGAACGAAGAGCTCAGGCTTCAAAATATTAATTGCCATGGCCTTCTCAATTTGACGAAGTTTCAGTTGTATACGTTCCACAACAGTTAATAATTCCTGGTAATGAATACTTTATCAAGTCCCAGACAGACAACATTATGATAGACCTTACTTTGGAAACATATGTAATGACTTCAAATCGTATTTCCTAAGTCCCTTTACTACTGTCTTCAGTATTATCTCTTTTTCCAAAATACTACTAGTTGTTAGCATATGTTATCTACTTTAAAACACTGGTTAATAAGTAAAAATTCATTTGTGACGACAGACTTGAAGAGATAGATTATAATTATGTATAATAAATGATGAGAAACATTTGGATGCACTATTCGTCTTTTTTGAACTATAAATATGAATCACTATTCGTTGATACTTGTGATTTTTCGCTGCTTTACGTGATCGAATTGATCGACTTCTGTTGACACATATGAGGATTCTACGCGAATGACTTGATATTCCCTGAATACTCTTTGCTAGGATTTACTTGTTCGTGGCTGGCAAGGGAATCTAAGAAGCTTTTTCATCCTATTTTGGAATCTGTGGGGATATCGCCACTCACTGGGGTACAGGCACATTCAGTTGACAAGTCATAAATAGAACGAAACGTACCTTTTGGGTTCCATTGCTAGCCATCACCAACTTAGTTATAGGAAAAGTGGACATAAGCCTAAAAACACATCAGCCATTCACTAAGTACAATAGGAATTCGATTTTCGACCTGTAGGGCCAGCTAACATAAATCTCAAGTCTTAAATGCAACTGGGTAGTAGCCATGAAACTCGATTATTCTGTATTTTGTTGCTTCGAACTTAAGATACATCTCCGCGTTGAGTACCAGTTAGCTAATGATTTAGGGTTTTGAATTTCCAGTCACATGTCTTTTAAATCCAGCATTAAGTAGATGGAACTACAGTGCTGTATCGTCTAGAACAGCTATCACATAACAACTCCAATGGCGTAAAATTTGATCACTTTTGAGGAACAGTTGAGGATTCAGTCCTTATTTCCGTAACTCACTCCGACCAATGTTTGCTGACGTCACTTATCTATAGAACAATAATTACAATAATTCCTTTATATATGTGTAAACGTATATATGTATATATAAATATCAGTCCAGCATCCGATCAGGTTGGTACACGAAGTTTACAGACTTCAGTCATAGACAATAAGAGATAGAGTCTTATCATCCAAAAATTTAAGTGCAAGCAATAAAAATATTTCTTTATCACCATGCTGCTGCTGCAGTAGACTTGCTTTCTATCTTAATGTTAACTCATGTGATTTGAGTGAAGAATCGACAGTGACCAGTCAACAAAGATACTCAAGTTCTACAGAAATAATAATCAACTGTCACTAGTAAATCAGTGTGCTAGCCATCGAATTGTGAGGAATAGTCTAAAAAAGTGACTGACTGCAAATAAGTAATCTTAGTAACTGTGTATTTGTGGGTTTGTAAAGTCATTATCTTGAGAATGAACCACTGACAATGTGAGTTTCCTGGTCACTAGCTTAGCCATTCATATAAGTTTCTAATTCCTTAAAAGGTTGACTCAAATTACTCAGATACATACCAAGTTTAGATTGCATATTTGATGTAAAAATCCATTCTTTGCCAGTAATACACCTAGAATATTTAAGGAAATAAAAGTAACCGACAAACACTTTTCAGGCTAAATTCGGTCTAGAAAAGTATGTAGCGGTCAAAATATCCCACTAGGCATGAAGACAATGAAAGGTTCATTTGTGACATTTTACGAAGCTTTAGTCCATGTATAATTATGAAGGCTGGTTAACTTCTTGGAATATTACTATCTGACAAAAGACATGATAAAATGCTGCATAAAAATTCACAATTTGAAACTTGCCTAATCCTTAAACCCTCTCAAGATCAAGTCACTTGACTATACTTCACAGAAAATACCTTTCATAAATACAAAAGTTATAGTTAATGTTTCCTTCGAAAACTAAGTTGGCTAGAGATTCTCTTGACTGAAGGTCCATTAAAAGGGTTATAGGAACAAATGATTCTCTGGTATGGAGTTTCAGAATTAGCTATGAAGACGATAAAACCATACTTCCTTAGTAGACAAACTATGAAAACCAACACCCAATACAGTTGTATAGTGCTAACACAGATTACTAAACACTCATTATTTACAATTGTACGTCACATGTTACCTACACTGAAAACTTTAGGTCGCATTAAACTTCTACCCTACGAACCATTGAAAAATAATCATCGCTTGTTGACCTATATCAAATTCACACAATGTACAATATGCATAATATTTCGGTTTAATCAGAAAGTTTTAAGTGAACACATTTTTAATCATTCTAGATTACACAATAACTATGCTATGAAAAAAGAGAATGACATAACAGCTATTGGAAATTTGTTTATATTGTATTTTTATGAAGCATTACATTGACCATTAAATTAACAAAAAAACACTCGTAACACTACTTTTGTTTTTCACTGCTGTATAGTTTCTAAATGAGGAGCTGAAAATACTTCAAAACATGTTGATCGAAAATGGTCATCCTTCAAGATTTATTGAGAAGAACATGAAGCCTAAGGATTTCGAAGAAGAAACTCCTACGATTCCAAAGAATATACTGTGTATGAATACTGGATTCAAGGGAGATACATTGGTCGAGATACTAAAAAATCGACTATACAAAGCACTGAAGAAGACCTTCTTTTCCACTCAGCTTCGGAATGTGTTCTCCAGTCAACAACTAATTCGAGGGTGTGTAAGGATAAACTATCGCTTTAGGCCACCTTCATGTGTGTTTACCAATTCACCTGCTCTTGTGCAGCTAGTTATATAGATTGCACAAAGCGTGCTCTATCCAAACGCATCGCTGAATACTATCTTACATGGGTGTCTAAAGGATAGTGTAAAGCAGTCAACAGCTCGACTTTTGAATATTTGATTATCTCTGGTCACTGAGTAAAACGAAAGTCTTTTTCAGAGTCATTTATAAGGTGAAGGTACACATTCCGAAGCGAGTATATATTAGCCACCTCAACACAGAAGAAGCTCTGGCAATCCAGCACTACAACCCTGCCCTTTTTATTCAAAAAAGATGCATTCAATCTCTGATTTGCCTTGGTCGCAGTCTCCCCAAAGCAGTTTATTCATTTATGTGTTTATTTACCATAAAGCAATTTTCGGTGATCTTGATTCGACCTTCTATCCGTTATCCCCTTGTGACTTTATTGACCATTTTGGATGACTTTTCATTGACCCACTAACCATTGGTGGATATATTTGTTTTCTTGTAACTGATTACGATGAACAGCTTTTGAAAATGATTCGTCGTAAAGAAGATTCTCTTTGTTAATTTTTCCGGTTGGCATTCATCATCGACTGACATCAGTTGGAGGAACATTGGAAATGTGGTAGCACTAGAGAGCTGTTTCGTCCTAATGTGGGACTCTTCAGCAGTGCGCACCCACGATACCGCCAAGGGTTGGGACCGCAACCTTCAGGTTCCATGTCCAACACGTTATCATTGATTCATTGGGTCGGGATGCAATAAAATTGAACTAGTGCTCACTGATGACTGGCTCCGAGAGGTGATTCCCGAAGTTCTAGTAAGAAAGTCGTGTCCTGTAGGGCAAACCTGTGGTCGTGAGGACAAATACTCAACGATGACATTGGGTGGTGGTTGCGCTGTCGTGAACTGACAAAAGTCCGAAATATGGACCATTGGATTCCGGCCAAGTAGATCAATAGTAATGTGCAGACTAAGGAACCTGATGGTCACGGGTCCACACTGCTGATGAGTCCCATAGTAGAACAAAGCAGCTGCTCCCACGTTTCCATTGTTCCTCCAACTGATGTCAGTTTATGACGAATACCAACTTGAAAAATCTCCAAATCCCCACAAACCCTAAATTCAATTTCCTTGTTGAATTGTCTTCTATTAGTTTTCTAAGCAGTTGTTGACGTCTAATATTCAAATCTATTATCCGAATGATTCAGTGAAAAAGTGTGTAAGTGTAGCACTGTTTGATGCGGGCTTGAAATACTCAAGGAATATTAGTTTCCTGAAGGCTATGAGACTACTTTATTGATATGCTAGAAGAGTGGATACAATAGGCTCAGAGGTACGTTTTGATTGTCTTTACACGTCTAATATGAAACAAAGCTCTGCATCTTGTTGTATCCCTTGTCTTTATCGTTGCCTCAGTCTACACCAGAAAGATGAGATCTATACTAACAACTATCCATCAATCAAGTGATATGTGTTCAAATTTGTTACCGTTTTTTTAATGAAACAAATACAGAACTACAAGTCCTTAGGAGACAAACACTTTGGACAAGAGACCGTAATCTAAATCAAATTGGCAGCTACTCATAGCTATTATCTACTCTTTTGTTGTATTAAGACTACAAAGTACAAGTATAGAAGGAAATCACTTCTACATCACTGAAGTTAAACACTATTAATCACACTCTAAAACACTGGTTACATATCTTATTATATGTATCAAATCATCTTGGCAATCATGTAATGTTTAACAAATTCTTTTCATTGAAACAAAATGTTGAATAAAGATTAAATTACTAAAATCTAATAGATGGTTAAACGAATTTTTTCTGGTTAACAATTGTAACATTTCACTATACAAGTTATGATAGTTAACTTGATAAACTCATTAGGTGAAAAAGTACATCACATCAAATGTTTTTCTTTTGATTATAAAACTGGTACATTTTTCTTTACGTGTCTAACTTTTACAAATACCTGTATATATTATGTAGTGTGTACTTGATGTTTATTATATCAAAAAAGAAAAAAAAACTGAATCGGCTTCAAATTCATTGATTTCATTCAATTATATATTATATTATAGTTAAGATGGTTTAATTAAAATTACTTTGGTAATCATTTAAATAGAAATTATTTTATCCAATTATAAAAATGTAGAATTTCAAAGTCATTTACTCATATTTCAGTAGTTTATATAAAATTCAATTTTGTATAAATGATTTATATTCATTTAAGAAAAATGGGCTAAATTTAATGATAATAATAGTTGAAGTTGAAAAATAGTTTTTATAATTGACTTGAAACAGGCATTTAGTCTACAAGTTCATAAGATGTAAATTAAACACATGTCTTAACTCATCTTAATCTTATTTGTCAGTAAAAGGCAGTCATTCAAATGTGAAAGGAATTACCAGTTTGACTAAATAAATCATCAGTTTCTTTATTCATTTGTTCAACTGAATCTAAATTATTGCAATACTGTGATGATGATGATGATAATAGGCAAGCTATCCTATTCAGAGTGAATAAATGCATTTCTTTGGCTTTCATAACATTCTAGCTAATAAGAAAAGTTAGCTGAAGTAAAAGTTTAGCTTTTTCATATTAATTATACTCTGGTAGTTAATTTTCTTAGTTCAACATGTAGACTAAAAGAGTTAGACGTATTGATGCTTAGACTGCATATTAGCTACCTCCAGGTTGAAACTAACTGTTCATAAAGAAAATTTTCAAGTTTCTAGGTTGTGAAAGACTTGAATTCATAGCATACAGTATTCGATTTACAATAATGATATCTGTAGACATATATAGATATCTCTATTTTCACATGTCACTTTAGATTCATCTGATAACTCAATTTCTAAGTATTTCTCTCTTCTGAAAATTTATATATGAGGATTTCTTTAGCAGATTTACCAATGAATATAGTCTCAGTGATCTCCTTGTTTGACACTTTAGGCTAAGTAACGATTAGTACTAAGTTCAGTAGTAGGTAACTGTATCTGTATAGGATTTGGAATAAAGCCAAGCCCTATGTTCTACTAGGAACCCAAGGTAAATATATCATTTATAGAACTTGAGAACCTGTGAAAAAAGTCATAGAGGACTTGTCTTATTCTTATTAAAATTCTTTCAAGTTCATTAATTGCAAATAAATTCTGAATACAAAATTGTCTATTTCTTTTATAGATTTAAATAGAAAGAAGTTGTTTTTAAAAATTCGGGTTACTTTGTTAAATTTTGAGAGTTTCAAAGTATTTATCCTCATATTATCCGTCTTCTATGAACTTCACGTGGTCACATTAATTACATTACAATTGTTTTATTGAGACTGACAAAAAAAATCATTAATTGAACAATTTATTCCATTACTTTCTATCATTTATCAAGGATCATATAGAACAGATGTGAAACTGTTAACTTGTATACCCTTTTTTTTTATTAAGATGAATCCAAGTACAGTTTTATAGGGATGAATTAGTTGACTTGTATTAAAGTTTAATGGATTATTGTCTGAGAAAAACCCTGTTTTTTCACATTTAAACTTTGAATTGATGCTTCATTTAAGTAAAATTTTTAATGGCATACATCGTGAACCAAAAACAATTCCACATGTAGCTAGTCAACGCCTATTCAACACAGCTGAGGCTGTCTTAATAAGACTGATGAAACCTGATCGTTTTACTCAAAAAGAACATGTTCTAACTTTATGACCCCGTCAGCCTTCAATAAACTAAAGGCCACTCCTGTCTTTCTTATTTATTGTCTTTTCGTTTATCATCACCTCCATCTATGCATATATCATCCTAGTGTTGACGAACTAAAAAGAAACATTGATTTTCTTGCAGTCCCTAACTGACATTCCATTTTGAAAATGTATTTGCCTCAGACTTGGCTTCGATTACGCTGTACTATTCCATATTATAATTGTAGAAAGTGATGAGAATTTATTGAAAAGAACATTTCTCCTTCAGATTCTTTTTTTAGTGCTATTTGTTTGTAATATGGTTAATCACCATTAGAAAGGCATAAAATCTTTATATGACTTTTGATTATTTAAGAATTTTGGTGTTGCCTTCCAGTATCAGTGTTCAGTTTTCTCTCTCTGGAGAGCTGTGATTATCGGTATCCTCCTTATAAAGTGAAGTGAGTATTGGTGGTTAGTTACACATTTTAGAAAATATATATGTCAGTAGCATTCTCGAAAATACCTTACAATAATGTTGTGGATTATTTCCTTTCGCAATGTTTACGTATTCTAGTAATACTTTCACAGTGGCCAAACACAACTTAAATAATCAATATTCAAGAATACTCCTATCAAGAGGAAACATTTATTCATTGCCTCATTGTTTTTGAAGACATTTTAAGTAATACTAGGCACTGGTAACAAGCATGTTCAAATTCATATATACTCGTCAGTGTCTTCCACTTTCATTGAGCAACAGCTCTGTTTAATTAATTAATCTGGGACAATAATTTTTGGCGTTCTAGCGTTAATAGTAAATATTTAGTGTGTATGTCTGTCTGTGCAACTTCCCATCTTTTCATCAGTTAGCCTAACATAGGATTGATAGATTTTACTATTGCTGTTATTGTTTTGAGTGTTTTTCATCCTTTTATTATCGATTAGTTGAATCGATTAGACTTGAGGTCAGATTGTTATGGAGTAGTGAATTTCCTGAAATAAGAATTATTATATCATTGGTGGTTAAACTGAGACACATTATTCATACTTCTTTTCAAAAATGTATGATGATTAAGTTAAGAACAATGATTCAATGGGGGTACTTAGAAAATGGGCTTACAAAGCAAGTATTTCTGCTTATTCCCTTTTTGTTGGCTATAAATGAAATATACAACTTTGCCTACTACTTGAATATGTATATGATGGATAGTGGCTAACAGTAGAAATCAGGACGCCTTTTTCTTTCATTTAAGACTTACCAACTAGATGTACCTACTTCTCAGTGAGTGATGTTGTTCCCGCTAGAGCTGGAAAGCAGAACTAATTGCTTCAATTGCCAAAGTGTCACCCACTAGTCAGTGAGTAATGATAGCCACTGCTTGTGTGATGAGTATGGCTTGGTTTTGATATTATACCTTGTGAATCGGGAATATTTTACTCTGATTCTATTGTTGTCTGTGTACTTTCAGATGTTGAATAAACCGGCACACATTTTAAGAATAACTTGATATAAGAATGTAACTTAAGTATCGTGAATTAGTTTACTTATATGTTGTCTAATTATCATTTGTTGGAAATTATATTAATCTACGGCTATGCATCGTGTCTAGTGAAACGGTAAACAAACAGTTATGTGATAACGGATTATCAGCTATGTTACGACATATTTTTAGATAGCTCACAGACCAGTGACCTTACTAGCACTTTCTGCGTTGTTTGTCTTAAAAACATTTGCCAACACGTAGACAAGACAGAACTCTGCATACAGTTGCATAGATTGATGTTTGCATTAGAGTCTTTTGTAGCACATTATTTATTATTTGTCCCTTGGGTTCCTAGTGGAACATAGAGCTTCAACAACACATCTCCATTCCACTCTCTTCTCTTCAATCTTTTCAACATGGCTCCACGACTGCCCACAAGCTTTCATTTCTTCTTCACATCATCTCCTCCATGTCACCCTCGGACGCTCAACTCGTCGTTTCGCCTTGAATTCCACTCGACAACCTGGCCTGGCGCGTGATGTCCCAATCGGTCTTCTCAGTGTATGACCAGTCCAATCCATCTCCACTTTCTGCCTCTGTATATTTGTGGGGCAATGGGTTCTTGGTTGGTTCGTTGCCAGTCAGCCAGTCAGCCATCTGGCCAGAGTTCCTTGTTGCTTATTCTTTCTATCTTCTGATGTGATCTTCATTATCGAGTGAGCGTAGGCGGTAGCTATTGATGAATGTCTGTAGTTTGTTGGAAATTCTTTCGTAATGCACCAAGTCTCTTAGCCATCACATAGAAGCACTGACTTGACTGACATTGGTGTTGAAAATCCGGATATTGTTCACGCTTTATGCTGATTGCAGTGCAGAGATCTGCTTACTGTTTTCAGGTTAATGAAGTCCTGTCTTGCTGTCTTTCCGATCCTGGCTTTGACGTTCGCATCTGTGCCGCCTATAGTTGAAACGATGCTGCCTGCCTAGGTAAGTGAAAGTGGCTACTTCCTTTAAGTTTCTCCCGTTGATGGTGATTGCAGCTTGTTGTTGCTGATGTTGTTGGTGTTAGTTGAGTATCTTCATCACCTCTGTCTTCTCTATATTCACTTGAAATCTCGTCTTTGCTGCCCTGCCCTGCCTCTTCTGTCAACTTGTTGGTTTTGCCTGTAGATCTTCAAGTTTGTGTGACATAAACTAATTTAAGTGGAATAAAATAAAACTATTGCATCCACTTAGTGGAATCCAAAAAGAAAACGACGAGTTTGGCGTCCAAGGGTGACATGGAAGAGATGATGTGAGGAAGAAATGAAAGCTTGTGGGCAGTCGTGGTGTCACGTTGAAAAGACTGCAGAGAACAGAGTACTACTGAAGCCTTATAATCTACTAGGAACCCAAGTAACAAATAATAATTATAATGATCTTAATAATAAATCCACTCAGCAATAACCGTGTTTATTGTCCAACTTAGAGATTTGTGAAGATTTATTAATTTATTGATTTCAGGTAGACATTCATCAAGGACTGACATCATTTGGAGAATCACTGCAAACCTAGGAGCATTGAACAGGTGTTTCATCATAGAAACTATTAATACTCGCTTCGAGAAGAGATTACCAAAGTACGAATAAGAAATTTTGACTGGTGGGCCAAATCAAATCGCATGTAAGGACAGTTAACCAACGGCAGCATTGGATGGGGGTTACACTATACTGTGAACTGATAGAAGTAGGAAATGTGGACCATTGGATAACGATTCAGCAATTAAATGGTAACGTGTTGGTCACGTGACTTAAATGTCCTGGGTTCAATACCTAATGGAATCATGGATGCGTAATGCTGAGGAGTTCCATACGACAGTGAAACAGCCATTCAGAGCTTTCAGGTTTCAAATGATAAATGATATGAGTCCATAATGAATATTTTTTATCATTTATTCGAAATCAATGAAGTAGAAAGCATTGTATAAATAAAAATAATCCATTCAGTAACTTACATTTTGTATACAATGCTAATAGAAGTGAGACAGCTGCAGCAACCATTAAAACTATTAAAGTTACATCTTGTAAAGCCTCCCACATTAGTTGAAAAAAACTTTTTGGCGGTGTTGGTGGTATTACATTCGTTCCAAAGACTTGTCGACGTTTGTCTAAATCATGACTTGATATTCCTACATACAGAAGGAAAAAAGTAAATAATAACATAAACATTTCCAAATATTTCATTTATAGCTAACTGAATTTGTTTTGATGTGTCAGCTAAATGACTTCTTGTAATGCCTTTCAGAGTGTTTTTTTTAACTTTTAAGAGGCTGAAAAACATGTAAGATTGATAATGTTTTTATAGCAGCTTTCAATACATGATCGATATAAGCTGAAGGAGACTGAACCCACCGCTGGTACACAATAGCTACTTTACGTTGGACTGTACTCAAAGCCATTGGATCCTATATTGAGCATATTAGTTGCAGTCGGGTGCTCCAATGTGATATCTAAACTTAGTCAAGTCATGATACAATGCAGTTATAATCAGAGTTATCAATGAACAGTTGTAAACATATTTAACTTAACTGACTTCATTCATTCATTCATTCATGTCTCATTAGAACTTCGTTCTGATATATTTGACAGCCTTAATGCATTGTCATAGGGGTTTAAATTGACCTATGTGATTGTTGATACTGTCAAAGTGTACAGCTACCGAGGAAATTCATACGGATAATCATTTATGGCGTTAGAATACTTTTCAATAGGATAGATTTTTCAAAACGCGTTCATATTTAATACTAGTTTTTAAATCATATTATGATATTTCTGATAATTTAGATGTAACGGGTCACTTAGAAGGAATTATACTTGTTTGCAATCATTTGGAAAGAGAATTTATATCTATCTGGAAATTCAAAATTCTATGTTTATGGTGACGTTAAAAACTTTTTCACTGAACTATTCAAGTAACTTCCTATGAGACTTTGTTAGGTTAACAACTCGATCATTGGATGATAACTAATGTAGGTTTCAGGTTGTCTTCGCTATAAATATCATTATAACTTAAATACTGATGAAACTGAGAGATATATCATCAGTTAGTGTAATGCAAGCTATCCATTTTTCTATAAAATTAGTTTTTTTATTATTATTGTATTCTATAAACAATTAATAGCTACAAGGTAGATTTACAATGCGTTAAATCATTCTTTACGGAATAAAAACAACCGAACTCAGTATCGATCAGCCCATTGCTTATTTAACTATACTACGGACGATCCTGTGAAATAATTTCTGTAGAAATTCATATTCAGCTTTCGTAGCTTACTAAGCTGAATGAAGATGATTTTCTATTCTTCTGGAAGGCTTAGTAAGATGATTTGTAACGACTGAATTTTCATTATACTATTCTTAATGATTCAATAAGTTATATTTATTTAACATGAACAGAACTAGGAGACTTCATCATTTACTGAAACGATTGAAAGTCACACACACACTTAGGTTCTTTGCATAAAAAACATTCATGTATATTGGTTAAGTGATTGAAAATTAACTTCAAAGCATTTTAGACAAACAATGTGCCATAAATTCTGATTAAACAGTAATCGATGCATTTATCACTTAAAATTCATACGTTAGAGGGGATACCTTCAAATAAACTCTGACTGTGACTTCTAAAACTTAAAGTCTGAAAAGTAAACCGTAGTGTTCACATATTTTTCTAACCATAATGATTAAAAGTCTTATGAATTAGCCTCTGGGGAAACTTATTCAAATAGCATAATGGCATAGGACACAGTGTTAAATTAGCTATCTTCTACTTCACATCTCAGCTTCAATTATGGCTACTGTGATGATAGTTTCAAGTTTTATACCTGAACTGTCTGATGAGTCCTAAACAGAGCGAAACGCACACATTTTCGATTTCAATTCTAGCCACTAAATAGACTACAATGCAATGAATATCCAAGCGGTATCGATGTATCCGCATAGGAACCCGTCCGTCAACAGAGGTCAGGCAATTCGACCCTCTATAGCAACGGGAGATTGCAGGTATCAATAATCACAAACATCTAATACCTGTTGCATAAGTGATGGCTCTCGTGCTCCCAGTGACCTAGTAGATAACACTTTAGTGCTTGATGCAATGGATACTGGGTTCAAGTTTCAATTGGAATAACATCACTCACTAGAGTGCAGGTAAAGAGTTCCAAATCGGATAAAACAGGTGCACTGGATTCCACTACAAGCCACCAAATAAACTACAATACAATTTTTATCGGTGGTTTGCAGGTAATTGGCTTTTCCTGTTTTTGTAATTAAAACCTTTTCTGTTTCTTCCATCTGAAATAGTTAGCTCGTTAGTTAAATACCAGTTGTTTTTTAGGAATTAATTAACTCCTTCAAATTATTTTTATATGTTGGCCTTTTTTCCTATGAGTAAGCTTGATAAACTTGAAATGTTAGATCATCAAGTTTATCACAGATACGAAAATAAAGACACAAGTAATACTGTACATCTGACTTGAATCTGATCTATACTTGACTGATTGCATAGCCAAAACATCAGACTAAGTCTAATCACTGTTCTTCAGACTTGGTGCTTTAACTGAAGACATGTTTGGCTGAGAAGAGGAAGAGTTACCTCCAAATGTTTAATGTGCAGGAATCAGGAGTAAACAGCAAACTAATTTTCCCATTCTGTAACTAACCAAATCAACTAGAAATTATGCTCGAAAATCATGTTACGGCACAGAATGTTCTGAATGAGTTTGCTCAGGTGGCATTTCTCTGCTAGAATTATGAAGTCCCTTTTTAGAAGGGTATTTTTACAACTGAATACCACTTCAAACCTCATCCCAGAGTTGCTTCTATCCATTTACTCTAAAGTTAAAGATGATATACATTTCTTCTAATGTTTTAGGAATGTTACGTCAATACATCCAAGAAATCTATGTGGGTGTTTGTCTACTTTGGTGAATTTATATATTCAAAGGTATGCTTAGAATACATATTCACGTGTACAGTATGTAATACCCAAAGAAAATGACTCAGAAATGAGGTGACGGAATGGCTATTTAAAACATGACACTTAAATGGTGCCTCATCACTCAAGTTCATCGCTCACCCATACAGGCAGTTACAGATTACAAAAATATGCACCATTAAAGCCACGAAAATAGGTGAAATCGTAACTTAAAAAGGCTCTTCTGCAAGTGAAGTAGTTTTCAAAGTTTGGAGGATTATATTGTAAGGTAGTGTTAGTAACGGATTAGTTGCTTGGTAAAAAGTAGACTGTCCATTATTAAATGATATTCGATACTTCAGGACCTAGCAAGGCTTCATTTCCCTTCAATAAACGGTGATTGAGATCACTGCCCATTCATTAGTTCACAGTATGATAACAGTCGCTTATTCCTAATTCGTTGTGACAGTCACCTAAGCTAAAGCAGAAAGCTAAAACTGGGACAAATGTGCATATATGTCTCCAAGGAAAAAGTACATGGATGTGGAAAAACTATACTATTTAGGCATTAGATGTTTATTATTGTTATCGCTGTCATTAACACTAGGAATAACCCCTGGGATGCTCTGACAGAGTTAGAATATTTTCACAGTTCTACCTTGGATAACACAGTATAAGTCACACAGATTTTAGAATCTTTGACAATCGGTCTGAGTAGTTCAGGGAGGTATGGGCTTCATGGTTTGGTTCCGTTGAGTTATCGAAATTGGTCGTTGAAGGCTGTATCAGGTATGGTTAAGTATCAGTTACAGTGATGTAAATACACTTATGCCCTTTTGTCATCTTAATCAGTACATCATATTTTTCAGTTTGCTTCAACTTTTACTCTTTTTACCTTAACATTACTTTTTTTAATGACTTTCGATCACATTAACATCATTTTCTTACCTCCTCTCTTACTACTCGCTACCTTAATGTGCTGATGTAAGGTGAAGTAACCTGAATAAGAATTCAGATAAATGAAGCTCTGTGCTGAAAATGTTTATTTGGACGATGGGCTAAATCTCTCTAATTTTTTAGTACAGATCTTTCAACCCTAGAATAATAGACTTTCTTCGGAATGATAAGAAAAGAAGTGATGTAGAATACAATAAAGGAGTTTGATATCTGATTAAATTTCCATACAATTTTTTCCCCCTCTCTGAATATTACATCTATTATTACTTCCACATCAAAATAACAAGCTGATAAACATTGGTATTTTGTCTCACTTTCTAGCATTACACATATGCGAGCAATTGAAAGTCATTTATTCAGTGGGACTGGTATAAAGTACAGCTTAAGAACCACTTATGTAAACATATACTTGTCTGTCAAGTAAATAAGAATAGCACTAATTCAATAAACGTCAGCGATTAAACAGAGATCAGAAACCTTAACCGAAAGGTTAACAGTTTAGTGTATAAATGAAACAATTGTATCTGAAGCGTGTATTATAAAACAAAAATGAAGTATGAAACTAAAATTTCTTGTTCTCAACCTTCACTTTACGGTCTTAAATAGAAAATCTGAATGTTATTCATGACTTTACTTAATTTAACTCATTCACGAATTTCCAACTTCAGAAAACTGACTGGTAATTTTGTTTTGCAGGACTAGATTCTCATCATAGACCACTTCGAATGTATCTATTTACATACTTTAATGATGCAAAAAAAAAATCATATACTGATACGACTATCACAACTGTTTATTAACAATTCTGATGTATGCCCATGATCATTTTAGATGAAATTGGTTTCTCATCCAGAAACAATCTATACACTAGTAGATATTTTTAAAACTTAACTCAGTTTCATAGACTGAATAAGTATGATAGAAAGATATATGTCGCTAAAATGTAACTACTGCATCTAGGATCTCTTATTTTATATTTTTACTGGGAAATATCAATGATGATTCAAAATTCTTCTCTTTAATTCTTCGCTGTACTGAATAGTGTTAAAGGAAATATACAATAGTCTCATGGAAAGATAGAGTAAAAGATCTGCACTTTAAATATCAGAGATCTTAGCACACAGTCAAGATAGATTAGTTTCAGATATAGGATTATGTAAATTATTTTAACTCACTACTGAATGGTTTGCTAGAGTATCTTCTTTAAATTTTTGCTTTATCATTTCAAAGATACATATGTACCTAAATAAGGTGTAAGAACTTACTAGACGTTATCATTAGGACGTTATAAGGCATATTAAAGCTTGATTGTTTTCCAACCCCATCAAAGGGTGAAAGTTTATTTCTAATGATTAGAAAGTACATACTTATCTCTATGGTAATCAAAATAAAGCGTTAGTCTGTTCTGAAGTAACTAGAACAAGTGTTTCACTGACTACATCTTTAATGAAGACGTTACTTTCAAATACTTTTTCTTAAGATAGTTGTTGTTTTGTAATCACAATACAGCAGTTTATTCTATTCTGTTTCATTTATACACTTTCCAATAAAACACAGAGTACAACATTTCGGATATTTGTGTCGATTTAGAGTTTTAACTTTGTTGAAAGCCTTGATTGTTTGCAATTCTTGATAACTTTATAGTTAGTGTTCTTAGACAGGATTTAGTAAACTTCCGGAAGATTTATTGACAATAATTATATAACTCACAACAGAAATTAAGATTTTAGTATGCAAACCTTCAGGTTTTTCTTCAAAATTGAGTACTTCTGTTTATCTTACTTGTCAGTTAATTTTTCTTAAATATGAACTGAATTCGCACCAGATTAGCCTTTTTACTTAACACTACCTTACTTTATCATTTGACTATCTGAGATAGCCATAGTTTGGCAGACTAGTATTTTATACTGCGTGATGGTTGAGGGCGAGATGAAAAACTACCTAACTTCCCAGACCTGCAGTTCTAAATGCAATGAGAAAATCATCTAAGAACATTCAGTGATTACACTCCTAAGTGAATGAATTCTACTCTTACGTTAACATCTTTGTCTTGAGTGACCTGGTTCTTTTATTTTACTTCTAAAACTATGTTTTTAAGCCCATTACCTGCTCCTCAGTTAAGTACTATTCATAATGAATCCGGTTTTTTATCATTATTTGTCCCTTGGGTTCCTAATGGAACATAGGGCTTCATTAGCACGTCTCCAATGAGCTCTGTTCTCTAAAATCTTTTGAACCTCGCTGCACGACAGCCCACAACCTCTCATTTCTTCCTCTCACAATCTCCTCCATGCCACCCTCGCCTTGGACGCCCAACTCGTCGCTTCCCATCTGGGTTCCACTCGAGAAAAAGGCCTGGTTTGACGCTTGACGCCCCCAGTCGGCCTTCTCAGTGTATGCCCAATCTATCTCCACTTTCTGCTTCTGCATATTTGTTGCGTGATAGGTTCCTGAAAAGTTGGTTCGTTCAAAACCAGAGTTCCTTGTTGCTTATTCTTGTTATTCTGGAAAACCATCTGATCTTCAGTTACGAGCCAGCGTAGGCAGTTGTTGATGAATGTCTGTAGTTTGTTGGAAATGCCTTTCGTAACATGCCAAGTCTCTGAAGCATAAAACAAAAGCACTGACTTGACAAAATTGGTGTTGAAGACCTGGATCATGTTCCACATGCTGAGTAAAAAAAAGAAGATCTCCACACTGGTTTCAGGCTAATGAACGTATGTCTTGCTTCTTTGATCCTGAATTTGACGTTTTCATCTGTGCCCATGCCGCCTGTAGTTGAAACAGTGCTGCCTAGATAGGTGAAGAAGGCAACTTCCTTTAAGTTTCTCCCGTTGATGGTGATTGCAGCTTGTTGTTGCTGATGTTGTTGGTGTTAGTTGAGTATCTTCATCACCTCTGTCTTCTCTATATTCACTTGAACTCTCGTCTTCCCTGCCTCTTCTGTCAACTTGTTAGTTTTTGCCTGCAGATCTTCAAGTTTGCGTGACATTAGACGTAAGAAATCATCGGCGAAATCCAAATCTTATAGGATCTTTTCCCCGCTCCAGCGTCTACCCCTCTTCTCGCTCCCCACTGTTTGTTGCATGATCCAGTCCACCACAATCAGGAATATCATGGACGACAGGAGACAGCCTTGTTTCACTCTTGTCTTCATTTCAAGAGCATCACTGAGCTTTCCATTGTAAATTACTTGTCATGTGGCGTCTTCATATAGTTGTTGAATGAGGCGGATAAAGGTTTGCGGTACTCCGTAGTAGTGAAGCAGCTTCCAAATTACTTCTCGGTCGACGCTGTCAAAGGCCTTTTCAAAGTCGATGAAGTTGAGGCAGAGAGCTGATTGCCATTCTATGCTCTGTTCTATGATGATGCGTAGCGTTGCAATTCGGTCTGCACATGATTTGTACTTCCTGAAGCCTGCCTATTCCAGTCGTAGTTTTGAATCCAGTGCATCCTATAGTCTCTCCAGGATGATGCGGCTTAATATTTTACTTGGGGTGGACAGGAGAGTGATTCCGTGTCAGTTCTTGCAAACACTGAGGTCTCCTTTCTTCGGCAGTTTGACAAGGTAACCCTTCTTCCAATCGACAGGTACCTTCTCTTCCTTCCACACCTTCTGCAATAGTGGTGTGAGCATGTCTGCTGTTGTCTCTGCGTCTGTTCTCAGTGCTTCTGGCGGTATCCCATCTGGTCCAGCTGCTTTCCCGCATTTCAGTAGCTTTATGGCGTTCAGGACTTCCACTTTTGTTGGAGGATTTATGTTCACTTGTAGTTCAGCGGCTGCAGGTAGTATTTCTGGACGAAGTGCAAAAGGTGGTGGTGGTGGTCGATTCAAGAGCTTCTTGAAGTGGTCGGCCCATTGTTTCCTCTGATTCTCTTCTTTCATAATTAAATTTCCGTCATCATCTTTTATTGGTTTCATCTGTGCTGATCTCTTCCCGGATAGTAACCTTGTTATTTGATACAATGTTGTCAGGAAAAAATCTCTCTTACCTGCAGCCTGTTCTGCTTCACTTGCCAGTGTTTCGTAGAAGTGTCTTTTGCCTTTCCGTGCACTCTTCTTCACTTCTTTGTCCAGTGTTTTATACGTTGTACTCGCTTCCTCTTCTCGTTGTGCATCCTTGCACTGATTTATCTTCTGCTTCACCATCCTCCTCTCTTCTATCAGCTTCCATGTGTCCGTTAACATCCATTCCTTGTGTTCTTTCTCCTTCCTTCCTAATACAGCTGTGCAGGTTTCTTTCCACATCTCTTTCAAGGACTTCCAGTGTTCATCCACACAGGTTTCTTAAAGGATGTTGCTCGATATCTCCCATTTTGTCTTCATGGCTGATGTGAAGATTTCCTTTGTAGTTTCGTCCTTCAGTTTCTGGCTGTTGTACTTGAACTGCGGTCTATAACCAGCTTTCTTGAAGGTCTTTAACTTTATTTGGAAGGTTCCTTGGACTAGATAGTGGCCTGAGCCTACATCTGCTCCTCTTCTTCACCTTGTATCAAGTAGGCTGCGTCTCCACTTTCTTGAGATTGAGATAAAGTCGATCTGATTTTTAGTGTGTCCTGGTGTCTGGTGAAATCCATGTCACTCGCTTTGCGGATATCCTTTTGCTTGAACACAGTGAATCCAATCACCGGTAAATCCGGTAAAGGAATATTTTTTTGTGGACAGTTTGTCATAAGCTGTTCCTGACGTAACTATGCACCTGTTCTTTAAGCATAAAAGAATCGCTGTACAGGAGGCTTTTAAAGTACTAACTTTATACTGATGAATTCATAACTTCTGACAAACTGCCTAATAACACAGGACTACTGGAAACCCCTGTCTACAGAAAAACGTTTCAGTCTACTTTTCAAAGCTAATAAACTATTTGAAAATGATCATCAATATTTGAATGAGCATGCATCAAAGGAATGGGGAATATTCCTGCACATGAAATGAACAGGTTACGATCAGTCTTTGTCAGCTTTTAAATTGCCATTGGCGAATAATCTATTTCAAATTAAATATAATTTTGAGCTTGTGTATCAGACGTAAAGCTTCAATGAAGTTCTAGATTATAAAAAATTGAACATAGAATTCTTTCAATAAAATAAAAGTTCAAAGGTTAGACACTTTCCTTAATTTATGTCAAATTAGTTGCTTATCAGCGAAAAGTGCTGGGTCCTTATCACCAGCATTCAGTCGTTGTCTTTAAATTTGGTCTTCATCTGCTACCCCTATTTTCTATAACATCTGAAACCGATTGTGTGGTATCCTTAATTAAAAAACCGAAAAAATACAATGTGAAGTTCTTAGTCACCACTTTAAAGTAAAGTCGAAATACGGATAAAAACAAATGCCCAGATATGTTCAGATCATACTGCTACAGAATCAGGAAGTCAGATAATGATTTCTGTAAGAATTCATGATCCATGGAAAGAAACTGGCCAAAAGCACTTTACATCTTCAAAAGTCTTTCATCGGATACCGAGAAAAAAACCAACTGACAAAACGCACTAGATAATGCACTCCTGCAGCCTTTTAACATCAGTCTTCCTTAGTAAATAGTCTGACCTTTGAAAAGTTGACCAAGTGTTCCCTGGTATGTATAAATTGACTTAAATATTTATGTAATCTTGCTAAAGTCACCAGAAGTAAGTGGTGTTAGACAATGCAAAAAGTGAATCTCAGTGAAGCAGCTCATATATGCTACGCAAAGAGTATCATACGTCTGCGTATAATCCAAAAGATTTCAGAAAGTTTTGAGTATAAAGTCAAAACAGCCCTATACATAAACGCTTCAAGCTGTCAGCGGTCCTATGCTGTTAGCAGATTATAATTTACATCCTCAAACGTTTATATATGTTCTTAATGGTAGCTGTAGATTTTTTTGTTCCACTGTTTTGTCTTTTTATAGTATGCCACGTTTTAGGATATTAATTTCCCAAAAAGTCCTTAGAGCATGGTACATTTTGAGATGATCAATTTTATACATCAGTTTTTTCAAATCACTGTGTAGTCCGCATAAGCGATGATTTCTATAGTGTTCTTTTAATTCTGTGCCAGGATATCAAAAGTTTCCACTCTCTATTCTAGGTTTAAGGAGAACTGGAATGGAGGCTACAGAAATATGAAATTGAGGAAAAGGCATTCGTTTTATTCGTCTGATAGATTATTAAATTCAGCGACACTAGAAGTGACATGACAAAAAAGAGTCATTCAATTCAGTGGCCCCTTCGACTGGGTTTCGGTAGTGGCTTTTTCACAAGGCTTTCATCTCTAGCTAACATTACCTTATCTTATTCATGAACTTGCCTGTTGAAAGTGAGTTGTATCAGCAAATACTTCCCTGGAATGGTACTCAACATTGTGGCTTGACTACATACTTCTAACTGGATCGTTTGGCTAAAGATGCATGATCAAGTAACCAAGCTTTCTACCATATTGTTGCGCTACGTTGTGTTACAGTTTTACAAATCTCTAATCAGTTCACCCCTGCATTTTTATTCTCTGACCAAGTCTAATAAATATACAATATCTATTTATCAACTAGTTTGTTTTATTTGTTTTTCTCATTACCATGGGTATCACACATGCCAAAAAAACCATTGGATGCCATATACACCTCTCTTAATTTGGGATGATAAACTGACAGGGAATGAAGAAGAAAGAACTGGACAGAGACTGCTAGATGGCTAAAATGTAATGAATTTTGAAGACTTTCTACGGTGTATACACAAACCATGGTGAACCGTGTTTTTTTGAATTCAAATTGGAGGCTTTTATCCCCTCTCTACAGATATAAATGAAGTAATGGGCTATAAACCATAAATACCATAAAACCATAAATACAAGAGGACTGTGTATTGAACAGAGTAGTTTGAGCACATATTCAATAAAGATTCAAACTAACCATCAGTTGGAGATGTTCTTAGCCGTTTGCATAGACCAGAAGCTCCACCATATTTTTTATTTACAATTTCCACTGCCTCAGCACCACGGAGTTGCATAAGTCCTTGTAGTTCCCGTACCGAACAGCCAAATTCTGAAGGTGAGTTATAAACGTTATCCATCGATGAGCGTTCATGCATTTTTATTCATTAAATCAAGTGCAGTATGAAGATAAACAGCTTAACAAGACTAAAAATTTGTGTTATGTCATATATTATTCCACATGCATAACGAAGAAACTATGTTGGCATTTTCGAAAAAGCTCAAAGTTGATTGTTTCTGTACTGGTGGTCAGTATCAACGTTACTGGTATTTATCAAGTTTGTGATTCCGTTGGTAATGCAATAATGAAATTTCCCGCAGACTCCACATTTGAAAAGGCGCACATTTAAGTTGATGTTTGTTGAGAGATTCAAACACATATGTCATGTGAAGTAATCTTGATTATTAGATTTGAAAACATACCTCGGAAGCTGAATTCGTATGCATAGGCACTGAAAATGAAAGGATGATTTACTTCACACCTCTCGGTGGGAAATAATTAAACTGTGAAGTGTAATACAGTCATTATTAGCTCAAAGTAGGCACAATCTGTCTTTTGATGGTTATAGTTTTTGCACTTATGCTGGTACGGTCACTTCATACCATTTCTGACCCTCTAAGAAAGTAACGATGGAACAGGTAGGTCTAAGAATTCCTTAACTTCCACCGACAATTCACAACGTGCTCCTGACTTTCACTTACTGGTTTCCCTTCGGTCTACTAGGTTATGCAGCGCATATCTGAGACGAAAGTTCTCTTCTTTTCAGTACTTTGGAACAAAGAATGCGCACCGAAAACCGCTCCCACTCAGTGTGCATGCAACATCCACTGGGAACATTTTGTAGAACTTCTAGTGATTCACTATCTCACTGACCTGACTTCAAAACATGGACTCCACACTTGTGGTTTCAGGATAAAAAGCCATTGGTTTATACTAACCTTCTTCCACTAGATCTTCGCCGTTTCCTAATCTTCCTTTGAACGCGTCAGTTGGTAATATAGATACTGCTTCTTGTGGCAGATACTTCGAGGAGTTGGTTACCCGATGCGGGAACCAACATTTTACAAACATTTCGTTTGTTTTTTGTTGTTTTCTCTCGCTTGGTCCTCAGAGGTGTTTCAACCCGGTGAGAGGGACACGATAGGATAGATCAAGGTAAGGGTCATTTCTCAGGATCCTGCATTGCAAGATCTGGTATTCGTACTGTCCATGTTAAGATTAGGAGGAGAGGTTAAGCTTCCGAAGTTGTCCTTCTTTCGTCAGGTTGGCTACCGTAGGGCTAATTCGGTTGGTCTTCCGCTGGACTGTCTTCGTATCGTCCACGTAACCTATAAGACATGGATTCACCACTTGTGCGGGGTTTCATAGCTAGGGTCCAGCTAAGGGTGTGCATAGGAGTATGAACATACACAATTTATTCCGGTGGGCGTTCCGCGAGATGCCTGGTGTCCGAAAACTCCGGGTGATGGCTAATCGACAGTGCACCGTGGTATTCACATTGTGACTTACTATGTTTCCTGTGTACTTGCGAGTCAGTACAGATGGTAGAGGGTCACACCAGTGTCGTAACTGCCGTCATGTATATGCCCCAAGTACATGCCCACAGACCGACCCGTGATGGCAGACATCAGCCACAAATGTGACAAGACTAGCAAGGTACTTTGGCCAGTTCTAAGCATGCGTTCACGACTATCATCCCCAGTTTCTCTCTGGACTTGTACGTCAGCAGCTTACAGAACTGTTGGAAGGGTTTAGCAATGTTCAGCACTTCATTTATGTGCAACAGAACTTGTAGAGAACCCGGGACTGTGCATCGAGGAACTCCATCATGCACCAACTTTCCAGAGAAGAGTTGAAACTTTGTGCCTGCTCTTTATTGCACATCAAAAGGGGACCATGTGGTCCATGAAAATAGGTCGCCAGTGATTACGAAACTTACCAGTTTCGTGAGCAACCTGGAAAGAGGTCACTTGTCAAAAGCCATGCTTAAGTCTATGAAAATGTCATCCACGTGTGCTTCATCAATCTAAGATTTAACCCTAACCGTGACTGTGAGTAGGTCCGTCAAGTGAGAGGAACCTCTGGGAAAACCGCATTTTGAACAAGATCATGGGGTGTGGAAGTGAACCGTAATGGCCTCCTTAACTACTTTTCCAAGGATCTTAACCACTGCAATACTCTAGCCCAATTGTAGGTTGGTGGGTGCTGACCAAAGCCTGCCTTGTAAATATGTGTGACTATGGAATCCTTCCTTCGTGGAGTGGTCCTTTTCTGGAAGACAGTCTAAATATAATGTCCAACAAGCCACCTAGAAAGAATGTGAGCTATCTGACCAGTTTAGGGTGGAGCCCATACGTTTCCGATGATACTTCTAACTCTAGAGTGCCTATTGTCCCAGGTACGTTATCCCAGTCAGTGTCTTCAGACTTTATTCCGTTGGACGCCAGTGCTTCAAGCACTGAATCTACATACTTTGACTTTTTCCGGGTCAAAACCGCAGCCCCTGGTTGCAGCCTCTGCTCCTTATTTAGACGCTAGTCTCTGTCTCGTTTGATTATTGTGGGAAATAACGGTGCTTTTTAAGTATTACAGTTTGTGTACTGAATTATCTCCCAGGGTCTTACACCATACCCTGGGTAAGGCCTGTTTCAATGCACATTCAAGCTCGATAGATGGCAGCGATACACTCACTTCAGGCTTCTTCATGGTGCCCCTTCACCTGGGAAGTACAAAGGTGAGCAACGGGACTCCAACGCACTTTCTGGTGTCGGAGCAAACTTCGATTGCTGCAGTTCATCTACGAAAGTAAGTTTTTTCCTTCTTTCTGAACTGTCTATAAAATTAATGGTTACTACTCATGCACACAACTGTCTGAAGGAGGATCACTCGGTCACAACTGGCTCCCGAAATGAACTTTCTGTCCTTCAAATGGATCTCCAATTTAATAGCTGCCATGTTTTGCTCACCATAAACTGCTAGGCTATGGTTGTGCTTTGTGCAAGAGTGCTGCTTTAAGTCTGAACCTAATAATAGTGTGATTTTAAACCAGGCTATGCAAGGCGGTCGATAAATTCCTGACTTTGTCCATAGAACCCAAGGAAACTGTTTCCACTGGCTCATGATAAAACGTATTAATTGATGCCTTTGTCGTAATACTATTCCACCCAGTTGGCAGTGCGTCAAAGCCTCTTACAACTAAGCACTTGCATATACCTCCTCATAGAACCAGGAAATTCTGGAGGAAGTCTTCCGGTCCACATCTGGGTCGTCGCTACACCAAAACTAGATTAAAATCTTGTTCTCCGCACACTGATTGGAATCACAGCATTTTGCATGTCCCACTTTTAAGTGTGAACTTTTCAACAGCTCTTACAGTTAAGGCATTCTTCAGGAGACAGAAGACAACGACACACCTGCATGTCGATCTATTACCCGGAAAAAGAACGAACTCTTGAAAACTTCTTTCGCTTTACACGTCCCAGGGAGAGGGTTCGTTAGAGAGATTCAAAACAATCTCAGAGCTTCTTATGTTAGGTAGATTATCAAGCTCAGTCCGTTTGTTCGAGAAACTGTATACATTTGCATGCAGGATGATAGAAACACATAAAAGGGTTTTCCTCCCGCCCACGGAGTCTGTGATGTCATCTGCTTCCAAAGCTCAACTGCACGAACACTTACCATTTTAAATCATCCTCCCCCGCTGCTGATTAGGATTTCATTAATTCTCCACTTTTTTGATCTCTTGATCCGATCCGCGTGAGGAAGCCAGTTTCTCCCATGCATTAGCGTTCTTCATAATGGTGCCCCTGTCCATTGCTGACTCGAACGTGACTTTAAGCAACCGGAACCCCGTTTCATAGCAGGGACCGCCTCTTTCTGCTTATTCTGTGAGCCTTGGGTATAATCACTCCTGATATTTTTTCCAGTAACTGCTTGCTTACCGAAATCTATACCTCATCGAGTTCATGTTCGAAATGGTTACGTAGCTTCGAGTCTACGCCTTCCTCAGTCATGTAGAATACTGCGAAATTTGCTCTTTATAGTGTTGACAACTGATTCCGGGAATGTGACTGATCCTTTAGTGCTCTGTTCATTTGTTGCTCGTGACTTCTCGAATTTGGATCCAGAAGGCTTTTCAGTGCGTAAACCTGTCACCTGGACAATAGCAGTCTCAGAACATAGTTCTCTGTTAAACAACGTGAAGGAGGGAATCGTATCAGCCAAAAATGAGGCAGTGCTGAGATCACTCTAATCCCAAAGAACGTCGTTCGGAGTATTACCTGTGAGGGCAGATAAACCCAAGTCACCCGTCGATACACGAGTCCTATTGGACAACGGTTATGATGTCAGCTCCATAAATGCTCATCCAGTTAGTTTACTAGACATCAGAAGTTCAGCGAATGCCCTATATGCTAATGCCAAAAGGCCCAAAACACATGGGCATGCGTGATAGTGTCGTTCTGCTCAAAATCCCTGGCCGCTCATGAGCTTGTGTTGCAAGAAAAACCACGCTAGTCAGCATTTAGTGAATAACATCTCCAGGGGTAAACTTAAGGTCAGAAAACCTTTAGATAAAACTCAGGGAGTTAAATTCAATAATGACTTTAAGCAGAGCAGTTTTAAGTGTATTCAGTCTAGCGACGGTCAGGAATAAGTTTGATTTCATTCAGGCGAAAATTCCGGCGAATGAAGCCGACGAGGCGGTGTGATTCGGAGCACTGTGCTATTGCGTGTTCTGTAAGGAAAAGGTCACTAGAGTACCTTGTTCTAAGGTCTCAAATAGTATTTAGCTGCTGTGGTGCAATTTTGTTCAATCGAAGATTAGTTGACACGCTTTGTTCACCGAAGAGCTTGTAGCTTTCGTTTCATTTTAACTGTAAGATCCTCCAGAGATAGCACAGCCTGATGTCTACGGCAAGTGAATAACAATATTTTAAGTACGAGGGTAGATCACCGAAACTTAGTCACTTAATACTGAAACTACCATCTACGGAGGGTGGCCAGAGTTACTCCGCACACCATAACTAACCACAACAAGCAAACACAATGTTCGTCCGACTACAAATCGGCCCACGCATCTACCATATTTTCTAATCTGCAGCGACAGCAGAACGAGGATATTTGACGCTGACATTCAATCCAAACACACCAAATAGTATGTGAAGACTACGGTAGAACGGATTGGCAACAGATGTGTCCAATGATTAGGTGCATTGACTGGGGATCATTCTTCACCACTGGAGACCTCAAATTGACCATTGATGAGTTTTACTACAACTCTAAAACCTGTCTCGATGCCATCGCTCCACCTAAGGTTTCAAAAAATGCCGCTGAACAATAAGCCATATATACCTCCCAATGCTCGCAGAAAGTCACGCAAACTCTCAACAAGATACTACGGACATCACGGTGTCAATGCACTTCGGCTGATTCTTGGTACTCTTAACTCTATCTCGCACGACCATGATTTGCACCTGAAGGATGAAGAGAGTCATGTACTAGCTAGCTCATCTAAAGTATATGCTCTCTCAACACTCCTTAAGAAGCGGTCGAATCGCACGAGATATAAAATTCCTCTTCTTATCCATGACACCAAAGCTTATAACGACCCAGTGGATTTGTGTGAAACATTCAGTGACTTATTTGCGGTCACTTATCTGGAACCTATCGATTTTTCGTGTGACACTGGCGTGGTCTGCGCTTCTAAAAGCTATTCTTCTCCTCAACCAACAACAATAAATACGGCTGAATTCATATACTCTAATATTCACCAAGCCATTAGGACGCTAAAATGCTCCAGCAACACTGGCACAGACGGAATGTTATCACACTTCTTTAAATTTGGTGGCCCTGATACTCCATTATTATTACTTAAAATATTTTCTCTCTCTTTGGAATCTTTCACATACCCTGAAATATGGGAAACACCAATCATCCTCCCTAGATGTAAATCTGGTTCAGAAACACTAGCCAGTAACTACAGACCAATAAATGTTACGCCTGTAGTTTCTAGAATTATGGGGAAAGTTATTAAAGAAAGCATTCTTCAGCACGTGCCTGGTGGCAACATCATCACATCGAGCCAACATGGGTTCCTAGAATCAAGGTCCTGTATAACTTGCCATCCTGACTTCTCTAACTTCATAACCACTATGCTCGACCGACACCAATTATTCCTCGTACTCTATCTAGACATTTCAAAGGCATTCGACAGAGTCGATTACTTGCTGTTAATAAGTAAGTTGATGACTATGAGAATTGACTATCCACTATTGGGATGGATAAAGTCTTTCCTCAGTAATCGCACTCAGGTGGTGAAGGTAGATTCACACACTTCAAAACCTGGGCCAATCAACTCGGGTGTTGTTCAGGGCAGTGTATTAGGCCCCCTTCTCTTTACTTTCTACGTCAATGACATCTGCAGCTGCTTTACATACGGTAAACCATTCCTGTTTGCTGATGACCTAAAAGTTGCATACATATTCACACGTGGTAGTTTATCCCACTTCCGAGCACTAATAAAAAGGCAGCTCGATATAATATTCACATGGTCTGCTGCCTGAAGACTTTAGTTCAATATAGGCAAATGTGGCTGGATATGTTTTGGTGCTCCATCGGTGGATATCCAAAAACATCTTCAGTCTACAAAACTTCTTGTTCTTAAAAGTGTACGTGACCTTGGACTAACATATTCAAGGGACCTCACATTTTCTGAACAGGTAGCACCACAGACTCGCAAATCTAGGATCCTGATGGGCTGCATAGTTCGTAACCTCCACTTCTAGGAGGTCAAGTCGCTGCTCTGCAAAACATGTGAACGTCCACTGTTGGAATACTGTCCATTTAAACTGAGTGGTATCCGCATAATAGACAAACATAAAATAGAGGGTGTCCAAAGGTATTTCACAGCTAGATTACTAGGACACGATCGCAAACAGGACTGCGGCTCCGGATGCGGAACACCACGTAATAATAATAATAAATTTTCATTCTCACATCAGCCGTTTAGCACGAGAGAAGCCAGCTTACAGGCATCATCACACTGATGTATATCAAAAAATCTACAAGATTTTACCGGTCCTGAATGGTACGGAGGGGAGGTCGTTTAACTCCATCAAAAACGTCAGATCGCGGCTACGGGGCAAAGAAAATACCACCTTCAGCACATGTAGTGCGTCAAAGTGAAGATAATAAAAACTCCTATTCCCATATAGTGGATTTAACATGATAGATATCGGTTCATAAGCACCGTCAGAATGATGATTTGGAAGTTTACAGAATAGAACCGGGAATCATATAACTCACATAGCAAGTTATTCATATGCATAAACTTATTAAAGCTTGCTGCAAATCAAGAGACGGGCATGGATTCCCATCCGTCGTTACGCAGATAGATTCCAGTATCAACGACAAAAGCGCGGAATGTTCGAAGTTTGCGTTATAACAAGACGATGTTGTTAGTCCATTTGCATAGTTTCTTACTGAGCAATGTAAACATCCATTCACTAGAAGATTCTTCAGTTTTTAGCTTTGCTAACCACAAAGGGCCTACCAATATGATCTGGAGTATCAGTAAGTACCCACAGTTATATAACCAAGATGAGTGTCTAAATCCGTGCATTTCCAGTTCACCATGTGGTTTAAAGGTAGTATACATCAATCCCGCTGGGATTACTTCTGGTAGAAGATGAAGGTAGACGTTGAGACGGTTAATGGTCCAAACGGCAGCAGTTATGTGTGGACTTCAGGTATCGTTCATGTTAGAACCACCTTGCGTAAGACGACTCAAAATTAACCTGACACCATTCCCCAATGTGTTACATAAGCACACTTTTACAGCCAGTGGTGAGTTTCAGTTCAAACACAACAGTTGTTACGATCTGCGCAATCACGCTCATAGCGTCACAATGAAGTCGTTTAGGTCCTGCTTGCGTGCAAACTTCTTTGCCGTCGAATTCTCTCAGTCGTGGAACAGGCTTCCAGCTAAAGTGAAGGCCTCCAAATAAACCTCTGAATTTGGCCGGTTACTGGCCGACTCCTTATCATCTGGTGACTTCTACGGCTTATCGAATATACCAACAGTCTCTTTCACGACATTTCGTATGCTCGACCTTCTCACTGTATAATAACAGCCGCCACACCTACACTGACTTTTCATACGAAGCGTTGAGGAGACTTCCACAAGTTACCATTTCGAACTGACGACACATTCTGCCCCACCCAACACAGCAATCAAAAAACAGAAATTCTACGCTACATGACAGCATGAAATTTACATTTTCAAATACTCTACAGAAAAGGGATATGCAATGAAAGCCATGGCAAGAGAAGTTAAGTAGGGAGGAACATGAACATAGAAAACACTCTCCTTGTTGAAATTCTTGCTTTCTCCACCTGCTGCTTTGTCTGTTTTCTTCTCGTTGCAGAAAAATAATTTGGTTCTAAACGTTGGCTTGGTTGCCATCGAGAATTAATTACTTAAGGAACAGACCACGGCTGAAACTACCCTTCATGGAGGGTAACCAGCTTTACCACGTTCAGAATACCTAACTACAACAAGCAGAAATAAAAATGTTCACTGCACTACAGCTTCGTAATTATCGAAATCTAGGATTAACTCGTTACAAAGGTGACCAGCAAAGACCAACACCTCCCAAGTGCAAGGCTGTCACGGCCCGTGAAAACGACGGACAAGATGTTCTGGAAGCCCATTTGGTGCATTCAAACAAGTCTATTGCTTCTGGATGCTGGAGTTAGGGAAGTGAAGACATTTGGCTTTCAGTCATAGTATTCACCAAGATTATGAATCTTCGTTGTATAACGGTGTTAACATGCATGAATTATACAGTTCTGGAATCCCCAATGAAGTACAATATGTAAACAGTTCATAAAATTTTCATCATTATCCCAAGGAAAAAGTACAAACTGTAACAACGGAAGTATTAGCTTCAAGCCTTATTTTTCTCCAGGTAATACCTTTAGTGTCTAGATACAAACCTGGTTTTTTGTTAACGCACAGACAATACTTCCACTTGTACAACTTGTAAATTTTCTGCACACTTATTCTGCTTGGATGTGGATGGTGGTTATTACTACCTTCCATGAGGATACATGTAATTTATATATAAGCTTATAAGTACCTGTAAAGATGGTGTGTGCCTGTATATTCAGAAATAAATATTATTATTATGTACATAAGCCAAAATCTGCATGTAATTAACCTCCCTTGCCTTGGTTCCCCGCTCTTTTGTCTCAATTCTTGTTGTAAATAGAGTCTTGTTAACCTGTAATGGGATCGGAACCACAATATTTGATGAGTAGTGCTCTTGAATACCCCTGCATCTGTCCACAAGCAATTCCTTTGCGGTGGTGCAACCTGTGATGAGCGTCCTCATGGTATCGCATGATGATACTTTCATGAAGCCTCTTGACATTTATTCATCCAGTGTTTCATTGACTGACACCATTTTGTCCACTGCAGCCGTAAAAAGTAGACAGAAATGTCGAAAATACCTACAACTTTATCTACAGGTAGGGATTCTCCGACTCTACCTCGAAATTCGAAGGAATTTGACCAATATCCACCGAGCCATTAAGCGCGATGAAGAGCATTCTGGCGGCTACGGTGGACATATACTCAAGTTAGCATGAACAAATAAAAGTAGATCGTTTCATCAGGGAGGTGCTATATCGTTATGGGTATTATCTGTTACTATTCATACAGTATATCTTGATGTTTCAGTGATCCTGGAGATGCATGTCCCCTGAAAAACACATTGGGTCTGACGTGGCACTTCCCTCATCATATATAATCCTTCAAATTGAAGCACTTTAGTAATTCGGCCAGCATTAATTTTTTGGGAAAAAGCCTGCCGAGTCACTTCATTTCTTCCACATAACTCAAAAGCATAACAGAAATTCCAGCTTTGGCCTAAAGTGCACCATTTGCATGTGAGGCGAAATTTTTTTCTTCCAGACTGGCGATTTCCAACACCTAGGGTGAAAAGAAGGTAAAAAACTTTTTAAATATTACTGAGCACTTTCCACCATACATTTTTATAACCTTATCTGCAAAAACAATATGCACCTGCAAATTCAGGAAAAAGTTGTTATTAGTATGCACCAAATGCACTACTTGAATGATGCTGCTTACTCTAATACACAGGATACCAGAGGCCTTTGTACAAATACTGTCATTTGGACTATTAACCGCTTGAGGGTATACTTCCACCCACTACAACAGGTATTCCCGGTGAAACCAATATATATTATCTTTAAAAGTAACATGATGAACTGGAAATGCATTGATTTAGGCACTCTCCTGGGTTATATAATAATAATATTTGTTCCCGAATATATAGGCACACACCATTTTACAGGTACGAATGAGTTTATGTACAAATTACATTCATCTACATGGAAGTTAATCTGAATCCATACCCGTTGTCACTATAAGATATAAGTGCTGCATGTTCATAAAGTGAAGCAACCAAGCAGAATAAGTGTGCAGAAAATTTACAAGTTGTACAAGTGGAAGTATTGTCTGTGCGTTAACAAAAAACCAGGTTTGTATCTAGACACTAAAGGTATTACCTGGAGAAAAATAAGGCTTGAAGCTAATACTTCCGTTGTTACAGTTTGTACTTTTTCCTTGGGATAATGATGAAAATTTTATGAACTGTTTACATATTGTACTTCATTGGGGATTCCAGAACTGTATAATTCATGCATGTTAACACCGTTATACAACGAAGATTCATAATCTTGGTGAATACTATGACTGAAAGCCAAATGTCTTCACTTCCCTAACTCCAGCATCCAGAAGCAATAGACTTGTTTGAATGCACCAAATGGGCTTCCAGAACATCTTGTCCGTCGTTTTCACGGGCCGTGACAGCCTTGCACTTGGGAGGTGTTGGACTTTGCTGGTCACCTTTGTAACGAGTTAATCCTAGATTTCGATAATTACGAAGCTGTAGTGCAGTGAACATTTTTATTTCTGCTTGTTGTAGTTAGGTATTCTGAACGTGGTAAAGCTGGTTACCCTCCATGAAGGGTAGTTTCAGCCGTGGTCTGTTCCTTAAGTAATTAATTCTCGATGGCAACCAAGCCAACGTTTAGAACCAAATTATTTTTCTGCAACGAGAAGAAAACAGACAAAGCAGCAGGTGGAGAAAGCAAGAATTTCAACAAGGAGAGTGTTTTCTATGTTCATGTTCCTCCCTACTTAACTTCTCTTGCCATGGCTTTCATTGCATATCCCTTTTCTGTAGAGTATTTGAAAATGTAAATTTCATGCTGTCATGTAGCGTAGAATTTCTGTTTTTTGATTGCTGTGTTGGGTGGGGCAGAATGTGTCGTCAGTTCGAAATGGTAACTTGTGGAAGTCTCCTCAACGCTTCGTATGAAAAGTCAGTGTAGGTGTGGCGGCTGTTATTATACAGTGAGAAGGTCGAGCATACGAAATGTCGTGAAAGAGACTGTTGGTATATTCGATAAGCCGTAGAAGTCACCAGATGATAAGGAGTCGGCCAGTAACCGGCCAAATTCAGAGGTTTATTTGGAGGCCTTCACTTTAGCTGGAAGCCTGTTCCACGACTGAGAGAATTCGACGGCAAAGAAGTTTGCACGCAAGCAGGACCTAAACGACTTCATTGTGACGCTATGAGCGTGATTGCGCAGATCGTAACAACTGTTGTGTTTGAACTGAAACTCACCACTGGCTGTAAAAGTGTGCTTATGTAACACATTGGGGAATGGTGTCAGGTTAATTTTGAGTCGTCTTACGCAAGGTGGTTCTAACATGAACGATACCTGAAGTCCACACATAACTGCTGCCGTTTGGACCATTAACCGTCTCAACGTCTACCTTCATCTTCTACCAGAAGTAATCCCAGCGGGATTGATGTATACTACCTTTAAACCACATGGTGAACTGGAAATGCACGGATTTAGACACTCATCTTGGTTATATAACTGTGGGTACTTACTGATACTCCAGATCATATTGGTAGGCCCTTTGTGGTTAGCAAAGCTAAAAACTGAAGAATCTTCTAGTGAATGGATGTTTACATTGCTCAGTAAGAAACTATGCAAATGGACTAACAACATCGTCTTGTTATAACGCAAACTTCGAACATTCCGCGCTTTTGTCGTTGATACTGGAATCTATCTGCGTAACGACGGATGGGAATCCATGCCCGTCTCTTGATTTGCAGCAAGCTTTAATAAGTTTATGCATATGAATAACTTGCTATGTGAGTTATATGATTCCCGGTTCTATTCTGTAAACTTCCAAATCATCATTCTGACGGTGCTTATGAACCGATATCTATCATGTTAAATCCACTATATGGGAATAGGAGTTTTTATTATCTTCACTTTGACGCACTACATGTGCTGAAGGTGGTATTTTCTTTGCCCCGTAGCCGCGATCTGACGTTTTTGATGGAGTTAAACGACCTCCCCTCCGTACCATTCAGGACCGGTAAAATCTTGTAGATTTTTTGATATACATCAGTGTGATGATGCCTGTAAGCTGGCTTCTCTCGTGCTAAACGGCTGATGTGAGAATGAAAATTTATTATTATTATTACGTGGTGTTCCGCATCCGGAGCCGCAGTCCTGTTTGCGATCGTGTCCTAGTAATCTAGCTGTGAAATACCTTTGGACACCCTCTATTTTATGTTTGTCTATTATGCGGATACCACTCAGTTTAAATGGACAGTATTCCAACAGTGGACGTTCACATGTTTTGCAGAGCAGCGACTTGACCTCCTAGAAGTGGAGGTTACGAACTATGCAGCCCATCAGGATCCTAGATTTGCGAGTCTGTGGTGCTACCTGTTCAGAAAATGTGAGGTCCCTTGAATATGTTAGTCCAAGGTCACGTACACTTTTAAGAACAAGAAGTTTTGTAGACTGAAGATGTTTTTGGATATCCACCGATGGAGCACCAAAACATATCCAGCCACATTTGCCTATATTGAACTAAAGTCTTCAGGCAGCAGACCATGTGAATATTATATCGAGCTGCCTTTTTATTAGTGCTCGGAAGTGGGATAAACTACCACGTGTGAATATGTATGCAACTTTTAGGTCATCAGCAAACAGGAATGGTTTACCGTATGTAAAGCAGCTGCAGATGTCATTGACGTAGAAAGTAAAGAGAAGGGGGCCTAATACACTGCCCTGAACAACACCCGAGTTGATTGGCCCAGGTTTTGAAGTGTGTGAATCTACCTTCACCACCTGAGTGCGATTACTGAGGAAAGACTTTATCCATCCCAATAGTGGATAGTCAATTCTCATAGTCATCAACTTACTTATTAACAGCAAGTAATCGACTCTGTCGAATGCCTTTGAAATGTCTAGATAGAGTACGAGGAATAATTGGTGTCGGTCGAGCATAGTGGTTATGAAGTTAGAGAAGTCAGGATGGCAAGTTATACAGGACCTTGATTCTAGGAACCCATGTTGGCTCGATGTGATGATGTTGCCACCAGGCACGTGCTGAAGAATGCTTTCTTTAATAACTTTCCCCATAATTCTAGAAACTACAGGCGTAACATTTATTGGTCTGTAGTTACTGGCTAGTGTTTCTGAACCAGATTTACATCTAGGGAGGATGATTGGTGTTTCCCATATTTCAGGGTATGTGAAAGATTCCAAAGAGAGAGAAAATATTTTAAGTAATAATAATGGAGTATCAGGGCCACCAAATTTAAAGAAGTGTGATAACATTCCGTCTGTGCCAGTGTTGCTGGAGCATTTTAGCGTCCTAATGGCTTGGTGAATATTAGAGTATATGAATTCAGCCGTATTTATTGTTGTTGGTTGAGGAGAAGAATAGCTTTTAGAAGCGCAGACCACGCCAGTGTCACACGAAAAATCGATAGGTTCCAGATAAGTGACCGCAAATAAGTCACTGAATGTTTCACACAAATCCACTGGGTCGTTATAAGCTTTGGTGTCATGGATAAGAAGAGGAATTTTATATCTCGTGCGATTCGACCGCTTCTTAAGGAGTGTTGAGAGAGCATATACTTTAGATGAGCTAGCTAGTACATGACTCTCTTCATCCTTCAGGTGCAAATCATGGTCGTGCGAGATAGAGTTAAGAGTACCAAGAATCAGCCGAAGTGCATTGACACCGTGATGTCCGTAGTATCTTGTTGAGAGTTTGCGTGACTTTCTGCGAGCATTGGGAGGTATATATGGCTTATTGTTCAGCGGCATTTTTTGAAACCTTAGGTGGAGCGATGGCATCGAGACAGGTTTTAGAGTTGTAGTAAAACTCATCAATGGTCAATTTGAGGTCTCCAGTGGTGAAGAATGATCCCCAGTCAATGCACCTAATCATTGGACACATCTGTTGCCAATCCGTTCTACCGTAGTCTTCACATACTATTTGGTGTGTTTGGATTGAATGTCAGCGTCAAATATCCTCGTTCTGCTGTCGCTGCAGATTAGAAAATATGGTAGATGCGTGGGCCGATTTGTAGTCGGACGAACATTGTGTTTGCTTGTTGTGGTTAGTTATGGTGTGCGGAGTAACTCTGGCCACCCTCCGTAGATGGTAGTTTCAGTATTAAGTGACTGAGTTTCGGTGATCTACCCTCGTACTTAAAATATTGTTATTCACTTGCCGTAGACATCAGGCTGTGCTATCTCTGGAGGATCTTACAGTTAAAATGAAACGAAAGCTACAAGCTCTTCGGTGAACAAAGCGTGTCAACTAATCTTCGATTGAACAAAATTGCACCACAGCAGCTAAATACTATTTGAGACCTTAGAACAAGGTACTCTAGTGACCTTTTCCTTACAGAACACGCAATAGCACAGTGCTCCGAATCACACCGCCTCGTCGGCTTCATTCGCCGGAATTTTCGCCTGAATGAAATCAAACTTATTCCTGACCGTCGCTAGACTGAATACACTTAAAACTGCTCTGCTTAAAGTCATTATTGAATTTAACTCCCTGAGTTTTATCTAAAGGTTTTCTGACCTTAAGTTTACCCCTGGAGATGTTATTCACTAAATGCTGACTAGCGTGGTTTTTCTTGCAACACACAGGGAGGGACCTAACCGTGGGTCGAGAAGCACTCGTTGAAATGGATGAGAGATGAAAACTGTGTACAGGCTTCTGAGCATTCAATGACTTGGCGATTGGAGACGGTGTATACAAACACACGGATACTCACAAAGCGACACAGGCTTTCCCAGATGGACACACTAAAAGTCAGGTGTACTTCATCTCAATCTCAAGAAAGTGGAGACGTAGTCTGCTGGACACGAGATCAAGAAGGGGAGCAGATGTAGTCTCAGACCATTATCTTTTGCAAGAAAAATTCCTAACAACTTTGAAAGCCTTCGACGAAGTTGGTGATAACCACAGTTCAAGTTGAACGCCCAGAGGCTACGAAAGAAATCTTCACGTCAGCCATCAGAACAAATTGTGAGACATTGGGCAACATCCCTGAAGGTTCGGGCCTGGAAGAACACTAGAATCCTTTGAAAGGGTGTAGAAAGAAACCACCATAACCGTATGGGGAAGGAAAAAGAAACAAGACAAGGAATGGATCTCAATGGACACATGGAGGCTGATAGAGCAGGAAGAGGAAGATGGTAAAGCAGAGGGTAAACCAGTGTAAGGATACGTAGCGAAAAAAGAACTGAGTTCAACTCATAAAACACTACACCGGACAAAGAAGGGGAGAAGAGTGCTCGGAAAGACAAAAGACACTTCTACTACACATTGGCAGGTAAAGTAGAATGGGCTGCTGGCAGGAGAGTTTTGGTAACCTTATTTCTAACAACCAGATTGCTATCCAGGAAGAGACCAAAGCAGACGAAACCAATGAGAGATAGCGAAGGAAACCTAGTTACCAAAGGGGAAAAACGAAGAAAACAATGGGCTGACCACTTCAGAAGACTCTTGAACCGACCACCGCCCGCAACTTGACCGGAAGTACCACCAGCAACGTCAGAACTACAAGCAAACACAAGCCCTCCAACAAAAGCCGAAGTCCTGAATGCCACAAAGCTGCTGAAATCCGGGAAAGCAACCGTACCAGATGGAATTCCGCCAGAAGCACTGAAAACAGACGCAGGGACAACAGCTGACATCCTCACACAACTACTGAAGAAGTTTTGCAAGGAAGGAAGTAGGGTTACCTTGTCAAACTCCCAAATGAGGGTTGACCTAAGTCTTTGCAAGAACTGGCAAGGAATCATGTTCCTGTCCACCCCAAGCAAAATATTATGCTGCACTACCCTGCAGAGGCTGAAAGGTGTGCTGGATTCAAAATTACGACGGGAACAGGCTAGCTGGATTCAGGAAGAACAAGTCATGTGCGGATCAAACCGCAACTCTACGCTGTGCATCATCCCAGAAGAGAGTATAGAATGGCGGTCAACTCTCTACCTCAACTTCATCGACTATGAAAAGGCCTTTGACAGCATCGACCGACAAGTAATTTGGCAATAGTTTCAACAGTACGGAGCGCCACTAATCTTTAATGACTTCATTTTAAAAACTATATAGAAACGCCGAATGCCAAGTGATCCACAATGGGGAACCTAGTAACGCCCTTGGAGTGGAGGCAGGAGTAAGGCAAGGCTACCTAATATCACTGAGGGCCATGCAGCAAACCATAAGGAGCGAGAAAATGAGCATACGCCATTTGACCGATATAAAGACCTTAGAGGATTTGGATTTCGCTGATGATGGTGATGATGATGATGATTCGTGTCCGATGTCCCACAGACTCGAAGATCCACGAGCGCAAACTAACAAGTTGATAGAAGAGGCAGTGAAAACAGGACATCGTTCATGTGAATGTAAAGAAGACGGAGGCGAAAAGATGCCCAACCAACAACAACGGGCACTCGTCACCATTAACGGGAGAAACCTGAGGGAAATTATCTTTTTCGCCTACCTAGGCAGCAATTTTTAACCACAGGCGGCGCAGGCACAGAGGAGGGTGCCAAAGCTAGGATCGGAAAGCCGGCAAGGTGGGCTTTCACTAAACTGAAATCGGTGTGGGGATCTACTACACTCAGCACAAAGAACGAGATTCGGATTTTCAACGTCAACGTCGAGTCAGTGCTTCTGTATGGCTCAGAAACTAGGCTTGTCAGGAAAAGCATTTCCAATAAACTACAGACACTTGTCAATGGCTGCCTCCCACGCTCGATGCTGAAGGTCAGATGGCCAGAAACAATAAGCAGCAAGGAACTCTGGCACCAAACCAACCGAGAACCTATCACGTAGCAAATATGTAGAAGAAAATGGAGATAGATTGGGCATACACTGGAAGGCCGACTGGGGACATCACGCTCCGGGCCCTCGAAGGGAATCCAACGGGGAAACAATGAGCTGGGCGTCTGAGGTGAGGGTGATGTGGAGATCATGCGAGGATGAGATGAAAGCTTGTTGGCGTGATGCCATGTTCAAAAGACTGCAGAGAAGAGAGCGCAATGGAGGCGTGCTACTGAAGCCCTATGTTCCACTAGGAACCCAAGGAAAAGATAATAATAAATTCTAAAGTCGGACGGATGCTCACTCCGTAAATTCAGGAATAAGTTATTATTATTCAGTTCTATAAAAGTTACGGACGATGCATTCAAGGAGTCTACGTGACTTAGATGTGATACAAGCCGTCTGCTCGGAGAATGTCCAGTCACCGGAATATCTAAGACCGACATCTAGCACTGAAAATGTCCGAGTAGCTTTCGCCCACACACTTCAGGAGACACTTTTAGGTTATCGCTGCCCATGCTAAGCCAACCACACTTGTGAATGCTGAGCTTGAGATGGGACCCGTCACAACATTCAGCATCTCCACCTAATTCTTGTTGAGCAGTAGATGGCGTATTGACTAGTTCATGGGTGTCACATGAGTATACAACCTAAAGGTTACCAGCGTACAGGAATGTTTCCCCGGCAGTGAAGCACTTGCACACACCACTAATATAAGTTATGAATGACAAAGGTCCAAGGACACTATCCTGTAGTACTCCACTGGTTATGAGCCTAGGTTTAGACCGCATAGAATTTACTTTAACGATTTGACCATGATCACCGAGAAATGAATTTAGCCAATGAAGTAAAGGGTCATGAATGTTAAATGATTGTAGCTTATCAAAGAGAATACTGTGCGGAACCTTGTCAAATGCCTTTGATATATCAAAGTGTAGAACAATGATGATTTTACGTGCCTCGCGGCTACTAGTGATGAGGTTGAAGAAATCGAGATAGCAGGTGACTCAGGGCCCGTTTTTGATGAAACCATGCTGAGACTTTATGACGAGGTTTTCTCTAAGTGGGTAGTCAGATATGCTGCTCTTAATCACTTTTTCAAAATTCGGGAGGTAACTAACGATACATAAATAAATAAATAAGTGTTTTATTCTCACATTGTGTCTATGGGCCCGTAGCCACTAGCATTCGCCTTATCACCGTACTTGTAGCGAGGACCTATAAGGCTAGTTTTCTGCTCGCTGCGATACTCCCCACTTTCCATTGATGGCGTGAATATCTTAAGCAAGAACAGCGACATATCATCACCACTTTTTCTGACGACTATTTAGTTTAGGCCATCTATCCCCGTACCTGTCGATAGTTTTTGCTTTTGGTAGCCTCTGTGATACTTTTGAAAGTGAACTCGACCTTAGTACATGAACCAGTAGTAATTGGAGTAAACCTAGTGGGGGTAAAAGCATTGTGGTTGAAGTTTGCGAATGATTCACTAAATAGTTCATTAATTTTGAGGGGGTCGTTTTGTACCACCTTATTATGTAGTAGACAGGCTACATCCCATGATGGCTTCAGACGTTTACTCAAAGGAGATGCTAACTTGTGTATTCTAGAGCCACTTTTGAGAGCGACGATATCTTCGTTTATTGCGTGTCTCGCACGTAGTGTCTTAATACATTAGTAAGTCTCATAAATTAAGTGCAATGACATGAAGTCTTTTGACAAGTGGTATTGTGATGACAATTCCCCAAGTTTATTGCGGAATATTTTAGGTATATATGGGTCCGGCTACTTATAAACCCTAACTATTTCCGGTACGCTACTCTGCACCATATTATGACCCCTGTAGTTAAAGAGCTGTTGTCCAAAGGAGTGTCTCGTGCGATGCAACCTCCAGTTGCCGTGGTATTCATTTCTGAAAGAAGGGGTTTGACCGAAAACCTGCCTTTTGGGTTTGTGCATTGGCAGAGTCTTAGTTATGAAGTATTCCTCTCCGTCATTAGAAAACGCGCGCCTGAAATCACCCTTCAAGAAGGTTCCAGCTTGATATGGTGAGGTTTGGCATACGCGTCTGAGTTTTATGTAACCCAGCGGGCTTCTACTTATGGTGACCTTAGGGAGGACGGTATAGACAGTTTTCCTTTTACGAGCAACTGGGGGATCAGGTTCACCTGTAACTAGATTTGATTGGGACCGTCGTACCGACGTGAATGTGTAGGTTCTCTTGGTATCAGGGAAAATTCTGTTGTGGTAACTCAGAGAATCTTCAACCACTTTTATTGCCAATAACTACCAAGGCCGCGTGATCGAGGTTTTGCAAGACTTCTCACCGTCATAGTATTTGGTCCTAAGCTACTTTAATTTACCAGATACTAAAACATTTCATAATTATTTAGTCTAAAACGTTTCTTAACAAACCTGTCTATGAGCGTGGGTAGTTTGTTGAGTAGTGAGATATCATGGAGAGGAACCAAAAGTGGTGAAACACATAGTGTTCAGATGGGATATGAAGTGCCTGAGCTGTCCGAAATGATATTCAGAACTAGAAAGGGCATTAAAATGGATAAATTATTGCTAGGTACATCAATTCTAACGTTATCAGCCTCATTTTTTGACACCGGCTGTTTGCCGGACCTCACATTTTTGCTGGATCCATTCCATCCGATTTTACCACGCCAAAGATTAAAATTTTTGCGGTCTATCCGCTGTTCCCGACTTCAGTGGCTATTAAGACCTTTAGAAAGGCCTTTTTGCAGTGCAAACAGATTGCTTTTTTCCAAGCTGGTAATGACGCCTGTTTACCTTCCGTCTGGCTACTTGAACTAGCTGTGTTAATTTACGCAGGCTGACTCCTGTTCACCACTGTGGTCCAGCTCTCAACTAACGATTCCCTTACGTTGGACCACATTGATGATGTTAGCGACGGTGGTCTTCAGATACACCGCTTTCATTCACATCATGTGCACAGGTATCATCCGAGAATGACACCGCTCCAGAAAGCAATGCTAAATCCTCCCTAATCAAGACTGCCCTACAAAAACTAGATAGCACACGGGATGCACGCCTCCATGCACACTGAATAGGCAGTCTGGCTATCCAAATTTCTAGTGATTACTACCCAACTTTACAAAAAAGCTGAAGAACGGGGTGATGGCAGTGACCTGGAGGACTTCTGGAGTCTTTCATAAATATGTATCCCAATCAAATAGACATGCATTTATCTGGGAAGGGACAAACAAAATACGGAAACGGTTTTTGCAAAAATATTCCAAAGGCAAACTTCAATTGAAATTTCTCCACATGTATTGATTTACAGTGAAGCAATGGTCTTTGATGAGAATTAATGTCGAAAAAACTTGGGGGCTTCGAGTGGAATCCCTATAACAGAGCGTTATACGTTCAGTTATCGATTAACCTCCTCAGACCTGCGAATCACAAGTTGTGGTGGAATTATTCATCTTAAATATTGACGTGGCACATATTAAAAACTATAATTATTAGAAGCGTGAATAAGGCCGTCTCTTTTCACAAAGGGGCGCCCCCTAATCAGTGAAGTGTTCTTGCTCGTCTCCACTTCACCTGACGAATTCCACATTTACGACTGTCCACTAGGAGCTTTCGAATCCTTATCCAACGATTTTGCAGCAGTTCTGCAGCAGAACGTACAGTCGCTTACTCCATTACCACTACTACATTCCAACCGGACAACTGTATGGTAGGTCTATCTGTCTCTACCACCTATTATAGCTCAAGTTGCTATATCTGCAGCCAAATACTCCTTGCTCTCTTCCACTCCCGGGGCTTGTTGGTAGCTTTTGAAACTTGACAGTCTCAGTGACAGACGATCGAAGGTTTGGTTGATCATGTACTGTTGACTTGATCCACATGTTTATTATTCTACCCATTTAACCGACTCTTTTATCACTTTCACTTACTTATCAACACGTCAAGTAACAGTGTGCTGCCTTCAAAAGGCTAGTCCCCGAGATGCCTTAGGTACAGCTTCATCACCGTCACCGATAACCTCATTTTCAGTAGTTATAAGGGATGGAGCTAGGAGGTCTCAAAAAGACAAAGAAAGCTACGAAAAGTGCTTGCTCACGAACTAGTTCAGACCTCATCGAACGGCCACGACTTCCAACAGCCCAAGTTAACCAAACCCCCAATCGTCACGGCACTTTAAACATCCCTGTCATCATTCAGGGAAACGTGTAACCTACTGCCACGCCTGGCACCTGTCTTGACTCATCGGTGAAAACCGGCAGGCGGAAACGCCGAAATGTAGGGCGAAAGCACTTTGCCAAACCACGTGGGTATGGCGATGACTGCCACACATGTTCCCTCACCGCAACTAAAGTGATCCACCCTTTGAGTGCAACAACTGCAACGGGTATACGCACTGTCAATATGGCGAAGAAGCAGCAAGTCAATACTTCACCTTTGTGACACGGCATCTATGCATGTGGTTTTAGCCCATTTACTCACAGTGCCGTCTTAGACTGCTTTGACTCAGGTTCACTTGGATTGGCTGATAAACTCCCTCCAGTAACAGCAAAAGGCAGGTATCCGTCCAGACTCTTCCCATAAGGAAGACCCACTTTCAAGACGTCTTCAGTAATGCCCCAGTCCAGCGATCCGAAACCTAACCAAAAGCCTCCTTCAACAAGGGCAACCACATCCACCCCAGACCTTGAGGCCAAAACGGTGACAGCCACTGGTGGACAGTATGATAAATGAGTGAGGATGGAAAACAAAGCTCAAATTACCCGCGAAAACGCACCCATAGAGCCGGATAAAGTAGGTGTTGCTGGCCTGTCAAAACCCACCACTCTATTCAAATCTCCTGTATGCAACGACAGCCTTCTGGGGTAAAATGGACACTCTTGACAGGTGGAAACGGGACTTCGTTTGTGTCCTTTTAGGTGTAGGCGCCTCAAGACAGAACCTCCCCCTACGCATGGGTGTCCATTCATCCGCAGGAAAGCCTCGTTCGATGAGGGTGACTCCAGGCTCAGCCAGGGAGACCGAAAGGTCCATCATATTTTCTCATACCTTGGTCGTCTAAAGATCATGAAGAATTAGAGCTAGACCTGACCCGTCGTGAGTGGCCAGGGAGACACTTCAAGGTGCAGCTGATCCCCACAACCGTGACCATCTACAGAATACCTGAACCGACAACTGATACCATAGAAGATAAGTACACCCATGACGCCCAATAATGAGGGTGGTTGTAAGCACGCACAGGACTAAGTGCGGTTGTAGCAGCAGCAACTGGCAGGCTGCCATGTTCTCCGCATCTGAAAACTGTGACCCCACCTAGACGAACGGCCAGCAACTTCAAATCCCAAGAAGTTCTGACTTCAGTGCTGGAGATGTGGTATAAGGTCAAGAGCATAGTAGGCTAGAGTCTCCCTCCCCTTGTGCAACCAACCCCAGAGCAATGTGACAACAGCAAACAGCAGTCACTCCTCGTGCTCACGTAGCCATCATCTGACATCGACACTTTGAGAGCCAGGCCTACAACTTCCATCCAGCGTCGACTGCGTTAATCAACCCGGGAAAAACTAGCTGAGCTTGTTCCACTGAAAGTGGCCGGTCAGTAAAGACCTCTACCACATCCAAACCTGTGCTATCAGTTAACCCGGAGACACCTCACATTGTGAGGAGCACTTCCAAGCATCTTTACAGCAATGTGAGGGGACTCCAAGGTAAAATGTTAGATCTTCGATCCCTCTGTCCCCAGCTTGTTCCGAAAATTATAATCCCAACGGAAACGTAGTTATTACTGGAAGTTAGAGACACCCTGGTGAACACGGGTGACATTTTTTGCTTAGGAGGGATAGAGGACTCCAAAACAGAGAAGAGGCTGCAGCAAACGTGAACAGTTGGTTCAAAAGTGAACAGACTACTGGTGCTAAATCGACAGCGCCCACAAACTCGATCTAGTGCCACTTCACGGTCAGACAAGCTAAGTATCTGGTTGGAGGGGTCTATAGATCCCACAATAGAAGCGTAGGACACAGCCAAAAATTATCCCGAGGGATGCTCACAGTGTCGACCATCGGGTATGACCAGATCCCAATAGCTGGTGACTTTAGCGACTCAGCTCTGGGCCTAGAACACGGCAGTACACTTCCAAACCAGAGGTCTGGTCGTAACCTGCTTAATGCCATCCCGGGGGCCGGGCTGTATGAAAAGATCGGCAACAATACACGTTGGGGGTCAAGCAGAGAACCACCTAATTTAGGTCACCCGCTGACTGGTGAATATCCATTGGTTGGGGGCGTCCACGAATAAACTCTTCTTGGTGGCAGTGATCATGTCACGGTGGCGTTCTATGTGGCAGCTATTGAACGGTTATCGTCGGAGGGATCACACCCTTGCATCTGTTACAGCAAGACCAACTATAATTGAATGAATCAGTGTCCGTCAACAGCCCCATGGCAAGCGGACTAGGGCTGCCTATAGGTTGACCGGTACCGGGAACTAGTAAGAGACCAGAAGGCACCTCCTTGCTGGTGACAAAGCCCGGAAGCGAACCTAATGGCTAAAATGAGACATTGGGAGCCTCTTGAGAGTCCAGAGGAAGGCATGGCACAAGTGGAGGCCCTCCGGAGAAGGGCCTCATGATAACGCATATACGGCTCTGCGAAACCTATGTAACATCAAGGCGCTGGAAGGCCGGGCCACAATCGCCCAGAAGCTTGAGGTTAACTCCGAAAACCCGCGCTGATTCGCGACGAAGAGAAAGTCTACGAGGCAGGGAGCGTGGGTCGCCAAGAGTCCAAATGGAGAAAACTTCTCTGGATAGGAGATCGCCGAAATGTTATTCACCACCTTTGACATACAGCTCAGCATTCCATTACCCAAACAGGCGCGTCCACAGCCGGAACAGTCCCCTATGTTATCCGACGCAGGAGAGTCACGCGAACTATCGATTACTCACGCCGATGTCCTTGATAAGCTAAAAAAGCCAAGTGCAGAGAAATCACCAAGATGAGTTGGTATCCACCCATCTATGTTGAAGCAGTATGCGAGTAGCCTAGGCGGGCCACTCTGCTACCTTTTTCAACGCTCCCCAACTGAACAAGGGCTCACGGAGGAGTGGAAACGCGCCATCTTCTCTCATATCGTCAAAGGAGGAGACAGGCAGACTGAAATGTTATCTACCCTTATACGAGGTGTAGCGACCAAAATGCAAGTATTTCGGTCTGAACGCAAAAAATGATTTAACGGAGCGAAGCTAACACGATTCAGGCAGGTTACTGCTCCCTACTGCCTAGTTTCCTGAACTTCCTAGAGTCACGCACAGTAAAAGATCATGTTTCAACAATATCGCAATACGATTTGGTGCGATGAATTTGCGATCGAATTGTGGTATATCCATGGTACCGTTAAACAACAACAAGTTATACCAGAATAACAAAAGTACCTAAACAATGCCGCTAGGCAACTGTATAGTTCAAAATTTTCCCTGGCATGAAATACGTAATATACAGCAAAAATTTAGTGACCAACTACAAATGTTAAGTACCTGAGAATCAGTCAGAATATTCCCAACAAAATGGGATCAAAATTATGTCTATGAGAACCAAATCAGTTAATGAACGTTTCCTGTAGACAGCCGAAAGACGAACGATCACTTCTCAGGGCAACCTCAAGGTGAGCCAAAAGAACATATCGAGAGCAGTGAAACAACGCCATGTTTTGAAAAATCCAGCATCACTAAACAGCAAAGTGAAGCGTCGTTGATGGGCCAATCTAAACGAAGTCAAATAATGAGTGTTAAGTCAAAGAAGACGGGCGAATTGCAAAATAATATCGCATCAGTTAGGTTTGAAGAATAATATCGACAACGAAGGTGAAATATTCAACGAAATATCAGTGCTGTCAAAAGAGTGCCCGGGAGGGATTTTCTAATCATTTATCCCGTTACACTAGCAACGTCAAAAGTTATGGGAAGCATGATGGACGACCGCTTCAGAGAATACCTAGGCACAAACCAAGCAACTAGTGATGCTCACCACGGCTTTCCAAAGGATAAGTCATGCCCGTGATTGCTGAACAACATACTGTGGCCTCAACCCTGGATTTCGCCAAAGCCTTTATCACAGTCTCACGTACCATCTTAATACACGAAATGGCTGGGTTAGATATCCACAGCCGAGGGCTATTGTGGCTGTAGAATTACCTAGACGGTAGAGGATTCTGCACGAAGGTCAACAGGGTCCATTCAGCTTGTCACAAGGGGCGATTTTGGGTCTTTTGTTGTCCCCACTGTCCGCGAGTGATCGCCCGCCGCACATCAACTCTCTGATTCTCTTTTGCGCAGTAACGTGCAAAATGGAATCGAACGAATCACGGAACGACTTTAAAACATTCGAGAAGTGGGTGAAAAACAACGAAATGACATTTAACCCTGAAATATGCTGGTCCCTGTTTTTCCTCACTCCTGGTCCAGTGTTCTACTACCTGTGCGGTTCACATCTCCTCAGAGAATGATGTAAGTTTAACGGTGACGAGGAGACTTGACACCAGTTCCAGTTATCCGGGAGATGTCTCAGAAGCATACGCTCTATTATACCTTGTGCTTGAATAAACAGGCGCCCTCACCTCAGAGCTCTTGTTAGAACTCCGCAAGACCTACGTAAGATCCCACTTGGAGGTTTTTAATGTCTTCGCTCTGCCACACCTGAAAAGAGGCACAAACATCCCGGAGATAGTTCAGTGGTGAGCCACAAAGGATGTTGTAGGGATGTAGCGCAAACCATACGATGATAGACTAAAGGATCCTAGGCCAATACTCTCTTAGTTGTAGAAGATTACGAGGTGACTCGATAGTGGCTCGCAGAATACTTAGTAACCCGTCACCGTGTTGATCCTCTTGGAACCCAAAGGGGATTGCCCACCAAAGGCCAAAATAGTGCTCAGACACCGTTTTTATCCCTTCGAGTGTGCGGGCACGGAAGTATATTGCGGGATGGGCGGTCCACGCCCCAAATGTCGTTAGTGTCATGAAAAGGCCGGACAAATACATAGTGACTCACGGCTTGACCACATCTACTTGGAATACGAACTAGACCGAAGAAACCAACTACTGTCACACCATTCTAACACTTATTTCTACACTGATTTTCTTCCTACCCTAACCATTTAAATCCTTTCCACCCCACTAACTCGCTGTGAATTAACATCACCCACCCAAGTTCTGCCTATATTTGCAGTCCTCTCCTCTTACTTGGGTGTTTCTTTGGCTTTTGCTCATGCAAATTTGGTTTTCCGAGGTTAGCTCTCCACCGTCCCTAACCACTACTTACGATCAGTTCAAACAAGTGTCTGGCAACTTGATATCTGAAGAACGAAACTGTATCGCGATCCTAGGAAAACTAAACACCTGTTAGGTATACCAGAGTTATAGCAGACGAGTGACTGGATCTACTGTATCGAAATCCACCAAAGACCTGGAAACCTTCTGCAGGACTTAGAAGTGAGAACGAAGAAATCGATTGGTTTACACTAGCTACTTAAACAGATATTGGATATTGGATATCCGGGGAAACTAAACCGAAGGTCAAGCATTTATTTAGACTCAGGCAACTTCGGTGACAAGTTTTTTACCTTTATTAGATTTATTATTTTGTGATGTTGATAGCCTGAACACTTGTATATGCAAATATTGGAATTCATTGAATTTTTGTCTCACTTCAAGTGTCGAAAATTTTCAACATTTGAATCGGAGTGCCCTACCGCGATATATCGTCATCCCCCCCCCTCAGTTGACTCATTCAGGAGATGGTTAGACAGTTATGTCACTTCGCATGGTCTACCATGGACGTACTCAGGGGGTCACTCACCTAACTAGATCACCCTCGCCTCCCTTATACCTACCACTCACTATCTCCTTAATGCACCCACATTACCTACTAATTTTTTCTCTAGAAAATAGACCTGCGCTATCTACTTTCACCTTTAAGGCAACCACATGCTTTTTCATCTTTTTTCTCTTCCTGACCACTACCATACTATTCTCATTCAGGTACCTACAAAGACAGGAGTCACGACAGTCCCATAACCGTCCCAGCAATCCGTAGCTCCCCAATCGCTCCACAAAACATCCATTTCACCGAAGATACAAGTAAAAAAGTAGAGGGGATTTCCTCGTCCACCGCAGGAGTAGGCTGAACAATTCGAACCAAGCCCTAAGAACTAGGCGCGAGAGATCAAAAACTATCAGTTTCCTACGCTCGCACTGTCAATATTGGACTGGGATAATCTGGCAATAGTGTTTTAATTTCAACAATTGTGAGTGGATTTTTATGAAAAATTAGTAGCGGTAGGGTCTCAGAGTGCGAGAATTCGACCCCACGTACTCGTATCTTGTTATAACTTGTTGATTGCAGGCCGAATGAGGGCTGTATTGTCTAATTTATCCATCAAATTTGACAAAGATATTGTTAGTTGTATTTTCCGTTTATATATATATATATATATATATATATATATATATATATATATATATAGCGTGTTGTTCCCATGTATATATGCAATACCGCGTAATCTTTGTGATTGAAATTGCAATAGGTTGCACTCTTGTGCAAGATTTTCATTGGATATTGTAGGTTATCCATCAGAGATCATGACGGTAGACATGAAAATCGCTGTCTATTTATATGTACCTTATGGTCAGATTACCCAAATCCCTTACATTTTCGCATTCAAAAAGTCAGCTAATAACTCAGTCTAAGTGGAAGTCACCAGTGCGATAATTTGCAGTGATCATGGGATCCACACACCAACCGAAATCGTAGGCTAAAAACTAAGCGTTATGACCTGGGAAAGATCTCAGTGATGCAGATTCGTCCATGCATCTTCATCTCAATTATCATGTTATATTTCAATACTGTGCAATCATCTGGCTTTCTACCGTTTTGAATTGTTTTCCTTATTTGTTTATCTTTCATCCTCATGCCTTACATTTGTATATAGTACTATGAGGTGTAGCATCTCAGATCGCTACTCAGCTTTGTTAGATCCTATGTATTTAATCGACTGGGGCAGTTGAAAAATATCAAAGAACGATTGAATGCCCACTGTTATGTACTTAAACATACAATGTTTAAGTATCAGTGATTACAACTCATAATAAAAAGTCAGCCAGTAGAATGTTATACATCCTCGTCTACAGTTACAACGGAAAAATTAACTTTTAGTGCAGAAAAGAACATCGATTCGACTTTTAAAGTAATCTCGATTTTTCATTGTTCAAATATGTTTCAAAAAAGTTAGTTCCTGTAGTAATGTAGATAGACAGACAAATAAAATCAACGTAGAACCTCGTACACAAGTGCATCAGTCCAAGTTGTCACATTGCAGAGTAGTATACGAAAACAAGTGGACAGAAAATACTGATATCAAGGTGGGTAGAAGTGTAAGGGAGAGACAATTCAAAATTTAAGCTGGTAAAAACATCCAAATTTTAGGAGATATCAAAGAGTAAATAAGTCTGCCTAAATATGACTAATTTTCAGCTCTTTCACCATTGGCCCCCAACCACTGGTTCCTGTCGTCCTGAGGACTGCAGCCAGGTAGTCTACACCACTCTACATGGTTCAACATAACAGTCAGGGACTTCATGGGCTGGTGTCACAACTAAGCCTAACCAGTTTAAGCCATCTACCAACTTAATCTAACTTACTTTAGCATTGCACGTTGATGTAGGCGATGGTTTGGTATTTGCAATAAAATTCCAGGTGACTTCAGTCGATGTACGTTCACAAACTCATCGACCCACTTGCTATCGTGCCTAGTGCCCTTCACCAAACCTCGACGTTGCTGACACGACGATTCTAACATGCATAAGCAATGCTACGAAGAAAACTATGGTCTAAATCCTGTAGTTTCCTCACATTTTCTAATTTCAACGGGCATATCTCAAACGTATAACAGGACAGCGAACTGTAGTGCAGTATACTCAGCCTTTAATAAATAGTTGGATTTCTCGCTAGTTGGCGTTACGAATGATACAGATTGGCAAATGCCAGATGGGCCTTCTACATCCTAGCTGAGATTTCCTCAGCTCCTAGTCAGTTAGCGCTGACACAAATCCCCAAGTAAGTGAAGTGGTTAACGTACTCTACCACTCCACTCCCTATCCTTAAACTAGGATTAGTTGCAAACCAGTATTGCAGCATAATCTCATATTTGACAGGTCCGAAACGCATTCTAGTCAAACGTACTCAGGTTTATACTCAAGTCGTTCAGAAGACCCTGTGTTGTCAGTGTCTTCGCCTGTCGTCTGCGTACTCCAAGTCAACCTGATGACTTCCAAGAAGTAGACCAATCCCTGTGAAGTCAGAGGTATCTAGGTTTATTTCTATTAATGCACCTATAAAAATATTAAACTGGAACGGTAACAGTCAGCATCCCTGGTGGACACCACTAGTTATCATCAATTCAGATGAGAACTTTCCGTAAGCCCTCACATAGCTGCGTAACTTGGAGTAGAGAGCTTTGGTTAGAATTACGTACTTGCTCGGTACTCTCTTCACAGTCAGATACTGCCACAACGCCCACAGTCGACAGAGTTCAATGCCAACTTCAGGTTAAGAATTATGGCATATTGGCCGCCAGTACGCCGGTGTTCCAGGACCTGTCAAACGGTGAAAATCTTATCGATGCACCCTACTTGCTTTTCTCGAAATAGTTGTTCACAAGCTTCAGTTAGGCGTCAGATAGCTATGAACCCAAGGATCTTGGACACAATATAAGCTAAGCTGATTCCCATATGGCTGTCACAAGAAAACTTGTATCCCTTCTTGTTGAATGGAATGATCAGTGAAGCAAACCAGGCCGATGGGAATAGCTCCGATTCCCATGCGCTGACTAGTGCCTCCGTTACTCTACTCAATAGTTGTATACCTCCTTCCCTAAAAATGTCTGATGACAAACCGTCACTTCCTGCTCCCTTACCTCGTCTCAGGTTTCAGCCCTCTCAACTTCAAGGAGAGTTGGAAGACCGCTATGTACCTCCCACTTAGGTTTTGGCTGGACGCTAGGTAATTGGGACGTTGTTGTGGACCAATTAGACTGTTTCATAATTTTCACCATACGTTATAGTCATCTACCCTGAGTGGCTATCAGAGTCCCATCCTTTTTGGTGACAGTCACTTACCATCATGTTCTTGCTAGTGTCCTTAATAAGCGTGAATAATTAGCGAGAAAGTTGAGGCTTTCTCTTTTTCGCCACCCACCATAGCTCGTGATCTTTGCGAGGATTCTTAGTCAAGTTGCGTTTAAGTTGATTTTGCTCCTCATTATAGCTAGAGCCTAGTCGAAACAATCTCGCATCAACTAGTTCAGATGACGTTGCGAAAATCTCCTAGCTTCTGATGACTTTTGGCTATAGGTTACCGACTGTCTTTGCCCTTGTTTCTACAGAAAACTTAATATCCTACCATGTTTCCTCAGGATGAGCATTGCTATCGTGTTCAGATAAATGTTTTATTATCTCCTCCCTAAAATCGTACTTGATGTTCTCATCATTTAGTCAAGCACAGACAGGCTTCACTACCGTCAGTTTTCTGCGACCAGTAAGGTGCAGATATACACAAGTTCGTGATAAGAGTTCAAGCTGCTACACTCCAGAAAGGGCGCCAATCCCCAACAATCATCATTAGCGATGGTTTATAGCAATATCACCTAATTGGGTCCATTGTTGGTTTAAAGTCGGTAGAGACCACCTGAGACAGCGTCTCTCCTAATGCTCGGAGTTAGTGCTGACCACAAACAAGTGATTGTCGGAACAAAATTTCTAGACATGATCAGCGTTGTTGGTTCGTTGGCACAGGATTCTGTAAGTACCCTCAAGATGCTTCCCGACTAGCTCAGCTTCCTAACATGAGCGTTAAAGTCACCTGCTCTTATAGCTATATCTGAACGTTTTACTTTCTGTAACAAAACTGACAGCTTCTGATAGAACTTATCCTTTTCATCATCCGAATTGGGGTCGGGCGGTGGGTGTGTAGACGGAGATCAACAGGCATCGACTTGTCTCCTGATCCTTCCTAGTTTCACAAATTCATTCACTTTAGCAGCACACAAATGAATGTTGACTGGTATCCATTCGTGAAGTGCGCTTTCTGCTCTGCAACTCAATGCTATGCCTACACGACAAGTCCACTGCAGTTAACCATTTGGTCTCCGGATTCTTTGAAGAGTGAATCTTGAAGATTTACTACAATGACCAGGTGAGTTCAATTGAATAACTATACTCGGGTCCTGTGTATGTGTTTCAGAAATACAATATACATCTATGGGTCAAGAATTTAGAGTTCTGGAGAGCGATGCCTGCTGTCCGACTTGGCATATGGTTCAGACGTTGAAAGCTGCAATCAGAAATTGATAGCTTTGTTCGTTGTCAATGGTCGAGGTGGAGGAAGTTGTAAGACGCCTAATATTAGTATCATAAGGCGAAGGCTAAGGAGGAGACGGTTGAGGAGGATGGGTTTTGTTTGATTTGCCTTGTGTACTACTGGAAGCGTACGGGTGATTGATACTTCCCGGCTACGCGCACCCTAAAAGGTTATTTCTTCCTAAGCTACCTCAGAGTAAAAGTGGTTTGTGTAACGGCAGAGCCCATGAAACATCTGGCTGATGCCTGTCACACAAAGCCTTTTGAGGATTGTTGGCATGATATTTGATTGTTCCGACTCAGGACACAGAAAACCCGTACTGCCCGCAGTAGACGACCAAGGGGCAGGGAGGTATGTGCTATTTTAGGAGCCAGCCTTTTCCACGCCACCCCGTCTTCTTCACACCAGGACGACAGAAACAGTATGATACTGCTGGTCATCCCCGGGAAACACGTCACTTCTGTCACACTCCATCCACCCATCAGTACGACTTCGCCTTCGGACCATATCAGTCTGGCAATTTACACTACAGCGGCAACTGCTTTTCGTCTTACCACTATCCAACAGACCTTTCTGGCATAGTAGTGCCTTAAGTGAATCAGTGTTCCAGCCATTGTTGCTCGTTGGGTCGTTGTGATATACAAGCCCGACCACCACATCAGGGTAGCAGCTATCGATTGAGCGTAATATAAATAGACAAACAGTAACGAAGAACACATGTTTTGTTTTCAGTCTCACAACCCGCAAAAGGATGAGGTTCATCAAAACAAGAAAACGTGTACAGTGCACGAGACCACATGCATGAGTGAAGTGGTATGGTGTGGAGGATTTTGATAAGGATGGAGAGTAGGTTGGTTGTATACGATCTCATCTAGTTTCTGTAGCCAGTAGGTTCGGGCATCTTATAAAATCCATTCAGGTATCTGGTGCAGCCTAGGAAAATGGTCATTTTCTTCGTAAATTGGTTAGCGCTGTATCCTGCTCTAGGTAGCAGCGTTGAAAAATCAACTTATCTTAAGTATTTTCTAAAATCAATGATGTTTAGACGACTGGTTACAGCGTCACAAATTGTAACGCTGTCGTGACTTCAGATGCATAAGACCTCTACATGTGCCTATCCATTTGAACTCAACATATGTGAAGATATTTGCTGTTCCATTTTTTGAGCTTTTCTATATGATCAGTGTTGAGAGCAGAAAGCACTTCTCAATATTGATCAATATCACTAAAATAATCGTATATAGTTAGATCTAACATTCTGATCATCGCGAATATCGAAATCTGTATAATCCACTATCACCCCACCAAAAGTATAGACATGAATCACCCTTACAGTGCATCATAATTATATCGTGTAAAGTTGTCCATGGTCATTATCAACATACTGCCTGGCATTACTGCATAACGGTTCATGTTGGCATGCCTATCAGTACGTCAAGATAGAAGATACCAATGTGAAAGGTAGAGATATACGGAAAAAATCAATCAAAGTGATATGAAGTCGAGGAAGGACAACAAGAAAGAATAAAACAATGATGGAAATCAGCATAACGATTCAGGTAAAGATAATGTTAGAACCCATCTGCGTCGAGAATGATTCTGAGCCGTGTCACATAGAGTTTCTGACCACTGATTTCATTTGTAACTCGGAGGCCAACTGGGAAGTATGCACTTCCCTACTAACGAAGCTCAGACCAACAGTCAGAAATTTCATGAACTGATGCCATGTTTCAGTCTTACCACGTTAAACCTTTTACAGCTTACGCCTACCTCACATATCATCACGCGACAGGGTGGACAGTGATTAGACATGTGTAACACATATCTTAGAGACCTATGTCGATAAAGGTTTACAACCTCACAAACTGACTTCCCTCAATCTAAAATTATATGTCGGACTTTTGCAATACTGACGTGGTGGCACCACGACACATCCTATGCTACGAATGCGACGGTGGTCAGACAACTGAAGCCCTCCCATGTCCTCCACGTTTAATAGTTGTGTTTCACAGCCATACAGAAGGACAGAACATACTGCAACACAGTGCACTCGGCCCTTAATAGGCAATTGAATGTCATAGTGGCGCCCTTAATGCTGTGAGTTACTATAAATCAATTGAGCCTTTTGTATCCGCACAGAGATTTCATCGGTTATTGATCCACCGGAGCTGATCCGACTTCCGGAGTAAGTGGAGTGATGAATACATTTAACCAATTCACTCCCTATTTTCATTCCTTTAATAAGTCCAAAAAGAGAGCGAGAATCACACTATAGTGAAATGGCGTGGATCCATTTCATTCTGGGCTTTCTCATCAAGCTGCTTACAAGCTAAAACAGTTTTGACATCAATTTATACAAAATATTTGCATGCTGGAATCAATTAGCTAGAAAATTACCAGCCTGAGGAAAATATATTACTGGTATTAGGTAATTGAATACACATGAGTTGAGTGAATAAATATGCAAGAAATAACCTTAAGTTCGTCAATATATAGAAAGAATCAAGAAATTTCCTAGACGGGGATTTGTGCAAGAGGATCACACAAATGTATTCTACATATGAGAAAGGTTAGACAAGATATATATGTAGAACAGATCACAGGATTTAAATTAGCTACGAAAATGAGATGAGTAGAATTCAGACAACAAGGTCAAGAGAGTTAAGCGCACTGCCAATAAGTGTGGATGAATCGATAATCACACGTATAAAACTTCTTGGTTGTAAGCAGCACAAAAGTGTTCACAATAGTAAACACAAACTGAACTGTTTCTTTCTGGATACATCAGTTCGGTTTTAGTCTTTTAATGGCTACCGCCCCAGCAAGATACAACAGATTCAAATCCAAGACGTATCTCAAACACCCTAGAAATCCCCACGCAAGATGTCCAGAAGACTCCGCTTCTTGTCAACATCACCTGACAGGGCTATGTCATCTGTGTAATTTATGTCTACTGAGGAGTCTTTTGTGACAGGGTTAATTCCTCCTGAGTCAAAGGAGGGAAGAGGCATCCAAAAGCACAATGAAATTGGGTAAAAATGGAGAGAGTGGATTTCCTCAATGGGCACTGCTTGACGTACACAACTCATCTGATACCTCACCGTAGACTCTGATACACCCACAGTGTCTAAATACACAAGCTCGAACAGTGTGATGTACATACTTGGTATTGTTTTAAGTGGGAGATATTCTTATAAGACTTCTCGATCGACCCGGCCAAATACTGCCTTTAGGTCACGAAATACAGCTTTTGCTGGGTTTCTGTAAGTGTGCTTGTTTTCCAAAACTTGGGGGATAGTGAATATCTGGTCGATACACACACGACCGTGCCTGAAATCTACGTGGTTGTATTGGGATTGATGCTCCCGAACTCCACGTAGACGTTTAATAATCAAAATTAGAATCGTCGACACATTCTCAGAACTAATTCCCCTGTGATAATCACAAGAGCACTTTTTGCCTTGAAGACTGGGGACATTCAGTGATTGAGATCAAATGAAGGGAATCATATCTAATTCCTATACATTAACTAACATTTTATTCTGCCTAACCATTAATCCTAGACCATCGCCGTTAAATACCTCTGGTGCTGACCCATCGGGACCTTCTACCTTTCCTCGTTTCAGTTTGCTTTCAGCCTAATCAACTTCTGCAAGCATTCAAGGACCTTTATGTATTCCCGTCAAGAACAAACTGTATAGCGGTCAGTTAGAGAGTGTCTGTAGGTCAGTTAAACTGCCGCGTGAAGTGCTTAGTCCGTCGTTCCAATCGTCTCTGAGAGTGAATTATTAGGCCCATCCCTCTCCACTAGGGTTTCAATGACGATTGACTTTGTTGCTCTAGTTACCTTGATAAAATCTAAATGACTCGGTTGTTACTTATCGCTGCTACCTCTTTCACCCCTCTGGGCTCCGCTGCCACCACTGTTCACTGTTTTTGCATAGATTCTTTGTTAGTCTATGTTTGAGGTGCTTCTCCTCCTCATTGAAGAAGGATAGATCAATGTTTCACTCACAGGGAAGACGACTAGGACGACGGGCTGAACACCTCGAGGAATAGTTCAAATGACCTCTAGCTTCTATCTCTGCCCACTAATCAGTCGGATCCTTAGGCGAACATTGAGGCGGGACCCCAAACACTTGTAGAAGTCGATAAAACGGTAGGTCGCACGAACGTACTCAGTTGCTTTGTGCAAATTCATGCAGCAGGCAATGAGCCACACCTTTTGCTTGAGGGCTAGTGATACTAATTAACTGTCCAAACCTTGGTAGATGAGGCGGGGCCTGAACCCGTGACCCAATGGTTGGTAGTCATCTTCCTAAACCACTGAGCCATAGGTCCACAGTAGGCAGCCTAAAATGACGAAGAGCAGCAGAGCCAGATGAACTAGTTCCAGAAGTATTTAAAGATGATAATCGAAGGATTTTATTCAAGTTGATTGGAGAGTTAACTAGTGTGTGAGTCAGATATGAACCCCTCTGACCGATCTCAATCACTGATTGTCTCAGTATTCAAGAAAAGCGAAAAGTCCTCCTGTGATAACCACAAAGGATTCAGCCTGATGAATTTAGTGTCTAAGATTCTGAGTCGACCTCGGGAAAATCAAACCCTAGAAAGCCAATGTGGATTTCAGACCTTCCCGTGAATGCACCGATCAGATATTCACACTCTACCAGGTTATGGAACACGGGCACTCGTACTGGCACCCGACGCTAGCTGCATTTCTTTACCTGAACGTGGTATTTGACTATGTCAATCGACAGGTCTTATAGGAACTATTCTCACTGGAAGAAGTACCGAGTGAGTGCACCACTCTGTTAAAGGCTCTTTACCTGAACACCGGTGGGCATTTTAGAACCTATGGTGAGTTTTCAGGTGAATTGTGTACATCGAGTGGTTTCCGTCAAGGATACCAACTTTCTTCATTCCTATTCAATTTTATCATAGACGTTCTTTTCAAGGTCTCCCTCTCGTCATCTGACTTCAGAGGGATAGATCTAATCATAGGAGAATCCTTGGTGGATCTAAAATACAAAGATGACATAGTCCTGTTAGATGAAGAGTCTGACAAAAGGCAGAGTCTTCTGGATACCTTGAGTGACAATTTTAGAATGTTTGAAATGGGTTTCTCACCACCCAAATGCAAATAGTTGCTCCAAGACGTCTTCAAAGATGCTCCAGCTAACAATAGGGAGTGAAGTGGTTGAGGGCGTTGAAAACTTACTCGGGACGTCGAGTCAGTCGTAGGTTTTGGTTGGTTGGATACAGATGGCTCTATTTGTTTTTGCCAACCTAAGCCATCTGTGACGCCGCCACAATATCCGATTGTCTACTAAGGACTAATTGTACTGTGCTGCAGTTCGCTCTGTTCTGTCATATGACTGTGAAACACAACCACCAAAGGTAGAAGACATGAGGTTTCTGGTGTTTTACCACTGTTACCTTCGTAGCATAGGTCGTGTCGTGGCGTTGCCTGTCAGCGAAGCAGAAGCCAGGTGTAGAGTTTTAGAAAGGAGAGGAAAGTCAGTTTATCTAATTGTGAACCTTCATCGACTCAAATGTCTGGGGCATGTGTTACGCATTCCTAGTCACCATCTGCCCCATAACACAATGTTAGCTGAAGTAGATTCAGACTGGGAAAAGGCTCAGGGTGTTCAAACTAAAACATGGCATCAGTGCATGAGGTTTTTGACTTTTGGTCTGAATTATGTAAGACGATCCAGACCAGCTGCTTGAGGTCCACGTGATAACAGAAACCAGTGGTTGAAGACTCTACTAATCTAAGTGTAAAACTTGGGCACTGCGATAGGATGTAATTACATATTAGATTTGTTTAAATATAGCACACAGTGATATAGTGTTATTTACTTGGCGACGCTTCGAGCATTAATTATTGCCCATAATCATATCACATTGATATGATTATGAGCGATAATTTATGCTCAAAACGTCACCAAATAAACAATGTTATATCACTACTTGCTACATATCAAATAAGCAAATCTAACATGGAAGTTGGAGACTCTAGGTAATATCGCTCAAAATCGATGTCAGTAGCGTAGATGTATTTACACTTAATTTAAATGCTATAATGTATTCAGCATTTTTTTCTTTCCTTTACTACTTTCTGCTGCTTCTGGCCCATTTTTCTTTCTGTCATCGTATCCATTTGTTACTTGATGTGCTGATATGAGGTGTGAGAACTTGGACCCTTACGTGGTAATGCCTGGTCATGCATAAACATTGATGATCATGCTCCTTACTGTGCTTGGAGCCTCCATGAATGTGGTAACATGCGTCCAACAATTCATAGGAAGCTACTGAGATTCACTGGTTCTCTCCTACCTCTTTCTGATGGCCAGTAACGGTCTTCAACGCTCTTTTACAGCACGTAGAAGGTGACGCTAATCTCCTTCGAAGTGATTGTTGTTTTGTTCTGATAGCTGTCAGTTTAGTTCTTCGTCAAAGCAGGCTTAGTATTCTCATCATCAAACTGCCCTCGAGATGGTATTGTTGCTGTAGTTTCTGTACGTTCATTTATGTGTAGACATGCGAGTGATCACTTTAATCACGTTTCATAAAAAGCGGTTATCTTACACTGGCGACAACTGATTGCCACACAGGTTATTTTTCTTTAACGGTGAGTTGGAAATCGATCACAGTAGTGCAGGTATATGCACACTTTGCATATTTTAAGGTCTTAGAGATTTCGTTTGCCTTTCTTTTTATCGCATCTATTCATAAACCTTGGTCTGCTTTAATATCGTCTTTTCTATGCGTTTCTTCCTTGCATGCTGCTGTTAAATGATGCAACTCAAACCGATTCACTTCTGTCCCAGGTTCTACGTTGATCTGTTTATCCCTTTATATCTAAAATTCCTCCTGGCCAGAAATAGGTAGTTGTCGGAACATAGTCTAGTCAGTCAATCGCCATCATCAGTTCGTTTGAATGGGATTCCAAAAATGACACCTAAGTACCCTTACCTAACTGGACCTACCTAGTTGCACATTAAAATCGCCTCCTACGAGAACCACCTGTGAAATTTCAGTCTTTAATAGGGGGTATTTAGTTTTCAATAGGACTAACCTTTCTCTTTGAATTGCAGCTAGTCAGTCTTTTTTAATTTGACATGCGTTTTGTACCTTTCAAATGTAAGACAGTGTTCCTAGATTACCATAAATCAATTCCTAGTTTACATATATGAAGTGAAGTTGTGGAACTTGTTGACCACTTCACTGACTTGAGAAGTTGCTCGAGTTTGGATGTTATGGTGTCTGATGAAATCTCCGCTTGTATACTAAAGACCTGTTTGTCATTTGCCAACTTACACCATCTTCGACGCTGACAACAAACCTCACAGTACTGATGCCACTTCTTGGTGTGGTTCACTATGAGTCTGCTTATAATCCAACATTACTTTGACTAACATTGCACGTTGTGGTAGGCGGAGGTTCGTTATGCGCAACACATGTCCAAGTCACTTCAATCGGCAAAGGTTCACAACCTCATCGATTGACTTACCTATCTCTCCTAGTACCCTTTTGCCTAACCTCGAAATGGCCCACATGGTGATTTCATCATTTGTGAACAATGCTACGAAGACGCTTTAGTTTGGAAACTTGTAATATTGATAACACTAGTCTTTTGAGCTTGTCAAAGGAACTAACTCCGAAAGACATTGGTTTTTATAAGTCAATGCAAAATCCAGGTATTTGATAACGTTTTAGGGCAGATGGCTTTGACCTTCCAGAAGACTCTTAAAGACCATTCAAGTAATTGACAGTCACGCCTCAATTACGTTACCATATAACTTCAGTTTGAGTGGAACGCGTAGTTGGCTCATCGTCCCTCACTCAAGCAGAAAAGACTATTTCAAGCTTGAAGTAAACCAAGTAGCAAAGCCTGGAGATTTTTCTTGAGAAGATTTTAAGAATGGCAGTTATGAATTTCTGGTTACGATATATATGGTATTATTCAGAAGCCAACAATTATTGTGCTAAATCTTCAGTGTCGCGACACAACTCAGTCACCTTGTGCACATCTGTGCTGTAGACAATGAGCCACGTCTATTGTGTGAGGGCTAGTGATACTACCTGGCTGTCCAAACCTTGGTAGGTGGAGCGGGGCTCAAACCCGTGACCCAATATTTGATAATCACCTCCCTAAACCCTATTATCTTCGATATAAGTTTACAAAAAAGAAAGAAAGAGCTTCTCCAACCACAGAGAAGTTGGGTTGACTAATCTGAACTTGATTGATATCTGGTACCTAGAAGTATCTTGTTAACACTCAACCCATGAATAGCTTATAGCTCATAGACCAGATTTTACTCTAGCAGATTGTAGAATAAATGCATACTGGTAGCTAACATTTACCATTCCGTCAGACACTATCGATCTAGAAAACTTACAGCGATATGTAACTGAAAGAAATGTCGCGAAAAGACATATTACAAAATCCTTTAACTCAAACACATGTGAGCGTTTATGGAAATTTTTACATTCAGATGACAACAGATAATGGTGTCCCTTTGGGATATTCGCCGTTAACATTCCCCTCCATTTATTTTACATTCTTATGAGTAACTGCATACTTCTAACTACTAAGTTATCGATATCCTGCCTAGAGAGCCTCTAGTCAGTTTGAAACATGTGCACAACCTTTCTGTTATGTAAAAACACAGAGAAAATTTAGAGTATTCTGTAAACTTTCAACAAAAATGTGAGCATGCCTTGACTATCTAAAAATTGCGAAATGCTGCTTTTGCGTTGGTCTGTGTAGTTTCATGAATTCTAGGGTGGAGAGTAAAATAATTTAATTCACGAAACACTCCACTAAATGTCAAAGTTGCATTCAGCCGAATATTATAGCTGATAACTGAATTTATGATGTCCACAGTACTGAAAATGCACCCTTTTGCTTATCAAAGTGTGGACAAACTGTGCATTAATCTGCTCTATGCTTTTGAGACAATTATTGAATGCTTATTAAATTGATAGGCTACAGATTCTGTATTACAGTTTCATATGGGACAATGAGGACACGAAAGTGAACAATATGAAGGTCAGTCAGAGGTCTCGATCAGAAAAGTCAGTCAGTTGATTAGGCAATGAAAAATTTGTATCTGATACACACTTTACGTATGCTGCACTACTTTGAACTAAGCCTACTGTTAGCAGGAGCAAGATTATATCGAGAAAAGATTCAGGGTGATCAGTTTTAACCATGACAGTAATTAACGAAGTCATAGAATGTCCTTTTAAGGTGTGTACAGTAACTAAATAAGATCTACAGGATCCTGAATACACTTCAGTTGTGTGTCCGTTGTATGCTATAATGGTCTACTGTGGAGTTTTATTTTTTTGTTGCGCATTGAAACAGTGCACTTTTGTTATACCCAAGTGCAACTATTGGGTTAGTTTCGCTGTAATTAATAACTTTATTCACGCATGTCTCTGACTATTTCGTGTAACACTAAAATAAAAGATGAGATGGATAAAATGATGTCTAAACCAATATTTTATGAATAAAGTTTTCTGATAAATGTTATCTTGGTGTACCTATTTATTTTGGCTTGATGTTTGAATACCGAATCGGATATCTGTTTCAGGCACTATTTCCTGGCTGTAAATGGCTGGCACGGTATGCATGGTGCAAACAAATCTATTATGTTGTCTTTAGAATCCAATTGATCACAGAAGAAAATGGGATAGGGCACATTTCGAAAAATTAGCGAGCGACAGGCTTAGCAATGAGTTAGAGGCTATGCGAAATGCTCGCAAGGAGAAAGAAACAATCAAAAAGGAATACTTAAGAGCTCGTGACTACACAGTAAGTCATCTGTTAGCTATAGTTACTTATTGCCCTAAAGATTGACTTAGAATCTAACATTAATAAATCCCAAGTGATTGCAAAGACGGGTCCAGGCTCTTCACAGGCAGGTTACTACTGTGAAGTTTGCGACTGTGTTGTAAAAGATTCCATCAATTATTTGGACCATATTAACGGTAAAAAGCATCAGAGAAATATGGGAATGTCTATGAGAATTAAGAGGTCAACGTTAGAAGAAGTTAAAGAAAGGTAATTCTTCGTAATATTTTAAAACATTTCCCAGATTTCAGTTGCACAAACAAAAATCTGAAGAGAAAGCAGAAGAATATAGTTTAGATGAGAGGATGCGACAAATCGCCGAGGAAGAAGAAAAAATGAAAGCTTATAAACAAGAAAAACGAAAGGAGAAAAGACGTAAGAATGAAGAACTATTCGAAGATACTGAGGTCGCAGCTGCGATGGGGTTTGGGGGTTTTGGTAAAAGGGCTAAGTAGTTCATTACTATTGTACAAACGTGTAAATATCTAATTATTTTTTATCTGCCCAGTTTCGTTTTTTCATGTACAATGGATTCGATACTCTATAATGAATATTTGGTTTGCCTATCGTGTTTGTTTTTCCGCAAAGCGTTAACAGTGGCACTTTACACACTTAAACCCCCCTAAATAGTTGAATTTGGAAACTCTACACTTATAAAGCCATTAGATCTGTAGTGGTAGTAGTGCAACTCAGCGAATACGTGCAGGTTTGCTGCTAGGCATTAATAAGTCACATCTCATTAGTTGTGAGAAACAAGATATATTTAGCTAAAAATATATTTGAAATATTTAGTCCAGATTTTATAAGATTGGACGGGATTATTATTGAAATAAATATTCAAACCTGATGTATAGTTGCAGGCTCAAACCGTATATGACGTATTTTAATAGTCCATAAGATCTATAACGTTGGATTCTTTCGGCTTAACATCCTTTCCTTCCGCATAGCCTTGAATCTCGCCTCACGAAACAGAAATATTGCACATATCAAGGCGCATATCTAGTTTTTAGAAAAGTTAGAAGAAAAGTTTTGAGTTGGGCATTGATAAAACGTCTGAAATAGTCAATTTTCAACGCGTATCATATTCAAAGCAATATCAGGAAATCAAAATAAAATAAAAACTTATAAGGGTCTGAGTATTGTTGTGCTGGGAACTTTTTTCATAGTACTTTAAAAAGCACCTGAAAGTCTTTTTGTAGTGACATCGTATTTTCGAACCTTAATTTGTCTTCCTACTTGACTTTTTAATTCACTAATCCCTTAATCGTTTATTTTACGCAAAGTTGGCTATAACATTTGTGATCAGATTGCTTTAAATTTACTCTGTGAATATATTAGAAAATCTGGATGAAATATGTCGCTATTCCAGTAATTATCTTGAATAAAACTGATTTTATTCGTGATAAAATTCTTTAGATCATTAGAAATCTCGATTCTGATGTGCGCAGTCGTGTCTAGCAACAAGCTAAGACTTTTAATATTCGAAAGCCTGAACAAATCTCACTAACCTTCGTTTTTTAGATTCTTCCTTTTCCTATACACTATGTCTGCCTTGATATTACTCTTTCTTCACATACTAGCTGTATGCATGTTGCTGTGAAGGGTGGCTACTTGAACCGATGCACTTTGTATGAGTTTCTACATTGCTTTTGTTGGTCTGTTTAACTTGTAATCTTATATGGTTGGGATTGGTGCTGGGATGATTGAATAAAACGTTTCACTGATGCACTATTGTACGTCTAAATTTGTCCTAATAAAGTGAACTAATTGGCTTAACTAGTTAGCACCATATTCACTGTTTAATCCCAGTAGACTTCATCTTTCTTACCTAGGAGAAAGCCTGATTGTAAAAACGTTACAACATTGTAGCTAAACTGCTGTTGGCCAAAAACCACTTGTACTGAAGTGGACAGCTGTCGTAAAAGGTTAATTTTATCAGTGCAAACTGTTTGGAATACTATTTGTGTATAAAAATTAAGACTCCGAGTTACGTAAAAGTAGTTTTAGGATTCAATCCCACCTCGAGTTTACTAAAAAGGGATGATTGCAACAAGTTAAACTAATTACTGCACAGTTAGAATGCGGAAAGTGATTTGTACATCATTAACTCCTGTTACGAAAACATAACTAATAGAATTAAGACAATGTTTGAACATCTCAGAATAGGTAAGGCAGTTATTGTCTCTTTCTACTATAGGATTCGTTTTGCAGTTGCAGGAAATTGTGTAGTTTATAACAACCTTAAGACATGACATAAATAACCAGAGTAAGGTCAACTGCAATACCTTAAAGGATTTTGGTTCTTATCCACATCCTTCATCCGACATCAAAGGTAAATGAATTGGCAAAAGCGTTCAACCATTTCACTCTCAACTGTTAGACAGGGGACCAGTGAATATCCGTCCGGAAACAATAATTTTTTAAGGAGGGAAATGCCTCCCAAACATTTTCAAACTGTTACTCAAGATATCCAGAAGACTGCATATTGACATGATAGTACCGTGTCGTCTGCATGCTCTAGGTCTACTACGAAATCTCTCGTACCTAGATCGACCTCTAAAGTCAGACGACGAGAGGGAGACTTCCGTAAGTTTGTCTGTAATGAAGTTGAATAAGTAAAGAGAGTGGACATTATTAAAGAACACCACTATATGTATACAACTCAGCCGATCCCTGACCGTGGGCTCTGATACAACATATCCGAATATATAAGAGTTAATATTGTGGTGCACCCACTTTATTGAAAGACATTGTTACGAAAATCCCCGATCGACGAATTGGGCTGCTGCCTTTAGTTCGCGAAATACAGCTGTGATCAGTCGTCGGTAGGTGTGCCTGTGTTCCAGATCCTGGAGAAGGGTGAATATCTGGTCGGTACACTCACGACTAGGTTCGAAATCTGCCTGGTTTTCTCAGGCTTGTTTTTTAAGAGCTCCAGTGAGACCTCTAACAAGTATAGAACCTAGAATCGTAGATTATATTATGGTTCACAATTTATTGTTGTTGGTAATTCTCCTGGAACACAGCAACTGTTAAAGACGCTAACTGATGCACGAATATGAACTATCAGCCATCAACGTTCTGCAACTTGCCATTTGATTTCCAAATCCAGTTAATTAGTGAAAGAGACACATTGAAACGATTAGAACATGTATTCGGACTGAAGACCGAAATTATCCGACAAGATACGTGTAAATGTACAAAACCTAAAAAGCGTAGGCAGCCTAATCATAATGTCAATAAATGAGAACAATAATGGATGCGTGAAGGACATTGTTTATTGATGAGTTGTTTGTCAGTCTAACTGAGTTGCAATTAGCACATAGTAAATTTTGACTGGTCCATTTCTGGACCAGTTGGTTCATTCGCTTATCGGACCGATTTCCCTGAGGTTATCACAGGATATTTCCTCGCCTTTCACGAAGACTGGGAGAACCATATCTGATTCCCATACACCAACTGACGTTTCAGTCAGTTTAACCACCAATCCTAGACCACCGTCCTTAAATGCCTCCGGTGCTGACGCATCAAGACATGTTGCTCTTCATCGTTTCAGCTTGATCAACATCTAAAAGCGTTGAACGGCTTTCATGTGTTCCGTTTAAGAACCAACTGGATGGCGGCCGATTGGAGAGTAGCTATCGGTTAGTTAAATTGTTCCTTAAAGTGTTCTACCCATCGTTCCAGATGTCTCCCTTGTTGGTGAATTGTAGATCTATCCTCTTTCAATATAGTTTCGATAACCATTGACTTTTCTCACCCCCACTTTCTTTGATAAGTCTAAGCAGCTACCTGCTGTTACCTTTCACCACAGCCTTTTCCACCTCTTCAACCCGCGCCACCCACCACTGCTCATGGTCGTTGCATAAATTATTTTTAGGTTTACGTTCGCCTCGCTTCTCATTGTGCTTGGAGCTTACAAGAATGCATTCACCCCTACCCAGCAGCTCATAGAATTCTACTGAAATCCAGTGATTATCTTTCACCCTTTTCTGAATATCATTAACGGTTTTCAACACTATTTTCATAGCAGACTGTAGATGGTACCAGACTTCTTCGATAAGTGCCTATCTAGTTCTTCGCTAAGACAGGCTTAGTATTCTCATCAAACTGCCCTTGAAATGGCATTGTTACTTTTGTTTTCCTAGATCCACTCGGACTAATGCGTCACCGCTGTCCAGTTGTGCTGCAGAAACAGAGGCAATTCTTTCGTAGACCTTCTACAGCGATAACTAGTAGCTATATGATTTATACGTACACATGATTGAGTTGAAGTCGTTGGACATCACGTTACACAGTGTCTTTTCTCTCAATTTTGCGTTGGCCAGAAGTAGGTGGTCGTCTGAACACAGTTGTAGCAGGCAGCCATCGTCATCTGCTTATCCAGCTGGAATTCCGTAAGTGTGACAACTTAAACCAATACACTTGTGTACAAGATTCTACGTTCATTTACCTATCTGTCTGAAATTACTTGCTGCAACAACCACGTCTGAACGTATGGCTTACAGTAGGAAGCTACACAGTTTTCTGTAGGACACATCTTTCACTTCATCCGAACTGCAGTCAGTGGGTGCGGAAGCAAAGATTGCAAAGAAAGTGGTGAGTTCCACTACTGTTTTCACTTCTCACTAAGCTGGTCAACCGAACAGCGTATAGGTGACTGTCTACTATGATCCAGTCAAGCAGTGCACTTTCGCATCAGCTCATAATGCTATACATACACCTCTAAGACGGCGAGAACTGACTATTGAATCTCTAGAAACTCGAATGGTAAATTTTGCGGATTCATCATATTGGCCAGCTGAGTGAGCAACTGCAAAATGGTCTTGCATGCGCGTCTCATCAATATAGCATACGTCAACGCCTCGAGATGCCAGAATTTGGGCTAGCGAGGTCTGTTGGCCAATTTGATGAAGAGTACGAGCATGCAAAGCGCTTACATGCAGTTTGGAGCTTCGCTTCATGAAGACATCGATGCTCTTCCGCAAAATTGAGTTATAAACGGGAGCTGGAAGAAGTTAAAGATGATGTAGGGATGTTGACCGGGAGATGTGTGGAAAGATTAGAAGTTAAGAATGTGGAAGATGAATAGTGATCTGAGGGACAATGAGTACTGACATGGTTGTGAGGATGGTTGACACTTCCCCGCTGCGCACACCATGGTTACTTCTAGAGTTGCATGGAACATAAACTGAATTAGTAATATCGGTGGATGACTACAGAACTCAAGGGACAACTGCTTGATGTCAATCACATACGGTCATTCTGGAAGTTTGAAGTTTAGCTGTGGTTGGTTTACATTCAACTAAAAACCTACGCCTCATTCTGTCCTCCAGCTGACCTAAGAGTGTAACCTTCTAGGAGCAACGGCTGTACCCAGTACTGTTCGAATTATTAATCTGGTTACCGACTCCAACCGTCACGCCATGCATGGAGCTGTAGTTGGCTTCACAATATTTCTTTTTATGTTTCTTTAAGTAATACAGCGGATCAGTTTATTGGTTTTTGAAACATTTGATTGCAAGGAACTTTGGTCATGAAGGTAATCTAGATACAGAAACACGTCGTAAGGTAGGAATTAATTTGACCGCTAGAAACACTTCAACTTTGGACAACTACCTAATGCTAGAAATCAAGTGCGATTGGTGACTTTGCATGTATATACACATGCATTTGATAACCAACTCAGAAGATAATGTCTGACAGCCACACTCACCAAGTGAAGGCTAATTATGCTGTGCAGGTATACAATCAAAAGCGACCGCTGGCTTCGCTCCTTACTTTTGTTACTGCCGATTCTCAGACTTACCACGAAATATACAGCGCAGTATGTAACTTTGACTTCTACTTATAACACAGGATAATCTAATCATTTGCATCACACATGTACTATCCTGTCCGATTTCTTGATACTAGCTAATGATTTTCATGCTGACTTGTCAATATTTTAAATGTACTCCAGTCTTTTAACTCTAGAGGAAGCCAGCAATCATGAAGCACAATAAAGCTGTCCATATAATTTCATAACCATTTCTTACCTTCCTTGGAGAAACTAATAAAGAGTTAAATAATATTCCACTGAAGAGGAACTTATAGTTTTTTTATATTTCGTCATCGATGAAATGATGCAGGATTTCGGTGGGTGCATTATGGAAGGATATAAGCAGTACGTACGGTTAAAGGTTCAAGAGTTCGTTCCACAGCTTCAAGTTATGATGTCTCTGATGGGTTTAAGCCCTCGACTTTCAGTCACTGAGTCTTGAATTCAAAACCTACATCGCCTGACTCGAGCTAAGCTGTAAAGTAGTGTCATATATTCTCAAAAATTCAGCTTGGATCGTAACCCAGTACATTCGAATGAACCAGGTTGATCTACATTTGTGTTTGCCTTAATGTCATGAAAAAAGAACTTCGGTTTAATAATGAGTTTACTTCTACAAAGTTGCTGGGTTTTATTTTGGTTTGTACAGAATTATCCTTAATTAGTTAGCATTAGGTATTTAGTTCTACACTAAACAATTACTAGCTTGCCGATTAGTGGATTCTGAAATATGTTGACCCAAGTGCTTGATGACACGATACACTTATGATCTCGGTGTTATTTCTACCAATTTTCTATGTTCACAAACTGCTACAACAGTGAATACTACTAAGGGACATTTTAAATACCACCACTGATTACAAATAGCAAGTAAGTATGGAGAATCACATGCTTACCAATACAATGAAAACACAAAGTGCCAAAGCACCCATAGCTCTGGCGTAGTTGTTTATGTAACTTTTCAAATTATCAAAACACCCCTGTAAAAAATGATCACTTGTTATTAAGATGAATTACAGCATAGTAGATAGCATCATTGTGAGGTCCATGACTTCTGTTTGGCGGTCCGTATTGCCATGTCTGACAACGTTTCTTGTCACGATAAACACCTGTTGGCCAACCAGTCAACCCGTCAAGTTTTTTTGCACAACAAGAATCTGGTACGAACAGATAAAATAGACTTGATTCTTAGGCATTTACTGAATATGAATGAGGGTGTTTAAATACCTGGTAATTTAGTATTCGTTTCGTATAGGTCCAGGTTGACTATCAGATCCCACCAAGAGCCGTTATAAACGTTCCATCCATTGTTGTCAACTCCGCAGCACCGAAGCTTGCTTTGAACTAAATCCCATGCATCTGTTATTATTCCATGCCGCCCATAGTGATTCTTTAATGTATCCATCATTACTTTTCTAGCAGATTCGCCAAGCTAAATTATAGCTCATGTTATGTCACTTCATGATGTAACTTACTGAGGATTGGAAAGATAAAACTATTGTTCCTGCAATCAGCAAAAGCAGCGCCAGTAAACATAAAACAAAAATATACTGAAGTACCGTTCACGATAATATGCTACTCCTACAGAAACTATCAGGCACGTATTTTCCTTGTCAGCTGCAATATATCCACAGAGGGCTATCATCAAAATGATAAGTCCCAAAAATATCAGCATGTATACACCAGATGTGTAAAGAGACGAACCGACAACCTCTGACATATTTCCATGGTCAATAATACAGACAACTCCCAGTGATATTAGGGCTACCCCGAACAACTAAATTTTTTTTAAATTTTGAAATCAGCGTTACAATAGAGACACCGTTGAAGAAAAGCAGTATTAAGGCAAATGCCCTTCCGGAAACATTGCTCTTGAACATAATGTGGACAGGTATTTGAATTATGCACTGTTTACTTCACAGTAACCTTCAGTGGTTCAGTGAATATCCAATGTCTGTTTAACGGGCTTGTGTGAACTAGTTGGTTTCTTCTTGGTCTTGCAGAACGGTCCCAGGTCTTTGGCGAATTCCGATGCAGTAGATCCGGCCACTCGTCTGCTACAGCCTTGGTATGCAGAACAGGAGATTAATTGTTGGTTAGTTCGCCTTGGACTGTGGTACAGTTGGCTTCTTCAAATGTCGAGTTGCCAGACAGTTGTTCCCACTGGTCGTTAAAGCGGGTTGGGGATACTGAAGAGAAAACCTTGAAAGAAAAATCTATGCGAGTAAATAGGGAAAGAAAAGCGAACTAATGGAGTAATCTACTTACACCCAGGTAAGGCGAAAAGGGGTGCAAAGATATGGAGAACTTAGGTGGATAATGCTAACCCATGGCAAGCGAAAAGGGCTTAGAGGAAGCAGCAAACAAAACTCGATATCTTTTAGGCGGGTGAGTGAGTGGCCTCAAATGCCATAGTGACATTTGTTGAAGAAACCAGTTTTCTCTTTATATTTTGAAAAACCAACTCAGCTGCAACACCAAAGCGTAAGTGGGTGTGTCAGCAGTTGTCCTAGCATAGTTAGACAACCGTTTCTGAGCACTCATGTCTTTCCAATATCTCTTCACGAGCCTGCGCAAACCGGCTGATTTCTTCCTGCCTACTTCTAGGCCTTGCGGAGCCGTTCCATATCTTCGGGAGATTCTTGAAGCTGGGTCCTTTTGTTTGCCTCTACATCTTTTGCGAGAACGGAAGTTAGTTCCATTCTTCCGCACTCAGCTTCTGAAGATGCAATCGTTTGTGGCCTTTTCCTCTGTGAAGTTTATAGACTGTGGAAGTAAATTGGGGAGGTGCTTTAAAGATCAGTGGTCTTTTTGCGACTTCTAACTGTTGTGCAAATCTGTATGATTTAGGCGCAAGTCAAAGTAAAGTCACTTTGTGATGAAAAAAGGGATAAAGCAGGTCTACAGGCATGATAATATTCAATGTCACTGGGACTTAACATCTGAGGAGGGGGTGAAACGACCAAACCTAGGCGTTTTGGTGGGCCAGCCAGGTTAGAGACTCCCTTTGTAGCATAGAAGTAGGCCGTGTGTACGCGTGTGGTGCACACTCCTGGCTCCAAAATGCAACTAGAACTAAAATAGATGGGTTGAATTAAATTAACCAAATAAACCTCTACCTCGCCTCTGTATGCTCTATGTGTTTGGAGTTTTGTTTTAACGAGCATTCATCCAAGCAGGCTTCGACACCGTTTCGTTCTCCCTCTGCGCTGGTTAGCACGCACATACTCAGAGTCCCTGGTTCAGATATTCTAGCCATTCATTACCATTACATTTATTCTAACTAAACATATTACTTCTTCGAATACATTCCTGAAACCAGTTCTTTTGATTTGCTTTTCGTTATCAGTACCTGCACGTTAGGTAAGTCACTGGCTGAGCCGGTACTAGCGTACACCAAGTTAAGCAGGGTTGGTCAAACGTTACGGAATGGTAACACAACCAGTACACAGATCCACAAATGTGTGATTATGTGACTATCTTTGGATCACGCAATGCGAGAGCTATTTCCATTTCCTGCAGTAAGGCACCTCATAGTGAGCATACTCCTAATGAAAGGAAGTTCTTCTGACCTTGTTGTTAGCTGTTTGGTGCACTACCCCTACAGGGTTACTGGATGATTTTATGCTCTGAGTTTGAAATGTCTGCTTGCAATGATACTTCACCGGATGAACAAACCAGTGGGCTGTTACCACTTCAGTGGTTTCCTGAGGTGGTCAAGGATGAATTTCTGAAGCTGCCAGGGGCCTTCAGAATAAGGTTTCCACCCCAAACTGGCCTAAGTGCTTAGGCGCCGAAGGGATCAGTGTGTTAAAAACCACGGGGTGTGATCCTGCGAAGCTTTTGACCATCTTGAGGGAGAGCATTGGTGGGGCCCCAAGGTGCCCTCGAATGAAGCGCGTACCAGAGTTTGTCCCTGCAATCATTTCTTCATAGTTCGTTCTTGCCGTGCTGACGCGGAAACTGACTTCTGGAACTTTCCTTTTAGTTATCTGCGGCAGTGTACGACGATTTGTGGTGTAGTCGACATTACTGACTTTAGCAGTTTGAAGGCGCACTACTTTGCGCTGTTCCACGTTATCACTTAGATGATTTTTTGTTGCCCAAGATTCCATTTTTGACAGGTCGCCTTGAAGTTGTTCCGGAATACCATTGTCATCTGTTCCCCCCTACATGTTGGTTTCTCCTTCAGACGGTAGAACTGGGGTGGAGACCCTTGTGCACAGGCCCTTTCTGAAGAGCGAAAGTACCAGTGAATCAGAGACCGTTCTCCAGGACACTCCAAATGTGGAAAACTCCCATGCAGACCAGGCCCTATGAACTATGGTGGAGAGTTCCCTCCAGGTACGCATTTGGCCAAAAAGCTGTAAATTCAGCGAGTCCTGCGCCCAGCCTTTTGTTCGTAAATTGTTATGTAGGATGACACCAAAATCTTTTCCTGGTTCTAGGAAGGCGGTATAGACTGTCTGCTTATTGTTCGAATTCTCTCTAATCACCCAAAGCGGGCGGTAGGTTGATGAGATAAAACTTTCGGTAGCTTTTCTGTTAAGATATCCTCCGTTTCTTTTCACTTCGCCCCACTGCAGCGGATGCATTCAGACCGGTGGTAGGTAGTTTCTCTTTAGCTACCACATTTGGTCAATTTGACATGGCCGGGTGGACCCTAACTTTTTACGATGTGACTGTCAATTATCGTCATGCCCACAGAGTTTTACTCGGCGCCACTTTATGCTCAGTCTCCTGTCAGGAACTGTATTTGGTATGCGGCTTGTACCATCTTAAGCGTTGTAACACCGCAAAGGTTCCAATAACCGATCTACTTCGCAACAATGGCTCCTGGCTTGAGATCTAGGCCCAGGCACATACCCACCCCACTCCACGACCTGGACCGATGTTGGCAAGGTGAAGCCTAACATCTGAGGAAGCTGGAATGAGCCAGGTTTAAGTAATCAAAACAATTCCGTGGTTAGCGTGAGAGTGAAGAGATCTGATTTCGCTTATTTCGCCTCTGAGACTCTTCACATGCCCGTACAGTAGGGCTTAAAACCTCCAGAGGTGGGTTTGGATTCCCCATTGGGTGTTATAGATGTAAGAGGTACTGTTTAAAAGCTCCGGCTTGACGCTGTCGGCCATTAGTAGCCATAAAGAGACAACTTTCCGGATCATCACTAGAGTCTGGGAAAGGTGTGGTCGTGTTGCAAGTGAAGTTGCGTCCACTAAGATTTTTCCTAGTTGTGGTGGAAGGCCACGGCGTCCTCAACGGTCGTCCGGTAAACCAGAGTCACCTGTCACAGCACCAGAATGCGCTTTCCAATTCTTTTTCCTTTCCGTACCAGGCCACGGGACATAGGTGAGCTCCGTATATGAGTCCACACCCACAGTTAGCAGCATCCGGATGAGGACGTTCTGTGAGCGTACTGGTTTCGATAACCCTGCCATCCTGCAGGCCGGCGGTTTATCAAGTCCAGGTTTGGTCCTAAGCAAACCGCCACTCTAAACCATGAGGGCGCCGCTACTTGATCGTGTGGCCATCTATCGGCTATAGTATCCCTTCCAAAGCGTGATGGTCTTGAGATGGAAAGTTTCTCCCCACCCTTCAGATGGAACATGGTTTGCCCGGCCTGGACTCGATGTGACGTATGCTGATTACTAGGGGCAGACGTTAGAAGGGGTGAACGGCTCTAGGCTCGTTTCAGGCTCCCCAAAGACAGTATAAGTGATTGTGGCCTGTCTCAAAGGGCTCGACCACCACTTCTTGATCGATGTGGTTTTACCAGGATTTGTTAGTTCCGGGGTTCAATGATATCCTTTTCACATATTCTTGTCTTCTTCTGTCCTCTCACCCAAAAGACTGTCACCTGACACAGAGCTGTTGAACAAGATAGTGAAGTTCCAGCTTCTGCCGCTAGCGTCTTTTGTGAGTGGTCCATCTGACTTTTTTCTCGTCCGGATTTCCGTCCCCATATTCACATTTGCGACACAAGTCCAGTCACCTTGTGCCTTCTGAGTCCACACAACCTCATGTCACAGGGTTGCCTCCACCTAGGGAAGTGACGCTTTGGCAATAATGGCACGTGTTTCTAAGTCGATGATAACAAAGGGGTTTACTGTACTCAGCCTAGCAACAAAGCACTGTGACTGGATATACACGGGCGTCGCCTAGAACTTGGTGTTTTACGTTTGCTTTCCTGTCTCATGTTTTTGATGACTTGTGCCTCCCTTATTATCGGCCCCGAAACTGACTGACGTCCATCGACCACATGAGATGCGTGTCTATTTTTGGTCGTCGGTCCATCACTATCCAACCAGACAGCACCCATTTTTGACGGTGGCCTTTCTGCCTCAGTGAACATTCCACCAAATAGTGCGCTACCGACACGTCACGACCGATAAGCAGTCCAGCCTATTTTTAGTATCCAATGGTCTGTTTGACATAAGCCGAGGGAACACGGATTGTGCATCGAGATTTTCCACTTTACAAAACAATACCACAAAAAGAATAAGGGTTGGAAGTAAGTTTCAAAGTGCACTACGACTGCTGAAACACTCATCAGTTTTTCAAAAGCTTATTATGCGAGAATATGTATAGGACAGAGAGCATCAGTTGTGCTCAAGATTCTCAGAAAACTAAGAAAACAATCAATTTTACCTAAAGGCAACAGCACAATTCCCATAGCGTATAGGATGGAATGAACCCTGGAAAATAGGCAAGAAGTATTGAGCAACAGTGAAAGATTGACCCATTTACCAAAAATAAGGGATAGAGAAGAGGAAGAGCATTTCTTATCCCATCGAGGTGCCAACTTATAAGTGGTCTAAAACTTCGTCGCGCGGGTGACACAAAGCGTATGAATAGAAAAGAGCGCAGCGGTGAAGTGATGCGGACATTTTGCCACCTTTGGAAAACCTGTTATCAGTGTGTAGGTGCACGGGTTGCAGGAGTGTCAGCAGGAATTAAAAGTCTGGCAACCGTTTAAGTCTGTGTGTCACTAGTCCATTACCTGTCTTTTAAATATCTCCGCTGGTAAGCTTACGAACCAGCCCAATAGCCACAGGATCGCCCAAGGTTTTCAGAGTCTCGCGGACGGCGAAACAACGTCAAGTGTCCTTCAGGTTGTGTCGTGGCCGTCAAAGACTACGGTTCGAATAGTTTGACCTCGATGACAGTGGCCGACGGCTGGTGAAAAGGTGGGTTTGAGCTCGGTACGCTCTGGCTGTCGGATAATTTTGAGGGATGCTATTGTGCTGCCCTCTAGAAGATTGTGAACCATCAGTTACACCGTCAGTGGCTGTCACCGTGATCCCTTAAACTCAGTAGCAATTCAATCTATTTTTCTCCCTTCCGAACTATTCTCTTCCCGTATTCCGGCTATGAGGAGGTAGGGTAGAAAACAGTACTGGGTCCCTGGATTCTTCTGTAGTCTTGTTTCAGTCACTGCCCACATTACCAATTTTTTGTGCAACCTTATTAATTTATGGATAAATTCGGAAGGACCAGTGCCAGGATATAGAGCTTCCCTAATGTGTTTCATTTCCTCATTTAAACTCTTTTCACCCTCCGAGATCGACTGACTAAATGTTGAGGCAAACCTATCCTATTCTACGCCGACTGAGACGACTTGAAGTCTGTATCTAAGAGAATATCATCGCAGCCGGAGAAGCATCTTGACCTTGCTTCATTCAAGGCAAGCTCCATAATGTATCCAAGTAATAAAGTTAAGTCTACCCTGCGCATTATAAAAAACAGTATAAAGCCAAGTGCCCTAAATCTTCTTGTTGCATGTATAAGTCTAAAATCTAGGAAATATCGGTCGTATTGTTTTTGTGTACAGGGCTTGTCGAATGAAAGTTCCTCTCGTCAACACCCAGCCGCCCAGTCGGGACCACCATAGCTGCAGCAGGCGAGTAGGTGGACCTACCACAACGTAATTCACCACAGATCTGGAACGGTCCTAAAAGACCTAGAAGCAGTGGAAAGAAGTGTATTGGCTCACACTGGCTCCTAGGAAGATGTTGCTTACTAGAAGTGCTCAAACCGTAGATTTTGAGCCGTAAGAGGAGGATTACAATTGAATAAAATAACCGACCCCAAAAACCTACAAGCGAGAGCTCATAAACTAGAGTTCCCTTCACTTACACTATTGAATCCTGTCGCACTCCTTGAGTAGTGACGTGTTTCGCTCGTCTCTCAGCTTTTGGATTTTTCCACAATGAAAAACTCCCACTTGCAATACTCAATCTAAAAACATCGAACGTTTGCAGCACTTCTGTCCGTCCACGCACCTCACCCCTGCGCATTCGTCAGCTCACTCCTCAACAGTTGAAAATTGGCATTATTATTCCTTTGAACCAACCGGTCTACCTCCTGTCAGTGGTTCTTGGGCGTTTCAACTGCCAAACTGCCTTAGCTCTCGGTTCTCCTCGGAGGTCATTCCCCAGGAAATATCTTTCCTGGTTATACATACGCATCTGGAGCTTACGGTTAAACTCGTTGGTCAAGAGCAGAGGATCAAGTGACAAGTGTCTGAAGGTGAGCCAACATAAATTATCTTCCCTTTTCTATTCTGTCCTTTTGCTGCATTCAGTCTTCAACCCTCTTATTGTTGTTAACTACTTGTTTTCCCAAGAAGTTTATATCATAGCGACATGTCTGCCCAAAACGCTAGGTCTGAAGCTTTGACACGGATAACGCGGTCGTGCCCAAAAACGGCCAGTAACACCCTAAACAACACACTAGTCTGTACTAGAAGACAAACAGAGGTAGGGCAGAACACCGAACTTCTAAAGAAGTGGCCAACCCATGTTTCTAGAATTCCAGTCGCCATCAGACAGGTGACACAGAGTAGCACTAGCCCGTCACAAACTAGTCCTATCTTGAGCAAGGATCATACCATGCCTGAAATAGAAGACGACGTAAAAGGCTTCAGAACAAGGCAGCCACAAGCAGTTCGCCACAATCCGTAGCACCTTATTCATGGAAGGAAGGCTGTATTACGACACCCGATGGCTGCAGTGTTTGCACCAAAGTTGTTTCGGTAGTCGATGAGGCATTTGCATGCAACCTATGTCAACGATGGGCGCATTGCCACTGCGATACCAAAGTCCCCCGACAATACTATAAGCTGATGAAGAGACAACCATGCAAGTGGTTCTGGTACATCTGTCCAGAGTGCAGGAAAATGCCCGCACTCCGCACAGAAAGCCTGAAGGAGATGCTCTCCGCCACGCAAAAGCTACCAGCATCCTCGAATAAAGTAGGGTTAACACCAAAGGATAACACAGAGAGACCTGGAAACAGACCTAGAGCTCCAGCTGTGGGCACGCCACCTCGCGTGGGGACCATATTAGGTCAAGTCTCCATACCCCCTACCCGGCCCCAGGGGACGTCAAGCGCATGGCCAAAGACATCGACCGCCGAAGCCTCTACGAAACCCATTCCGAACACCCCACACACCGTGACTGAGAAACAACCAGTGGAATTACTCAAACCCATTGGGAAGTCGGGCGTGCCACCCACAACGAACCCAGGTCACAGGAGGACCAACTCGATCATTTTGTTCAACGTCGATGTATCGACAGACTCATTGTTGGTCGAGAGGGAACAATTTGACAGCCGAATGTGGACCGACTACTGTCAGATGCTGGGACTCCCTCCCCTCCCTGCAACTTTATGTCGCCTTTCTCGAGGAAGCCATGCACCCCGAGATAAGCCACCCCCTTTACGTGTGTCCCTAAATACCGCCAAAGAGGCTGAAGACACACTCCTCCTCTCGCGACAACCGGACGTTGTTAATGCCTGTAAAATTCGGGCCAGGCCTGACAAGCCATGGTCAGTAAGAGAGGAGGAGAGAAAGTCAGCGGTTGGAAATCCCAACAGAAACAACACTATAGTTGTACATGGGATTCCAGAATTGCCAAGTGACAGCTCGGTCAAAGATCGGTACTTTCACGACGTCCAACAATGGCAATGGCTCTCAACCAAAGTTGGTCTCAACAGTATACCGGCCAACAGCGTCAGTAGACTGCCAAGGCCAGCGCACCTGAAGACCATACCCAATCGCCGTCCAGTTCGACTCATATGCCTCCCTCACAGACGTTCTGCACGCATGGTATAATGCGAAAGATCGCATGGGTGGCTCAATACGTATATGTGAAAGTAAGCCTAGACCCACAAGGCAAGAGGAGAGACGGCAACCACCAAGACCTCTGGAGTCAGTGGTCGTCACACAGGCGCTGACCAGTGAGTTAGATACATCAAGTAAAGAAGCCACCACTGCTACAGCCCCCACCCAAGTTAAGAACAAAACACAAAAAACGGAACAATGCCAGTCCTATGAGGACTGGCGAGGCTAAAATCAACCACGTAAGCGCTCATCCCGCGAAAATACACATCCAGACCCTCCCTCTCATCAGGCACACTCTAATATGTATGTACAGCAACGTTAGGGGGCTAAGAGGGAAGGTAGCAAAATGAGGACGCTGCGTGAACATCAGCACTCCGACATCATATTCATCACCGAATCCTGGCTCTCATCGGACATCTCCGACGAAGAGATGCGTGTTGCTGGCATGGAACTCTTCCGCAGGGACAGGGAACATAGAGCAGGAGGGGGAGTGGCTATCTACGTAAACTCCTGTTTAAAGGCAAGGATGGTTAGCGATACGGCCTTAACCCAGCTCCCAGAGTCTCTATGGTGCTACTTCACTCTCTTCTTTATTCTCTCTTCATTCCTTTACCACTACCTTACTATTCTCTTTCAGGTACCTACACAGACAGGAGTCATGGCAGTTCTCTAAACTTCCCAGCAACCCGTAGCTCCCTAATCACTCTACAAATTACAACCTACTAACCCACAAAACATCCACCTCACCGAAGCTAAAAGCAAGAAAGCAGAGGGGATTTCCTCGTCCACTGCAGGAGTAAACCGAACAACTGGAACCAAGCCCTAAGAACTAGACGCGAGAGATCAAAAACTACCAGTTTTCTACGCTCGCACTATCAATATTGGATATTGGATTGAAGTTGGTTGTTAGATGGGAAGCGGGTTTCCAAAGTTAACGGTACTATTTTCGTAGTCTTCGAGGTTATGGTTTGTCTGGGTACTCCTTGGTCCTTTTTGTGATTCGTTTTTACTTATATTTGGCATTGGTTGTCAACTAGACTTCATATATTCCAAATATTTTGGGCAGATGGTATGTCAGTGATGCTTTATATCTCCAAGATAGCTATCGGGGAAAAATTTCGGTCACACTTTGGAACTTTTGATACCTTCGAGGAAAAATTCGGTCACACTTTGGAACTTTTGATACCTTCGAGGAAAAATTCGGTCACACTTTGGAATTTTTGATACCTTCGAGGAAAAATTCGGTCACACTTTGGAATTTTTGATACCTTCGAGGAAAAATTTGGGCACACTTTGGAACTTTTAATAGTTTCAGGAAAAAGTTTAGGACTTCCAGGGGATAATGTGCATCGCCCTAACTGCGCCCGAGGTAAAATCTTCGGATTTTTGCCCAAAACTTACAAAGTGTTCCCGAACTTAGTGCTGGCTTAGGGATTACCAATAGTAATGTACTATCACATAATCCTACCGCATTTCCCAAGCCTATATTATTACCTTTATCAGTTAAAAGACATCAGAAAAAAATCATGCTTGAAGGGCCAGACTAGTGATTGGAATATCAAAATATGTATACACAACCAAGCGCGAATGCACTAGGATGGAGTTTCATCCAGTATCCGAAGTATCAGTGGCTAAACTCTGTGGATTAGCTAGTTTAGGAATTGTCATTGTGATAACTTGACAGACCCAGAGGCCAATCACTATTTATTCTTACGTGTTATATGCGAGACCAAGAAAAAACAATAGCGTAGTCGGATAAAATAGTATATTTGCGAGGTCGTAACAAGATGCTGATGCGTTCCAACTAGCTGGCTAGAGGATCAATTACGAGCAGTGCAACGTAACACGACATCGTGCTAAATGCTCTGGATGCTTGACCGTGTGCCTTTAGCTTAGCGAGTTCGATAGAACTGTAAAAGTCAGCACGTCTTAAATCTCGTCGAACCCTGGGCTATTAATTCTGGGGAAGTATGTGACGCTACACTGGTGTGGACACGACATTAACTTGTAAAGCCTAAGTGCACTCCTCGACTGCGTACCATTCAACAGTCTTTTGTGTGCTGTCCAACTGAATGGATCTGTAAAAGCCAGGAAGGATTATGAGACCAACTGATGCCATTTTATAATATTTGCCTATGCACCACCGACCATAGTTAAAATGATGCAAAGGGTAAATTTTATCAGAAGCTGTCAATTTTGCTGCAGAAAGCAAAACTTTCAGATATTGTCATAGTAGCAGGGGATTTCACCGCCCACTTAAGAAGGCTGGGCCGATAGCACAGACATCTTGAGGTTATTTCCGGAATTCCATGCCAATTAACCGACAATGGTAACCGTCTCTTGTAATTTTGCCCCAACAACTACCTGTTTCTGGTTAGGGCTGACTTTAGGCTTAAGATACCCTCATTTGGTGTTTGCTGACTTCAAACCTGCTATGGACACAAATAGATCATATTTATATAAACCATCGCTGATGAGGATTGTTGGGGATTGGCGCTCTTTCTGGAGTGTAGCAGTTTGAACTCTGATCAGTTTGAACTCTGCACCTTACTGGTCGCAAAAAACTGACGGTAGTGAAACCTGTCTGTGCTTGACTAAATGATGAGAACATCAAGTACGATTTTAGGGAGGAGATAATAAAACATTTATCTGAACACGATAGCAATGCTCATCCTGAGGAAACATGGTAGGATATTAAGTTTTCTGTAGAAATAAGAGTAAAGACAGTCGGTAACCTATAGCCAAAAGTCATCAGAAGCTAGGAGATTTTCGCAACGTCATCTGAACTAGTTGGTGCGAGATTGTTTCGACCAGGCTCTAGCTATAATGAGGAAAGAGTCTTCGCATCCATTACGAGCAGTGGTGAATGGCGATGGTACTCTGGCAACGATTTAGGCTTATTAAGGATACTAGCAAGAAAAATATGATCTTGAGTTAAACCATCACCTGAAAAGATGTAAGCCTGATAGCCGCTCAGGGCAGATGACCGTAACGTAGGGTAAACATTTCGAAACAATCCAGCTCGTCCACAGCAACGCTTCAGTCGTTCATCATCCAGCCTGGAACTGAATGGGACGTACATGTTAGTCCCCAACTCTCCTCGAAGTTAAGAGGGCTGGTTCAAACGTAAAAAGATGCAGAGCAGCAGGACTTGACGTTTCGCCATTAAATACTTTTAAAAACGGGGCAGGAAATTGCTGCCTAAAGTGATGGAAGTGCTAGGTAGTGCATGCGAATCAGAGATACTGCCATCAGACTGGTCTACTTCTCTTACCATCCGAGTCTATAGGAAGAGAGTGGTCTTCCTGTGACAACTATAGGGGAATTAGTTTGAATAATATTATGTCCAAGATCCTAGGATCCATAATTATCCGACGCCTAAATTGAGCTTAAGAAAACCACTCAAGTTTCAGACCTACACGAGAGTACATCGATAAGATTTTCAACCTCCGACAGACCGTGGAACTCCAGTATGCACAATGTTGGCCGTCACTTGCCATGTTTCCTGACTTGAAAGCAGCATTTGACTATTTCTGCTGAGGTATTGTGGCAGTATCCGACTATAAAAGGAGTACTGAGCATGCATAGAAAGTCAATGAAAGCTGTCTGCTGGAAATTACGCATTATCAGAATTGACGACGACTAGTAGTATCCGCCAGGGATACCCACTGTCGTCGTTCCTGTTCAACTTCGTCACAGACGTACTAACAGATATAACCTTGTGTATATCTGTCTTAACAGTGATTGCTTTACTCTCTGGAGGTCATCTGGTTGGCTTGACGCACGAAAACGACGTCCTGATGGGTGGAAACACTGAAAAAGGTTGGATCTTCTGAGGGTGTTGAGCAAAAGTACGAGTATGTTTGATATGCGTTTCGCAGCTGTTAAGTGTAAAATGATGCTCCAGTACTGGCTTGTGACTACCTCTAGATTAATGCGTTAACGATTTTACTGACTTTACTGCATTGTTATGAACTGGCTGGTTGCTGTCAAAATCCTAGCTCGGATACGAAAGACCCACTTGGCACTCAGTAACCTGTGGCACTGGCAAGATACCCGATAACTTGTTAGTGGACGAGTATTCCAGTCTACTCAGTCCTGTTATACTCCTGTGAAACATGGCTGTTGAAAGTGGATATGAAAAGATCACTGGTTTTTGACGATAGGTATCTTTGTAGCATTGCTGACATTTGGTGAAATTACCATGCATTCCGTTCGAAGTTAGGCAAAGAGTAATAGGAAAGACAGGCAAGTCAGTCGATGAGGTTGCGAATCTTCACCGACTGAAGTGGCCCGAAAATGCTTTGCGCATGCTAAACCACCGTTTATATCGATGTGCAATGTTAGCTGAAGTATGGTTGGGTTGTAAGAAGATTCATGATGACCAGATCAGGAAATGACATCAGTCCGCGACGTTTCTGACTGTTTACCTAAACCATGTACGGAGATTTTGACTGCCTGGTTGGGTCCCTTGAGAAGATGAAAGTCAATGTTTGAAGAACTTTGGCGACATGGCCGAAAATCGGTTACAAAGGCTCATTCTTTTACGTCTCCTAAACTTCCAACATTTCCACTACATTCGGTTTTCAAATTCGCTTTCCTGCTTTGCACTCTTGTCTACTTTTATGTCAATCTTTTTCTGTCCAGTCGTTCTTTGCTTGCTGTTGTTATGAAGTGTGGCAAATGAAACCGATGCACTTCTGCGTTGATTTTCTCTACCTGACACCTGGTCATACTTTTCATTGAGAGATACTGCCGTAAGACCTCTTGATCAGCGTTGTGAAGTGCCACCTCCAGGTCAAGGGATAAAACTAGCGTTGTGTCGGTAAGTGTACCTGTGTTCGAGAACCCGGGGAAAAGTGAATATATGGTTAATACGCTGAAATATCCCTGGTTTTCGTAGGTTTGCTGTCCCCGAGCTACACTTAAACGTCTAATAATTCTAGGACCTTGTATCTTATACACTATTATCCTCAAACCGATTCTCCTATGGTTGTCATAGGATGTTTTGTGTTTCTTGAAGACTGACACAATCAATGATTGAGACCAGTCAGAGTGGGTCATATTTTTCATATACCCTAGCTAACACTTCTGTTAACCTTACCAATAATCCTCTACTACCGTTCTTGGTTATTATTGTCGTATAGTGCAACTACACAGTAGCAACATTAAGATTGTTTTGGAGATGTACATGGGTAACTTTATTTAGTCGTTGGAGTTGTTTTGTGTTCTTTAACTGCTTGCGTGCTATCGCTATGCCAGCTTAAGAAATGTTACAGTACTCATAAAACACTCATAAGTACGAACAAATTTAAGGAATTATGACGGGGAATATTTTTTACTCATGTGGTGAGTTTTGGTTGCGTTGCTTTCTATGATCTGGATGGCTTAGTTGTACAGCTCTCATTGTCCTTCTAGACAACATAATCTTCACTAACTTCAATATGAACTTAGGACAACCAAAGTAAAAGCCTTAACTCACTTGTACATGTGAAATGCCACTATTTTAATTGGTAAAGCATTTTAGTCTTTTAGGAATTCCCTCTGTAATTCGAAACATTTCCCCGGGATTCTACAGTAAGATGTATGTATTGGTTGACCGAAGAATAAATTTGTTTTAACAACTGAAACCCTTTATAGCATTCACTTGGTGAAACTCAATTGAAAGAATAACAAATCTTCCCGCAAAAAGTCTCTTTTCGACGATTTTATTCTCAAAGCCTTACAATTGCAAATTTATGCATTCTTCTTGAGTTAGGATTTGATAGTTAAAAGTGATTTGTAAAGCATGACAACAAAAATAGTGTCTATATATGAGCTGTCATTGAAAATAAGAAAACTGTGATGAATAGTGAATCCTGATCAAAATATGACTGAAATTATCGATGGATAGCGGCTAACATTGGAACCCGGGATGCGCGTTTCGTCCTGTTTGGGACTCGTCGGCTAGATATACCTGTCTCCCAGTGAGCGACGTTGCTTCCGCCAGTACTCGAACTCGGGGCCGGTCGCCCCAAATACCAGAGCATTATCCACTAGACCACCGAGTCGAGATAGCCACTTCTTGTGCGTCGGATACAGTATTAATGTTGTTGCTTGTGTTATCCTGTCGTCGTGTGAACTGAATTGGTCGGTTTCTATTGACATATGGGCTCCTGCGTCGATGCCTCGATATTGCCTGTCTGAATTACATATTGATGACGGATGAGTTCAAGTCCTAGCGGGAACAACATCGCTTACTAGGAGGCAGATACATCCAGCTGACGAGTCCCAAGGGACGAAACGCTTGTCCTGGATCCCACTGCTAGCCTCTGAAGTTGTATAGAGAGGATGAGGAGTTTGGTTAAGAAGTTTCATGGCATGATAACACATTTGAAAACTTAATTGCGATCAGAAAGGGCATGGAAACAAAAAATAGCAAATTACTTCGGAAGGGAACACTATCAAATAAAGAAACAAAAAAGAAAGAGGTGGCTTAAAAGACTTAAAATTAAAACCAATGAAAGGAGAAAGGGTTGAATAATCTACTTTTGCGCAAAACCTCCAGGTTTCTCCATATGGATGGCAAGATTTCCGGCGGCATAGAGAATACGAAGATATACAGCCTTTGGAAGGTTTCTCTTCACCTTGTGAATGACTTTGAACGAGGTTTCTGAAATAGGCTAACTCATGTTCATGATGTGTTCAATTATAGCACTTCTTATCGCTCTATTGTTACCTCCTTGTAACTACGCGAGACAGGCTTCTTGAACCCTTTTGGATAAAAGTCACACCAAATGACTCATACACATCACTCCACAAGAACAGGTGAATTGATATACGCACATAGAAGTAGCCAGATGTGGAAGTTTGTCCTTTGAGTTGTTAAGGATCATTAGATAACAAGAGACTACTAGTCTCACTGTTGATGCAAAGAATGCTCTCCTTAGAAAGTTCAATATCCTCCCCTTTAGAGTTTCAGCATCAGGATCACCATTGAAATTTGGATTCGTATGAAGTATCTCTTTTGGTGTGATAGTAGGGTTCTTTTTTCTCAAGGTTTAGGCCTGACATTTTTGTCTATCAAGCGTGGTAGGAATCCATTTTTAACTAGGATGTTCCTTAAAACTAAAATTTCCTCCCCCAACTTAACAGGGCTGCAGTTTTGCCTGATGCAAGCTGCAAGAGATATGATCAAATTCAGCTTCAGAGTCAGGCACCCAGGTATGAAAGACCGTCAGTTGGCCATTCTATGTTGGTTTTCCCTCAATTGATCTTCCTAGCCTTCCATCTATTGTTCCTGTCAGCTCTACATCACGACAGTGGGTTTTCGATCTATTTTCGACCTCAAGGGTGACTCTAATTGCTAAATGGTAGCTATAGAATATTTGTAGAATGTGGTTCAAATCACATTGACTATCACAGATAATAAAAGTATCGTCCACGTACCTTTTGTACAACTAAAAATCTCCGTTCTCTAAACTGGTCATTAAGCAGTATGCTATTAGTGAACCTAGTGGTGACAGAATAACGTAAAAATCTATTAAATTCTGTCAAGCTTACTGAAGTGAATGCACAGATTCGTTTTCTTAATTGCTGTATAAAGAACCACGAGTATCCAAAATGGTTTTAGAAAGCTTTACGTAGAAATCATATTTATCCAAATGCTAAGTCTCCCAAACGTCACAGATGAGCCATATTGGCTCCATCATCTCATGCGTTCTAGAGTTAGAACCAAACATTTTACAGCAATCCTCTCCGCTCCTTGAATTTTTGTCAAATGAACACCAGTTATCAACTGAATATGCCACCACAATTACCAACAAGTGAACACATTCAGTGCAGTCAAACTTAATAAAAAGTCTCAAATTAGTCAAAGTTCAGAGCAAATTTCCCGAAGATTGGCACTTAATCATTCTGCGGTATCCCTATCCAAGTTACAGCTAGAAGTTTTGTTTGTATGGCCGAAATTTTGCGATTTGAATTAAAATATCAATGAACTTCATACACATGTGCAGTTTGGAAATCTAATTAGCCAAACTAGCTATCTCTCTCCGACTTCCGATCAGTGGTCTCAACACCTCAAATCGACCACTACAGTCTGCTGCTATCAACACCTCGGCACAAAATCAAAGAGCGACAGCTTCTTAACAGAAGGGCATAAAGAACAGATGCAACAAAGATTTGACAATAACATTTCCGGAGAAGGGTGTGGCTGTTGTCATATTCGATAGAAGTGTCTACATAGACAAAATGGTAGCTCTGCTGTCGGACAAAAACAAATTCTGCAAACCTGCGAACAAGTAAAATAAAACTAATTGAATCGATAGTGTTGATACACAGTTGATGAGAACTGAATAGTCATATGTAATATTTGATGTGTAATCTTGTATACGGTAGCGACTATTAGTCCTGATGTTACATTTTAACAATGGCTTATTAAACCACAGTATTATATCTCAACTGTTTACCCTCAATGCTATATTCAGTTTCAGTATTCACCTTACCTGTGAGCAGTTGGTCTCAGGTTCAAAACCTATTCTACCTGTTTTGGCCTAAACAGAGGAGTGCTATCATAATCCTATACTCAGTTTGGCTCACAGCGTAATATATGAATGCCTGTTTCAGGTTGAATTACAGAAATAATAAACTCACTGTATTGTGGTTAGTATCCCATAGTTTATTAATTGCATTCAACTTTGGTTTTAACATTTATGCAAACAACTAATATCAGTGCCATAACTCATGTTTAAGTCCAAATCAATTTACAGACTTATATTGGTTGCAAGACTTAATAACAAATTTATCGTAAATTCATTTGGATAATGATTCACGAGAAAAACTTGTGAGTTTAACAAATTATGATGTTGTTTATTGTTTTTAGATGCTCACAATATGAATCGATCAAAGTCTGAACAAAACACTGAATGTTCCCATTGTCTGAACACATATTTTACCATGTCTTCTTCTCGACACATTTCTTTCGTTGCTCGTGAAATATTTCCTGCTTGCCTGTTAGCGGGCATTGGTATGGTATTCGCAGGCTGCTATGTTGATATGCTGAAGTCTTCCGTATGATCTCTTGTAATACTTGTCGATATTTCCACAGGGTGTTTTGGGTTCGAAGGGAGTAAACATTTTCGAGATCATCCCGCCTGTTCTTGGACTCAAGGGGAATTTAGAGGTTGCTCTTTCCTCTAGACTAGCTACGGTGGTTTGTTTACAAACTAATTTTTCGGAAATTTCAGGTTCACTTCCATAGAAAGTTCAGTGAAATATCATCTTGGCTGTTCACAACCACTTTGGCCTTCATATTGGTTAAGTGTTTCATTTTCTTATATTGATTTCGCTAGATTCTTGCAATTTTCGCAAGCACAATTATACCTTTAGTGATTGTAACTGTGCATATTTCCACATCAAGTATATCTCACTCTTCTGATGACATTATTCACATTGTTTGCATTTCATCAGTGACCTGCATTTGTGCCACATGTTTAATAAGCAAGTGTTCACCTTTTTTATTACCTAAATTCTAAAGGTGTTGTTGTGTATGGAATAGTCTGTGTTTGTGTGTTTTTCGGTGCGAACCCTGACAATATTGCCCCACCAACAGCCGCCGCTTTAGGAGATCTTGCAACTGTTGTAATAATGGCACGTGTCCATTATTACTTTATGCTACGTGAGTTTTCAGTTAAAACATTTTGTTTAATGTGAAACAAATTCACTTATTATTTTCACAGGAAAGAAAGATTCAGTCTATTAGAGTTATGGGAAGGTTTTTGGTTGGTTTAAAGAGTCGTTCTTCGAGCACGACATTAGAAATTCGTGTAAAGTTTTTTCTAATACAACAGTACAAGTTATCCTTGACATTTCTCCAGTTTGATTATGGTTCGACTTTGTATGAGGATGTTAAGCACTAGAAATATTTTAAAATGAAGTCTGTATTGTGTACAAAAGATTGTCCTTACTCAGTAACCTGCCCAAGGCAGTTTTTCTACCAAGTTACCTATTATTAGGTTTCTTTGTTACTACTAAGGTTTAGAACGCACTAATCTGATAGGTGCGTAGCCGTTCTTTTTTTTTTAACGCCATCACACTTATCACTTTTCACATCCTTATTCATATTCACTTAAGGTTGCTTCAAAATCTACTGGTTGTTATCTTATGCCTTGACAAGTCTGTTTTCAACGTATGTATTCCTCTTAGAACCAGTCCACCTGACCCCATGATAGGTTGACTTATAGATTTAAATGTCAGCTGTCTCATCAAGTGTGAACTATTCAGCAGTGGTTTCTCGATAGTCGAAATAAATGACTTCTATCATTTGACTAAGTTCAATTCAAAATCACACCTTACACACAAGCCAGGTGAGTATATTCATGTATTTATCTTTTGAAAAGCGAAGTAACTGAATGACACACATTTGTGTTCCAACTGACCTATATATCTCTGTCATCTAAAGCCCTACACTGAACTTCCCCTTTACTGATTGATCCCACCATATACAAATAACTTAAACGAAATTCATCTGTTTGAACATGATCCAGGTGTGAATTGACCCATTCTAATTTTTATTTTCATGTTATTGCTATTCAGTTTATGTGAATTCACCTACAGTTTGTTGACTTCAGCCATGATAAAAAGAATAACATCATTACCTCTTCGAGTTACACTACATCTATCCGGTGGGTTGTTGTAATTAAGTTGTTAAATGTCAGGAAAGCTAGACAAATAGTTTCAAGGTGGTCACGACCTATTTTTATTTATTGTATGTTTTTAAAATGTCACTATCATTGGGAGTACAGTAAAATGTCTGTCAAATAACTGAGTGGATATCATCTCAAGGTACATAACAGTTGTATTGATCATTGTGCATGTTGTATTTTCAGTTTATTTGGTTATGTGAGTAACTATATAAAGTCGTGTTGGTTAGTAACTATGACTAAGTTTCCAGAGTGTGGGAGACGTACTCAGTTAACATGGATTAAAATACGTCAAGTTGGGCCATGTAAAATTGGGTGGAACTACTAGTGAATAAAATGAAGTGTAGAACATAAGGTAATACTTTCATTGTAGATAGGTTGAAGTTAATAACTGTTATGGTGTAGGTATACTAAGGAATGTGTGAATAAAGTTACTGTCTTGTACTCCATAAAAATTTGAGAAAAACACAAATGGAGTTATTTTTTTATGATAAACATAAATCTGAAAATATATATTCTGCACTAAGTATAAACTCTTTCCTGTAGTATTTATCCTAAAACCGACCTGTTCGATTCTACTTATCAGATAAAAACATATTTGACGATCTCAAGTGCGAAAACTACCCATGAATCACATGATTACGTATTAATTAGACTTGACAGTTTTAAAAGTCCCTATCGTGTAAATTAGAACAAGTATATATAAGCGAAATATATTGTGTTCAATTAGATCCTCTTCAGGCTTTACTTTAATATAAACAGCTAAATATATATAAAAAATATATCATAGACTCTCTAGAGCCAATAAGAGGACTTTCTACACTGTTCAACTCTGTTTATCATTTTCCAGATGAAAAATTGTTATTGCTCATATAAAAGACAAATCAGCTAGTTTTATCATTTCTATATGTATTTACAAGTTTATCTGTTCGTGTGGCGAAAATTACATAGATGTATTGCTGAGCATCTACCTTCATGATTGAAAGGGATAGATAAAATCCACCAAAAATTCTGTTTTATCTCATCTAGTTGATAGTGGTCACTTAGTAGATAAGAACAATGCTTCCAAGATTATTCATCGCATACCACCATCTAATCCTTCGAAAGGTATTCGAACTCATTTTTTACACATAACAGAAGCTGTGGAAATTCGAGCTACTAATCGTATTCTTTGTACCTAGAAGAAGTTTGTCCATCCCTTATCTCTACCTTGGCCAAGGAATATTTAATAGACAACTTTATCATTACTATTTGTTAATATGCGTGTAATTCTCCATTGTTTTACTAGATTGAATTGTCCGACTTCTATTGGCATATGGGCTCCTATGCGGATGCCTGAATATTTATTATGATAATTTAATTGGTTGGGGCTAGCAGAGGAATCTAGGACGCACGTGTCGTCCTATTTGGGACTAGTCAGCTGGATGTACTGCACCGCACAACTCTACCATTGAAATTTTTCCTATCCCTTTCTTATTCTTTACTCCTTTCATATACTTACTATATTTGTCCAGACTTTGTTTATCCACTCACTTCGTCCCTCACTATTACGTAACCTTTATTTTTCCAAGCTTTTGATCCACTTTTATCATCGGAGTATTTACATTTTTGTGCTGGTTTCTTGGTTCTTATCATCATTGGCATCTATGTTACAAATGTTTTAATCAACTCTGTCAACGGTATAACAGTATAACAACGGAGAATTACATGTACATGAACAAATAGTAATAACTAATACTGGTTGTGGCTGTCGTGCCTGACTGAACTAGTGGATAACACATCGGCGTTTGAAGCTATGGGTATTGGTTTTGAATCTCAATGGAGACAACATTACTCACTTAGTTCCAGGTGTATCCAATTAATGTGTCCCAAACAGGGCGAAACGCGCTCCTAGATTATTCGTCTGCTAACCATAACCAAGTAAATTGATTCTGTTAACCTTATCATTTATATTATTATCACCAATTTTTTTTATTTTAAAACACTTATCACATTGGCCGACAAATCTACATGATTGGTTTGACTAACATATATGATATATATTAAAGTCTGAAGAAGATCTAATTGAAAACAATGTTGTCCGCTTATATGTCTTGTTTTAACATATTAGATTCCTGTTTTGAAAGTTGTCAGCTATTCGTACTTATAAAAGTCATACTGTTGACGATAGCATTATTATATTCAAAATAACAGAATGGTTAGAAATGTTAGTTTTCTCTTAACTGATATATACCATAATGATTTGATCAAATATGTATCATTAAGAGGTAGCAAAATGTATTATTTTTACACTAAAAGTTAAAATATCCTCTCTTTATTAATAATGATTGTTTTTTTCTTCTATACTTTTACTTAGATCCAACTTTTACTTTCACTGTTGCTATATCCATGACTTCCATCGTTTTTATTCTTAGCATATCCTATTTATTGTATCATTCCAATGTCAATTTGTCACCAGAATTTCAAAGTCTTGTTATTACACGCAGTACTTTTAAGGAAACTATAATTCCTTTAATTTTTGCTATTCTACTGAGTAGGTAAGTAAACTGTAAAGAATTTGGTAAAATGTTTAAATTTGTGTATTATCTACTTTACTAGGTTGTGATAGTTTTCATAATTATTTTTCTGCTCTAGTTGATATGCATTTCTACATAGTGAAAGCAGCTATGTGCCTAAAATATCTAAGTGAGTAGCTTGTATTTTCTCTGTTATTTGAAATCACTTTGTGATTGTTTTATTTCCTCATAATCCTGGTTATTACTTTCTAGTTCATGATGAATTCAAAAAAAACGTTTAATTAGGTTGTGTAGACAATTCTTCTTCATTACTCAATTTTCTATCACATGAATAGTTTATCACTATGTTCTCGGTCGTTTGAATAAAGTCTATGGACAACTAATCGTATACATTATTCACTTACTGTTATTTTAGTCAAGAGTTTGATGTATATAATGGCTTCGAATACACTTGAATTTTCAATATGATCACTAGGAAAACCTTTTCTTCAAGTTTCTGCATCACTATTTCTTCAATTGATCAGGATATCAGTAATCTTACTAGAGAGTCACTTTCATCTGTTTGTAAATTTTATAATGCAATTGAAAATATGTTACCTTACTGAAAGTTTACTTGTACATAGTCATTTTTCGATGGCCTTATATTATTAGTGAAGTGAAATACGTCTTAATCGACAGAACAAAACCTTTGAGATGACCATATATTGACGATAGGAATCAGTGATTGAGGAGGACACTTGGTAACATGTCTGTAAATTGGTCAAAATAGCGCAGATATATTCACCCTTTGATATCTTCAACAGCTTGAATGTTTTGACTAGTTTTTAAATTCGTTCTCTTCCTATACACTTTTGTCTATTTTGATATCAATCTTTTTCTATCTACTTGTTCTCTGTATGTTACTATGATGTGTATCAAATCGAACCGATGCACTTGTGTTTGAGGTTCTACATTGATTTTTCTGTGTTTGTCATTGTTCTATTTCGACTTAAATGGTAGTGTCCTTTAAGCCTAATCATTATAGCTTGATTTGTCGAAACTAGGTAATTAATGACTACTATGGTCTACTGCTGTCATCTCCTTATGTATTATGTAAAAAATAATCATTATATTATGTAATATTTATCAACTTGTATCCTCCATGATGTTTTTCTTTTATTAGTATTAGTGGAAATATTTCATCTCGGTTTCTGGGTGATTTGCCAATCGTTGCTCGCCTTCAGGTCCCGATCAATGGTGAGTTATTGCATGTTTTCCCCCATGAATTATCTGATCACCTAACATGAATTGCACAGAAATGACCCTATCATATGTACAAAAAGGGATAATCATCTTGACTATCTGGGATAGCCATGGTTTGGCAGACTAGTATTTATACTGGGTGATGATTGCAGGCGAAATGAAAATTTGAACCGCTGCCGGATTTGAACCAGCGACCACCGAGTTTCCTGCCTGATGTTCTACTAACTCAGCTACGAGGTTTGACTGCTAACCAGGTTTTTATTTCACTTCAATCACTAAGGGTTTTACCCGACCACATGTCATAAATTTCACGGAAAAAGCGAAGCAATGTTTTTTACCGAAAATAATATGTACACTTAGATCCTGTTACACTTTCATTCAGGGCATGCTGTAGGTTAGTATGTTAACATTGTCAAATCCTCGTTAATCATTACCGGAAAATGAAATTACGCTTGTTTGTGGCCTTGTAAAATGTTGGTGGGGTCGAGCTATTTCACAAAAATCCAACACGAAAAGGTGGGAAAACTTAGTATTTTCAATAACGCCGTCCCATTGAAATCTAAAATTGGTTCCCAAAACTCACGCATTGAATGGCTGATCTGCACAGTCACTGCAGGACTATATATATATATATATATATATATATATATATATATATATATATATATATATCGTTGGTTCAGAGCGGTAGTGAACGGGTTCATATTGTTCCTACTTTATCTTCCTTCTTACTTACTAATGGCTGGGTCGGTATTCAAATATACAGGGCTCATGAGTTCATTGTTTTATACACATGTAAGCCTAGTCTACTGTTCGTATCGTGTACTTAAAGGATATATAATCCGACGGTATCGGTAAGCAACTATCTTGCAGTGGATTAAAATTATCCTACATTACCAATGGTTGATTGTGTAATGATAATCTTTTTTTAGGTCTTGACTCATTCCTCATTGCAGTAGCTTCATAATCCACTTTTAGGTTGTCCCGAAACCATTTCAACAATGACTATTGTATTGGGTATTTTGGTGTATTTTATAAGAGCGTTAATTTGGTGTGGTGTATTGAGTATGAAAAAAAAATGAAGAAAGTGATCAATAATCTATTCTAATAATGGAAATTGTTTTGTTTTGAAGGTATAGGCGTTATAATTTATGTAATCCGTAAAATAAATAGGTCTACTACTCATCAGTTTATCCAACCAGTGCCTAAGCTCAGTAAATTTGGGTTATTTGTTGTGTTTCTGAAACAAGTCTTTCTTCATAAAGTACAATTGCCTTGTGAACTCCCATTTTTATTATTGTTTTATCGTTCAGCGACTCTCCTGAACAAAAATATTAAATACCAAGACGTGGATGGACGTTGAATACACGTACATGTCTGTCATAACGTGCCAACTTCGTTATCTTCTTGTCGAAGGTATAAATAATTAACTTTTTGAATGATTATATTACGTACCTATGGGGTGAAACCTATTGTACGGCCGTGATAAATGATTGTTGAAATCAGAAGGGACGACGAGTTTACCACCATCGTCTGTGTGTGATAGGGTCACTAGCTGCGTACCTTTAAAGTTAGGTAGTGAAGTAACTTGGATATGTGTTGTGCATGTCTACCCACTTCAATACCCAATGTTAGTGTAGGTAAGGTTGTAAGAAGGTTGAGGGTAGCCAGACTAAGACGTGGTACCAATCCGTGAAGTCCCTGACTGTTATCGTGAGGCGTGTAAAAAGCTGTAGGCTCTGTGGTTGGGGCTCTTGAGATGATAGGAGCGAGTGACTGACAACTCTTGATGATAAGGGTAAAAATTGGTCACAGTAAATGCAATGTCATCTCCAAAGTTCTTGACATTCTCGTCAACTTTTATGTATTTAATCATTTGACTATCTAGGATAGCTGTAGTTTGGCAGACTAGTATTTATACTGGGTGATGATTGCAGGTGAAATGAGAATTTGACCCGCCGTGGGATTCGAACCAGCGACCATTGAGTTTCCTGTCTGGTGTTCTACTAACTCAGCTACGAGGTTCGACTGCTAACCAGATTTTTATTTCACTTCAACCACTTGGGGTTTTGTCTGACTACCATGTGAATTCGTGACGCCTTACTACCGCTTGATTGTATTCACACTGGCTGCCTAGTCAGGACTTATCATCCCAATTGGAATTTAAGTGAATTAGAGTGAGGAAGCATCGTATTGATTGTCATTTTCATTTATTTATTCTCTTTGTCTTTTTCAGCCTTACTGTCATTCTTTTTCCCATCGTCTTCTTCGTTGCCAGGTCCTATGTTGAAAAGTGGTGACTTGAACTGGTGCACTTATGTGCCAAGTTCTACGTCCTGTCTATTACTTTATCCTAAACGTATTGCTCGGATGTACTATAATAATCTAAGATACTGTCTATATGAATAATAGTAACAATAATCAGTACTATTCTATTCAGTTTTGTTTTAAGGTGATTATTATCGCATTTCTGGTAAAGCATTGACAATATTGTTTTTTCTGTAAATCAACTTTATCTTCATCACAAGTAAGTTAAGGTTAAAAATATCAAACGTTAATGTACTGCGCCATCTTTAGGCCTTGGGTTCAACTCCGAAGGAACTTTTGCTGCTTCAAGTATCATTTGTCTTATTACTCTTTGGTACGCGTCGGTTGTAGGATTAGCGTAGTTACATAGTCAAAACAGCGTTTGCTTATTAAACTGGCTGAAAGTGATCGCAAACAATACAACCAAAACCATCCACCTGAGCTACAAATATTCTCTACTATTTCAATAGAAATGATATACATATATATATATACTATTGCAGAGCTTTAGTCAATGATATCTCTAAAAATGTCACCATTCAGACCAGCAGTACTGCTAATTGAAATACAAGTGAAGATAATGTCAACACGATTGTAGATAAAGCCAATTAATTTTGAGTTATAACGAATAAGCTGCTAAGAGACCTTTAGAAAGCTAACTTCTTTCTTAAATATTGTGTTTCTGTTGTGTTGTACAACAATGAAACATTTATGAGAGGATATCCTCGCCAAAATCATCCTCTTAAGCAACAAACAGTTTGCATCATGACACAAACTCTCAGTAAGGTTAAATTGAAGACACGACAATAATCAGGGAGTTAAATGACTACCGTTGGGAAAGAAAAGTACAGGCCTACTTACTGAACTGGTTGACAGTGCAAGCCAGTGATTGTTTGGCGGTAAAAAGTGGAAACATTATTGAATATCATCTTGGTCACGTAGTTCTACATTATAACTTTTCGAACTTCTTAGGGAACTATAAAATTATCTGACAATGAACGTATGCTTTATTATCCGTTACTATTAGGTTACTAGCAAATAATATGCTTCACTAAAAATATGGACAAATGTATTGCAGAATTGGTCACCTCTTACATCCTATGATCCCTCTCTACAAGAGCGGGTGAATTGATCTATGCATATTACGGAGTTGAAAATTTCAAAAGCTCTCATATAGATATTCTGTGGTTGCCATCGTTTTCAGAAGCGTATTCACACCTCTCTGTATACATCTTTATTCAGATCTTACATAATAGATTTGAGTAAACGGCAGATGTATGTATATACTACTAGCAGCTAACAGTTTACTGATAATCAGTCAATTGTCATCGCATTACGAAACTGTTTACAAAGGTGAAAAGACATTAATTAGTTTTGGAGATAATGAAAAGAGTGAAAAGTGTCATGGCTGATAAATCTGCATAACTTAATATGAGTTTTCAGAATCATAAGCACACAATGAAGATACAGAAAGCTTATGTTACAACATATGGTTTGCAGATAAATAGATAGACATCAATATCATTAAGATCTGATATAGCTACTTATCCGTCTAGCTTACCACACGTAATACCAAAAGAAAAGTCAAGAAGATACAGAAAGCAAGGTAAAAAACATAAAGTTGACATAAGTTAAATGAAGATATGATTTGAATGCATCAGCATCACAATGGTTAGTGCTGTGCTGCTTCACCTAAAGTCACCAACTGTCTATTTCGGCTATTTGATAAACCTCAACCAGGAAGTTTGAACTCTATCCCATTACTCTTAACAAAAGTTGTCGTCACCCCATTCAGATTGGTTACTGTCTTAGAAATAGTTTAAAGTCTCATACCAATGCCCCATTTAAGTTGGTGTTAGTTATTGGGGAACTAAAGTGTAGCTGTATATTGATTGAGTTGTTTCTCATAGTCATTTGACTGTTGTTTCATTCACTAATTATGTAAGTTGACCATGAGGCTTAGTCTACAAATCTTCAGTTATCCATGGATATCTTCTTGGCTTGAAGCGTTGTCTGCATGTCTCAAAAGCACTGCACACTTTCGTAGCCCTGAATTCAGGAACTTCATTTACAAATGCTTGTTATTATCTTGCGCAGAGTATGGACACTGACAGTCGTAAGATGTAGCTCACAATTTAGTTTGAGAAACTGGGATTGCTTTTTGCGAACTTGTAGCGTTAACATTGACTGCAAAGGTGAAAAACTTTGAGATCAAAACAGAGTTGTCAAGAAAATGTGCATGACTTTTGACAGATATTGAGCGGTGTGATGATGACCAGAAAGGATTCATATACCTCTGGTTGCATGTGGACAACTGACACTTGTCAATCAGCTTAGAAGGTTGCTTCTTCAAATATCTAAAAATAAATGTGAATAAGTAATGAGTTTTATCTGAGGGTTAAGCAGTTATCTCCTCACCAAGGTCATACATTTGGGGTTTTTGACGATACTCAGTGTAGGTTCTGCTAATTTGACTGTTCACTGTAAACAACCTAGGTGTTAGAACCAGAGTTTCATTAGTTAGCGCTTTAAGTGATCAGCCTTTCTCACATCATCGCTTTAGTGGTGTTCAGGTAGCTCAGCTTTATATGCTGGTTATCTTTATAGAGCATTAAACTATTGTTATACTCTGATGTAGTCAATGCATGAAACTTTTCTGTCCTAAATTTGAGTTCTCGATGTTTAAATAAGTCCTGAACACTTTTGTTAACGGATATCCCGTTGTCAGGCGTACATTGTCTTGTTCAACGTTGGACAACAACGCATCACCTAAATTCTCCTCATTTCTAACCAACACAAGGAAGAAAAATAGTAGAAGTAGATGAATAATAAAATAAGAAAGAACATAAGAGCACAAAATATGAATATAGATTGTTTTACTGTGCCAAACCTGCCCCATTACTTATCATATCGTCTTAATCATCAAAAAAAGATGGAAATGCTTTAGAGCTAATAAATACTGATGTAATCACTAAACTGGAATGCTTGGATAACACCATGAGGGAGTTAAAATAAAAAAATTGCCCGACAAATATTCGTTACTGACTGATAACTATTCCAACTTCTGCTATAATTTAGTCTGTGACATTGGAAAAGATATATCAGCAATTATTATCTATCTAGAGTTATATCAGTTTGGTGGGTGGGGAGGGGTCTGTTTAAGCTTTGTTTTACAAACCGATTCTGTAACACCAAAACTCTAAACGTACCGTATCAGAAGACAAATAACCTGATTCAAACCACATCCTACACTAATAATTCAAAAGAGATCGGTGTCAGGATGTAACAATTTGAAGAATAAATCAATTAGAATCACTCACTTTAATAAGTCAGTATTGATCTGAAATATTGCATCATTTTCTCACTTGTTGGTTATCCAATAGGGAGCTTGACTATAGGTACTTATGTAGGTAGATATAACAAACAGGTATTTACTCATTACTATTTGTTGAAATGCTTGTAATTTTGTGTTATACTGGATTAAATTGTTCGACCTCTGTTAGCATATGGGCTCCTATTTGAGGATGGTTCGATATCGTCTGAATATTTATTATGATAAAACGTGTGTCCTGGGTTCCTCTGCTAGTCGCAACCAAGTATGTTATTTATTCAACTTGTATTCTTTCACTCTTTTCGACTTATGTGCTTGGTAAACTAATGGGTTTATATTTCTTCACACGGAATTAGTGGTGAGTAAAATGCCGTGGTTGGATGTCCTTTCGTGTTCTGATGGATATTTTCCTTAGATTAGATGATTTGAACGTATTCATATACTTCACCTTCATCAGTAGTGTGAAACTAAGTGGGTTACTGCACTATATATTCACTTTTCAGCTGATTGTCGAGTATCCCAGTAAAATTGATGTGAAATCTATCCCACCTACTGAGTTTTGGGCAGTCATTGAGCATCATTAGCTCTATCACAATTGGTGTGGCTCATTATAGACTGCATGAAAGTGCACGTGACAGCTGAGCGCATTTCAACTTTTTCACGACCCCAGTAAAATAGAACTCAATATTATATTGATCTTGGTGGCTAGCAGAGGAATCCAGGATGCACGTTTCGTTCTGTTTTGGAATCGTCAGCTGGGTAAGGTTGCTCCCACTGTGGCTCGAACCCAGTGCTCTTCGTTTCAAACGCCAGAGCCGCATCCATTGGGGCACGATAGCGACCTCTTGTGCGGTGGTTATCAGTTGTTGTTGGCTCAGTGGATAACGCTCTGGCGTTTGAAGCGATGGGCACTGGGTTTGAGCTTCAGTAGGTACCACCTCACTCACTGGAGTGCAGGTACATCCAGCTGACAAGTCCCAAATAGGACGAAACGCGCGTTTTGTATTCCTCTGCTAGTCACCAACATCAATATAACATCATGAATATTCAACAGTGTCGAGGCATCCTCATAGAAGCCCACCTGCTAACAGAGGTCAAGCAGTTCGGCCCTGTATAGCAACGAGAAATTACAAATATCATATCAACTAGACCCTACTACTTTTATTTTTACAAGTTTATAAACTTAGTTCTTGACTGTTGTTTTGTTTGCTTACCGTACAGTTTGCGAAATTCAACTGTTGATTCATAAGAAGTCACTTTTCTAAGTGTATGTGCCTATCAATGACGGTGATGCATATGGTGTAGCAGACTTATATTTCTAAATAACGTCATGTTTCGACCTCATACTTCTAATAAGTTCAAAATTAGTAGTTATGTTTGTATACAATAAAATATGATCGGTGCGAGTTTTAAATTACGGGACAGTTGGTGCTATTACAAACATTTCCAATAACTACTCTTATCGTGCTTACCCCATCCTGTTTTTCCTTTAACTGGGGTACTGTCTAATTATAATACGCGAAGTGTTTCAAGATGGCTTTAGGTTGAGAAATATGATTATTAGAGTGTACTAAGGTCACAGTAGGATTGCTTTTTAACTAGATAGAACAATGTTTCAATCCTTGTAAGCAACATATTAAATGAAAGAAATAAACTGCTGAAAACCATAGACAGTTGGACAGCATCTATGCTTATCTCCAGCCAGTCATCTTGAATCTGTTCCAACCAGTCAGGTTTCAGACCTGGGTGTGGGTGTATCGACCTAATACCCACACTCCGCCAGGTTCTGAAACACGCACGTTTACCAACGCCCAACAATAACTGTATTTCTTGATCTGAAGGGGGCATTCGCCTCCATCGGTCGAGAAGTCTTGTGCCAATGTCTCTCACTGAAAGGAGTATCGAGTAAGTACATGGCCTTATTGAAGGCTTTTTACTCGAACATTTGTGGACGTGTTAGAGCCTATGGTGAGATGTCGGGTGAGTTGTGTACGTCTAGTGGTCTCCATCAAGGATGTCCACTCTCTCCATTCCTGTTCAATTTTATCATAGATGTTCTTATGAAGGTCTCTCTCTCGACATCTGACTACACGGGGATTGACCTAGTCATAAGAGAATTTTCGGTAGACTTAGAATACGCAGATCACATAGTCTTGTTAGATGAAGAGTCTGATAAGATGCAGAGTTATCTCGCCACCCAAATGCGAATTGTTGCTCTGGCTAAAAATAGGGAGTGAAGTGGTTAAGCGTGTTGAACGCTTCACTTACCTGGGAATTTGAATTAGCCCTGGTGCCTCAGTGGCCGACTAAATCTCTGCTTGGATCCAAAAGGCTCGATTAACTTTTTCCGACCTATGCTATCTGTAGGGCCGCCGCAATATCCGACTGTCGATTAGGGATTGAGTGTACTGTGCTGCATTCGCCTCTGTTATACTATATGGCTGTGAATCACGGTCTTTAAAGGTAGAAGATATGAGAAGGTCTCAGTTGTTTGACCACTATTACCTTCGTAGCACAGGTCGTGTTTCGTGGTGTCACCACGGGTGTAATGCAGAAGTTAGGTGTAGTTTTAGGAAGGAAAGATAAGTCAGTTCATGGAGTTGTGGATCTTCATCGAATAAGATGGTTGGAACGTTTGCCCAGCCACCGTCTACCTCATCGCACAATATTGGCTGAAGTAGGTTCAGACTGGAAAAAGGTTCGAGGCGACGTCAACTCATGAAGTCCTTTACTGTTGGTTTGAGCCATGTTGGGCGATGCAGACTAGCCGGTTATGGTTCGGGGGACAAGCGAAATCAGTGGTTGGAGACTCTAGGTGATATGACTCGGAACCGTTGTCAGTGCCGCAGATGTATACATACATTATCCTTATATTAACCACTATAATTAATCTCACCATTTTCTCATCCTTCCTTCTTCTCTTTTACTACTTTCTACTCCTTTTTATCCATTTTTCTTTCTTTCTTCACCTTCCATTTCGCTGCCCCGTTACTTGATGTGCTGATATGAGGTGTAGCAACTTGGACCGTTACACAGTAATTCCTGGTCCTATGTTGATTTTGATGATGATGTTTCAACATTGATTAGTCGTCTGACTTAACTTTTTGGGTGACTGAATGTTACGAATTTCATTAGTACATAGAAAAAGTGATTGACTCTAGAAAAGTAGAGTAACATTAAAGTTTTGATAGTATCCATGGGTGTTGGCCAATAATGGAATCCAGGATGCGTAAGAACAATATCACTTACCGAAAGGGATATAGATCTAGCTAACGAGTCCCAAGTAGGACGAAATACACGTTCTGAATTCGTCTGCTAGCCAATATTCATCATTACTATCGAAATGAAACTACAGACAATATCGAGGCATGCTCCCAGAAGCCTATATATCGATAGACACCGACCAATCAGATCCAATCAACGATAAGAAATTACCAGCAATAATATATTCAAAGTTTTCTTTTAGCTGTGATGATATGATAAGTCATGTTGTTTACAGGTACGTTTTGTCTCCTTAATTCCCCTTCATGATACATTGTGCTTTCGTATCAAGCTTTGACTAAGTGGTTTTTCTTGATAAAAAACCTTGTTGGCATCACACTTTGATGCATATTTACAATTAAAGAAGAATTTATAGATTAACCGGTTAATATATCACATAGAATGTGTTTGTTTAAAGTGTTGTTACATCCAAAACACTAGGTAGGAGAGTCAAGAATATAGATTATGAATGTCAAGTGATCTACTTTGTTGACACATATTGGTTGTAGCATATCTATGAGCTTTTATGTAGTAGGTAATATTCATTCGTTTGCTAAATTGTATAATGTATTGGGCAGAAGGCTAGTATAATTCTGAATCTCCTTCCTTTTATCAATTTGATGAGTAATTTTCCTCATTTTACTGTACACTTAGGTGTCGGTGGATCTTTGCTGCAATGTTGATTAGTAGAATGACAACACGTTTACATTCAATGACATGTTCTAAGAAGTTTCCCTTGAAGAAATCTTTTTTCGTTTCTTCGACAGCTACATGTGTCATGCGTTCAAAATCGTGTCCACAGGTTTCTGATGATAGAAATCTACAATCTGATGTTTTTGATTTTCATTCTTCATCATCATATTCGACCACAGGAACAACTGGATCATGCAGAAAATTGCGCGAAATTTATACCGATGTTTCTCAAATATCTGGACTTATACGGCTATTATGTGTCCCAGTTCACTTTATCTTGACTTTAATCAGCGTAGCTGTTAGCTACTATTTGAACCAAAGAATTTCACAAGAGAATAGTTCATTTTCTCTACAACTCAACGTTTTAATTCCCTATATCTTGGCTGGATTTATGCAGGTAAATCACTTTATGTATCTTATGATGTACCAATTGGTAGAGCCTTCTTTATCGTATGATTTCACGTTCTCCATCTTTCATTTTGATCCTGCAGCTAGAAAATTAAAATCTCATTAGTGGGTGGATACACTTTTTTGTCCACATGAACGTGGTCAAACGGTTTCACCTACTGGATCCTTTTACAATAAGGATTCAGAAGTTAATATATACCAATCGAATAGTTACCTCTAGTAGTTTTCTCTGTGAATGTTATATCCTTCCAGTCTCAAAGTCCCACTAGTTTCAGTTATCAGTAAGACTAAAGGTATAGCTAATTACTGACTAATGCACTGAAGTAGTAATTCCATAGAATCACTATTAAACTATGAAAAGCGCACCCAGTCAACTGTGTAAGATTTCAGTTACATCATCTCATCAGTAACTAAATCTCTATCACTGGTTCACAGCAAAACACATTTCGGGATATTTTTCTACCTACGTCAGTAAATATTTTGAGTCGTGAGACTTTTTTGATGGAAAGATTGTAGTCGCCACTTCTGGATGGTGCGCGATATTTTTATTATATATATATATATATATATATATATATATATATATATATATATATATATATATATATATATATATATATATATTCAATTACCTCCTTATCGATAGGTGTACACCAACATATAACATTTTATAATTACAAAATGACATCCAGTCAAGCAGTGTAAAGCTAATTAATGATAGATTACCTATCAATATGTATTAATTAGTTCAGGGAATTGAGACAGTATTTAAGATATTTAATTAATCGACGACAGAATGGATCCATAAAACGATCTGTCTACAGAAAACCTACATGGACAGGAAAATATTTGAACTATCATAACTTTACTGTAATTCGGTACAAACGAGTGTTAAGTGCTTATTAGAATTCAACAGATGATACTTTGGAAGACGAATGAAGAACATTGACTTAAATACTGTTGTAAAATAACTAACTATCAAAATTTATTAGTTAGCACAAAACAACCAGATCGCCAAAACCAACTCTTCACTTTGTCCCACAGAAAGATGTCTTTATCGGTCTTTCGTACAAAGGTGATTCCCATAGTGCAATCCTTCAGCAGAGACTTAACACTGCTGTTAGCAGGACTTACTATGGAGCTAAGATTTGATTAATGGGAACCATCAAGCGCCTATATTCTCCCAAACCCTAACAGCATGTGAATGACAATGTCACATCACTTTGCATCCACCAATTTAAATGTACGTGTAGTAACATATACATAGGGAGGACTCATAGATCTATGCAAACAGGAGCCTCCGAACATATCCCACAGTGGCTTCAGAACCAAATTAAATCACATGAACCCATAACGGTTGGTAGCAGACGTCCAAGTTCTTCGATCGCGAAACATATTGTCGAGACAGGTCACAGGATTGACGCAGCTACTTCCTGTAGAACTATTTACAAAACGTGTTGGGGGTGGATCCTTAAATTTTTTGAGGCCTTAGCCATTAGGAGGTTTGAACCACCTTTGTGTGTTCAAAAGCAAATTACTATGCATGATCTCATCAGGTATCGGACCCAGGAGCTTCAGCTTTCGCGGCCAGCACGTTACCGTTGAGCCACTTGGTCTAAATCCACTCGTCCATACTTCCTACTTCTATCAGTTCACGATATGGCACGACCTCCATCCGATGTCGTCGTTGAGTAGTATTCCTTATGTTCGACTTGGTTGCCTCCACAGGTTAGGACTTCTCATTGGAACCTCGAGGATCACCTCTCTAAGCCAGTCACCAATAAACATTAGAATGATTATATTTGGAGGTTTTTGGGGATTTATTTATTTATTTCAGGTTGATGCTCATCATGGACTAGTAGGTGGAGAAACATTGGAAACCTGAAGGCACTGGATAATTGTTTCGTCGTAGTATGGGACTCCTCAGCAGTGCGCACTGTTTTTCAGTGATCTTCCAAACTAGATATAAGTTTGTGATGAATACCACTGAAAAAATATATTGTCTGAATAAACAACATGTTGTTAGACTAATCGAAATACATTGAAATAATTATGGCCAAAGTATAACTTGGACATATTTTTACGTCTTCACACAGTCTAGCAAATATTATGTTTATTCAGATGCTCATGCATACAGCGGTTGAGTGATATTCTTCAGAAGCACACCATCCAGTGCCATATTAGATTTGTTTATTTGATTTATAACGCATTGTGATACAGTATTATTTACTGGATGACGTTTCGAGCATAAATTATTGTTCATAACCATTTCAATCTAATCACACTACTTTCGACATCTGATTTTCATAGTCCTGTCACCACCTGGTATTCTTTGTTTCCATTGTTAGTAAAGTTTTCCATATCTCTGGCATTAGTGTTGCGTCATTTCTATCACATGTGTTGGGTGTTGGTTGACTCGATGAACAATGATTCAGTAATCAATATTTCTCTCTACCTAATTATACTGGACCTGAGTACGGTGGTTTTATCCCACCCACCTCGTTGTGTGGTTGTGTGTCAATGCATCCATTGCAATAGCCGGGTTTTTTTTCTAGATTATTGATCTTTTTTTCGGGTCTGCCATTTTATATTTAGATAAATTCCGCTATTCTAACCGACCCCGACCAGCTAGTTAGACCTATGTACTTGACCTCACAGTCATTACATGGGATTTGATAGATTACATTATTTTGCTTAATTGGTTCTATTGGATCCTTAAGCCAACCGACAAAGCTGATCTCTGGGTGAGTTTGTAGGGTTTAAATGCCACCCTAATTCCAGCTCTGTTTAGGATTCTACGTAAAGTTTGTGATGTACCTTCCTTATAAGGTGACACAATGGAGGCTGTAAACTCCTTTCTACTTGTGTTGTCGTTATTATTCGTACTCGTGTTACTGTTGCCCTTTCGTTTCTTGTGTGCTCGAATGAACTTCTTAATAAACTGCGGAGGATAATTATTAACTACTAGTGCTTCTTTTATGTGTTTCAATTCCTTCTTTAGATCCTTGCACTGACCAGTCAGTTTTCTGGGTGACTTTAAAAGCCACCCTAGCAACTGATGAGACACCCAATTACATTCCTTCATCTTGTGGGAAAATATTTTTCCGGGTAAAATATTAAAGCCTGATTGGTCTTTTCAGTTGTCACTAAGTAGCCTTTGAAGTCACTCCAGTTTTCTAGCTTTGTCATTTAAACACTTGACTAAACCTGCATTAACTGACATTGGATGAGATGACTTGTAGTCCAGATACCTGTTAGAATATATCGGTTTTCTGTAGACGGTAGTATCGAAACCACCGTCTATTCTTTGTTTTATCCTGCAATCCAATATATGTAATTCCTCTCTGTTTATTTTCTATCTCATAAGTGAATTAGATTTCCCCTACTACTGAGTTTAATATGTGTGAGGAAATTGTTGAGATGTTACCATTTCAACCCAGTAAATGTATCATCCGTATATCGCTACCATATTTTAGGTGCAGGATCAAACATTTGTAAAGCTCACGTTTTCCCAACTATCCATAAATATATCTGCTACAATGGTGGAGAGAGAGACAGAGAGATTAATTACTGAATCTTTGTTCACTGAATCAACACTCATCACATGTAATAGAAATGATGCAACATCTATACCAGAGATATAGAAAATTTTATTACTAATTAAAGTAAAGGACTATAAAAATCCGATGATGAAAGTAATGTGATTACATTGATATAATTATGAGAAAATAATTTATACTGAGAAAGTCATGATCAAGTAAATAAGACTGTATCACTATGCCCTATATATCAAATAAACAAATCTAATATGGAATTAAATTCTACCACAGTGTACAAGTTTTACACTTATATTAATACAATCCAGTTGTTGGAAAATATATAAGGTTGTTTGTTTTTTTAAATAGAGAAGAGCTCTAAATCTAGTAAAGTTTAATTATTTGGTCACTTCAACCTAATATTCTTTTAACTAAAGAAGTGGCTATCGTGGCTGGTTGGTGTAGTGAATAACGCTCTCGTGTTTGAAGCGATCGCTCCCGAGTCCGAGTCTTGGTGGGAATAACATCACTCACTGGTAAGCAGGTACATCCAGTTGACGAGTCCCAAATAGGACAAAATACGCATCCCGGATTCCACTGCTAGCCACTGCCAATCATTACTACAAATAAAGTTTGTTTATAAAAATAGAAACAGATTTTTTTTTAAATAGTTTTAACAGATTGTATTCAAAAATTTTCAAATATTTTAGTGGAATATCAATTCTGTTCATTTACTCTAATGTTTTTGGTATTCATCGAATTTACTTCATCATCACCTACATCTCCATAAGCAATGTTAGCCACAATAAGAATAGTGTTTTTACTTGTATTATACCGTCGTTGATTGGATTGAATTGATTAGTCTCTATTGGCATATGGACTCCTATGCGGATGCCTCGATATTACATGTTTTCTATAGTTATAATAATGATGGATAGTGGCTAGCAGTGGAAGAAGGAGTTGAACAATCTTCTTTTGTGTACACAGTTCAAGCTTCTCCATTTTAATGGCAAGAGCTTCAACGATGCAGAGAATGCCAAGACATACAGCCTTTGGCAGGTTTCTTTTAACTTTATAGATGACTTAAAACGAGGTTTTTGAGATAAGGTGATTTGTGTCGACGATGAGTTCAATTATAGCACTCCTTATCGCTCTATGTAACCACGCGAGGTAGTGTTCTTGAACCCTTTTGGATAACAGTTACATCGAACGACCTATATACCTGACTCCACAAGAGCAGGTGAATTGATATATACACAGAAGTGGTTAGATGCGAAAGTTTCTCCTTTGAGTTGTTAAAAATCGTTGGGCGACCAGAGAATAATAGTCTCAGCTTTGATGCAAAGAATGATCTCCTTAAAGCGTTTGATATCCTCCTTTTTAGTGTCAGCGACAGAATCACCTTTGAAGTTTAGATTCATATCGAATATCTTTTTTGACATGCGGTAAGGTTCTCTTTGTGAGGTTTAGCTTTGATATGTTTGTCTATAAAGCGTGGTGGGAATCCGTTTTCAATCAAGACTTTCTTTAGAAGAAAAATCTCCGCTACTGCAGATTCCGTCCAATGCGAGTGGCAAAAGATATGATGAGATTTCGCTTACGATTTATAGGGACCCAGCTATTAAAGTTCGTCAGTTGACTATTCCACATTAGTTTTCTGTGAATTGACCTACTTAACGTTCCATCAGCTGTTCTTGTCAGCTTTACACCAAGAAAGTGAATTTTCGAGCTCAAGGGTGAATCTAATTGCTGAGTGGCAGTTATTGAATATTTGTAGAACATGATTCGAATTATATTGATGATCACAGGTAATAAAAGTATCGTCCACGTACCTTTTAGTTTAGCATGCTTCAACTTTTGTACCTTGGTCACTAATCTTATATTGTGCCCATTGAAATTGATACAGGGCAGGATAATACAGAAAAAGGATATGAGGGAAGAACGGATGAATAAACGAAGGTTAATCAATCATTTACAACTTCGAAAAAATGATAGAGTGGATAAATATGTGATAGTGACAGTGATTTCAAGCCAAAGCCACTGACGATCCTAACTAGACACTTTTTGCACTTCGTGACACCATTATGACTAATAGTCAGAGATCTCATGAATTCGTGGAATGACTTTAAAGGTCACTCAAGCAACTGATGAAACAATCAATCACCTTTCTATAATCTATGAAAAACTGTCTTCTCAGACAGAATACTGCAACCTGATTGGTTATTGTGGCAGTTGTTAGGTTGGCCTATGAACTCGCCCAATTGGTGTAATGTCTTCGTTTAACTTCCCGGTTGATTGAATTTTAACCTTTTCCTATTGTAGTAATGATGAATAGTGGCTAGTAGTGGAATTCAGGATGCGCATTTCGTCCTATTTAGGACTCGTCAGCTGTATGTACTTGGTAGCCGATATCCGTCATTAATATAATTAAAACCCGATCAGTTCGGTCCAATCAACGACGATATAATATAAAAACAATTATATCTAATTCTTACACTAGAAAAATGTATAAATTTACGACTGTACAGCTTTGAAAATGAAATCGCCGAAGAGACTCTTCACTGAAATATACTTATTCTTCCTTCAACTTATTATGGGTATATTTCACATATTTAAACTAAAACTGATTAACCACTTTTTTGTGATAGAATCTTTTGATTATTTCAGTTATATAGATCGTTTTAATGACTGAAATTCGATTATATTGTCTTTTTTTTTTCTTCCCTAGTGCTTATAGCTAGATGGCATCAACTACTGTCAGTCAGTTGATTAATAAATTTCAATGATTCTTTCATTTTTATTTATTTATTTATTGGTTTTTTTTTCAATATTTTTTTTTTAGATATGCATACTACTTGTATTCGCTAAATGGATTGTTTTAAAACTTTGGAAAAGTTTAGACTTTATAAAACAATTCAATTCCACTACTGTCAAGAACACGTCTATATCCTTAGCTTCACTTGATTTTTCTGCTATAGCTATGACTACAGGTTTAGGCGATTTGTTAGGCACATCTTTATTCATCTCCTTTCTATGTATAAGTAAATGGTTGATGACTGAGTTGAATTATACCCCTTATTTTGCCTAATATTTTCAACAGTTGACTGATTGAATCTCTATACCCCTATTCTACATTATTTACTCCTTATCTTTTTAATTATTTTCTCTTCCTCATTCATTGTTTTTATATATGCCGTTAGTTGAGTGAGTCATTATTTCTTATATAGCTTGTTACTTTGTTATCTTGAAGTTGAATTATATTGGATCAGCTTTATTGAAGATATTTTGTTGTGTTTTATTGTCTTCTATAACTGTTTATTACTCTTTTTTTGTAGATGTCTGTTTACTACATTGTTCAAGTACTGCAAGTCGTATTGCATCTGGAGGTTTATTAATTGATTTCAGGTTGCAATTCATCATGGACTGATATCAGTTGAAAGAACATTGGAAACCTGGGGAGAACTGGACAGCTGTTGCATCTTAGTATAGGACTTTTCAGCAATGCACACTCATGACTCCTCCAGGGATCGAACCCAAGTTACCATTGAACCACTGGGTTGGAATCCAGTGGTCCACATTTCCTACTTCTGTCAGTTCAAGATATAGAGTGACCTACACCCAATGTCATCGTTGAGTAACTATCCTCATGTGTGACTTGGATTCCGACTCAGTGGCTCAATGGTAACGTGCTGGTCATCGAATCTGAAAGTCCTGTGTCCGATCCCTGGTGGGGTCATGGATGTACGCTACTGAGGAATCCCATGCTAAGACGAAACAGCTGTCCAGTTCTTCCAACTGATGTCAGTTCATGATGAACTCCAACCTGAAATTGTGTTGTGTTCAATGTTGAGGATAATCTTCCTGTATAGACAGATAAGTATACATAAATTGTGCATCTAAATTGAAACCTCTTGTTATTTTATTCTCTTACCTTCCATATGTGTGTTTTTATTTTATTTGTATTCATGTTTTTTGGTTAGTTTACAATGCTTCTTTTTTGTATTTTTGTTTATTATCCATTCAGATTACACTTTCATTAAAAAATCTCGGTGAACATGTTTGTTTTTTTTGGTAAATATTATAAATAATACTAATAAAAAAAATCGAATCGTTTTAGGAAACGATGTTGAATTTTGGTTTTATTTTAATGTTATGGGTTAATAACACTCTATTCAAATAGTTATTGAAATAGAATTTGACTAGTAATCTGAATAACTGTTTTGTTGTTTAGGTTGTTACTAACCCAATACTAATTCCAATCGAAGAAAACATTAGATATGATACATAAGAAAGTAGTTTATTGAACATTAAAATGAATAAATAAATATTAATTGCTGTAACCTACATGTTCATATTAGTAACAAGCTTTTGAAGAAATCGCATATTATCAGTTTCACCAGAAAAGATGCACCCGAAAGTTATATAAAACTGCAGCCTTGACCTGGTGGTCCGATTTGCATATCACAATAGCTCATATTGGTGAGAATATTTATCTCTTGAGGTCCTGTCATACCACAAATATCAGTTATTGTAAACACCTACCTTGTGATGGGGTTCTGAGGGCGAATTCAATACTGTTGACTGGTTGTGGTGTGACATCAGTAAGGTGTTTCCTGTGAATGGCCAGCAGTCCATGCTAACTTTGACTCCCTAAGAATGGCACTCCCTTGCGGTTTTTTAGCTGGATTAAAAACACTCGAAGGTAAACCTCATACTTCTGAAAGATGGTGTTTAACCGACCTTATGCGGATATCCCTTAGGCTTTGTCGTCACATACCATTATTACTAACTTTTTTTCTCAGATACTTCATGGTGTGCACAGCTGGGAAGTGTCAACCATCCTTACAACTCTATCAGCACCCAAGTTCCATCAGGTCATTATCAACCTTCCACATCCTTGTCTCTTAGTCTTTTGCATCTTTCTGTTACTATTGCTACGTTATACTTAATTGTTTCTAGCTGTTGATAGCGACTTGGACTCACTGAACAGGGTCACTGGTCTCTTGCATCCGTTTTCCGAACTTTATATCGGAACTTTCAAATAACCGTACCCATAGGGAAACAAGCTCTTCATCTTGCGAAATATGCATACAATACTCCACTTCTCTTAACCTTACCTAGTGTTTGTAGTGAATCTGAGAAATTTACTTCTCGTATTTAATGTCTCATCCTCATGATCTTGCAGGTCTACGTATAATATTAAATTCTAGGACAAAAGGTGCATCACCCAACTAGATCCCAGCTGTTCAGTAGTGCATTGAGAAATAAAAACAGTGATGCGACTCACCGATGCTTCTCTGTAATCTGAACCTACGCAGCCACTGACTGTAGTTCGAACTAAACTGAAGATGTGTTTTCCTGTAAGTTATCTATCCTCTTACTAAAAGTCAACGTAAAGATGTATTTGCTGTAGCTTAAAATTTCGGTGCTCAAGTAGAAAATCCAAGACAGAAAGATACTTTTCGAGTCCGAGTCAACTCAACAGATAGTGGTGATCACCTGCTGCAACTGTACTCAGACAATCACTTATTTTTGGCTAACATTCATTTCAAACATAAAGGAAGATATTTTCCACTGATCTCAATGGTGGATACATTAACCATGTGGGTATCAGTTATTGCTGAAGAGATTCGATGAAAAACCATTGCTCCTCCTGAAGTACATGTTTGAACAATGATCACGCTTCATTTCAAGCACGTAAACATCTTTGACTGAATTGGCGTAAAAAAACTCCAAGCGCAACTGAACAATGAGAATACTAAGGCTGCTCCAACGAGATACTAGCTAGACAGTTGTCAGAGTTTAGTTTCATCTCTAGTTTGTTATAAAATCCGCTCTAAAGATATTAGTTGATCCTTAGAAAAAGGTTTAAAGGATCACTAGATCTCAGAGACTTCTTATGAATTACTGGATGCATTGCTGCAAGCTTCGAGCTCAGTGAAGAGCATAACCATCTCAAGCGCAAACTTACAAGAGTTCATCCAATAACCGTGAGTAATGGTGGTAGCGAAGCCTAAAGAGATGGAAGAAGTGGCAGTAAGTAACAATCGACAGTTATTTTGACTTATCAAGAGACTTCAGTTTGCTGTAAAAACAGTGTAAATGACCGAAACTCATCCAAAGGAAAAGGTTTTTAAGGCCTTGAGTTCTGTAACTATTGGACATCTAAGTGGAGCTCGGGAACAAATAGTCTGAAGAAACCAGCCAGATTTCAGATATGCTCGTGGGTGTGTTGATCAGGTATTTACTCTCTGTCAGCTGGAAAACAGACATGCCTGCTGTGGCTCAACACTAGCTATACTTTTTTTAATCTAGAAGCGGTAATCGACTCCGTTGATCAAAAAGTCTTATAGCAGTGTCTCACTGAAATGGATGTCAGGTATCTACATCACCCTGTATTCGAACACCCGTGGGTGTATGAAAACCCGTAGTGAGTAGCGTGCGTTAAGGATATTCACTCTCCGCTCCTATTTAGTTCTGTCTTGGAGACCTTCCTCTAGATGTCTACAGAGACTGATCTAATCACGGAAAACTTGGTATGTCTAGAGTACCCAGTGACAGCCCTATTAGGTGAAGATGCAGAGACTTGGAGTGACAAATCAAGAATTTTTGAAGTGGATCTCTCACCACCCAAATGCAAATTATGGCTCCAGAACTGGTCTGTCTTGGTGCTTTGTCTAACGACGGAGTGAAATGGTTGAGCACGTTGAACACTTCATTTACTTGGATACCAGCCCTGATGAATCAGTGGTCCACGAAATCTCTCCATACATACAAAACGTTCATCTGACTTACACTATCTATGGCGCTGCTGTGATGTCCGATTGTTTATTAAGGGTTGAGTTTACTGTGCTGCAGTTCGCTATCCTACTATGTGGATTTATTTATTGATTTCACGTTGGTATTCATCTTAGACTAACATCAGTTGGTGAAACATTTGGGACACTGGACACATGTTTCATCCTGGTATGGGACTCCTCAGCAGCGCGCACCTATGATCCCGCCCTCTAAAGGTCAAACCCAGGACGTTCAGCTTTTCCAGGCAGAACGTTACCATTGTGCCACTGGATCCGGATCCATTGGTCCGTATTTTCTAGTTCTGTTAGTTCGCAGTATGCCATGACCTCCATCCACTGATGCCGTTCAATAACTTTCTTCATGTTCTACTTGAGTGGACCCCATCGGTCACGACTTCTCATTGAAACTTCGGGGATCACCTCTCAGAGCCAGTCATCAATTAGTGCTGGAATGATTCCGCTTGTGGGGATTTATTGGTTGATCTTAGACTGAATGTCATCAAGTATAAAATGGAAACATATCTTGATAAGATGGTAGATTAAAGATTGTTTTGCTTTGTTTCATCATATATCAATGTAAATTTAAGTAACATCCAGTTAAATAAAACAGGTTTCAGACCAACAATATGCTCCTTACCGTTATCTTTCCACACCTAACATTTTTTTTCTTAACCGCGGTAGGATTTGAACAAGCGACCTGCAGGTTACCGACTTGGTGCTCAACCAACTGAGCTAAGATACCAAGCTACGTACCAGATCCTAAGTTCACTTCAGTCACTAACGGTTTTGCCCAACTGCCATGTGAATTCTTGATGGGTAACTATCTTGTAGCTCAGTTAGTAGAGCACCGTGCCGACAGCCTTGAAGTCGCCGGTTTGAGCGCTCCTACCGATCGATCTATTATTTCATCTTCAATCATCCCTCAGCAACAATAATGTAAATTTCCCAAACCATGGAAATCTCAGATAGCCAATTTTATAATTGTTTCCTAAGTGAAGTCTGAATAAGTAATATCTTATGGATAGATAGAAGATGGAAAATGTGAACTAACTGGCTACAACCTATTGACTCAGCGGAAACGTTACCAAGAGACCTAATTGTCTTGAGTCGAGACTATATGGAGTATTATTACTATTATTTGTCGCTTGGGTTCCTAGTGGAACACAGGACCTCAGTTACACGTCTCCATTTCACTCTATTCTCTATAGTCTTTTCAACCTGGCTCAACGTCTGCCCAGAAGCCTTCGTTTCTTCCTTACACTATCTCAATGTCACCCTCGGACACCCAACCCATCGTTTCCCATGTACGTTCCACTCGACAGCCTGGCATGGCAAGTGATGTCCCAAATAGGTATCCTCAGTGCATGCCCAATTCATCTCCACTTCCTTCTGCATAATCCTTGGGTGATAGGTTCCTGGTTCCTTTGTTGCCAGTCAGTCAGCCAGAGTTCCTTGTTGCTTATTCTTATTATTCTGCCCATCTCATCTGATCTTCAGTTTCAGTATCGAGTGAGTGTAGGCGGCAGCTGTTCATGTACGATGTTTGTAGTTTGTTCGAAATGCTCTTCGTGAAGCACAAAGTCCCTCAACCATCTGTCACATGGAAGCACTGACTTGACAGATATTGGTGTTGAAAATCCGGATGATTTTCACGCTTTACGCTGAGTACAGTGTAGTGCAGTAGATCTCCACACTGATTTCAGATTAATGCAGGAAGTCCTGTCTTGCTGCCTTTCTGATCCTGGCTGGCTTTGACATCCTCATCTGTGCCGCCAACACATGTAGTAGAAAGGATGTTGCCTAGGTAGGTTGGTGAAAGAGCCCCAGGTGCTTATTTCTGGAGTAGCCATGGTTGGGAACAAAAAAGTTGTTTACTGGACCCTAGTTTTTATTATTTCTTAATTCAACAGTGTTCTGTGACGGAAATTACTCATTTAGTAATGATTTAACTTCCTGGAAACTATAAACCATTGGAATCTGATCCAGTGGCAGGATAGTTGGTGCGTTTGCCATGAAGTCTGAAGGTCCTGAGTTCGCTCCCCAGCTGAGTTGTGGATGCGTGCTGCTGAGGAGTCTCATACTACGACGAAACAGCTGTTCAGTGATCTCAGGTTTTCAATGGTTCCCCAACTGATGTCAGTCCATGATAAATACTACTTTAAGACTTTTAAGTTAAACTATAAAATTTTGTGTTGATATCAAGACATTTTTTGTACATTCCACTTTCATTTTACTGCCTTTATCAGTGATGTAATATTTATGTAATCGATTAAACGCTGATCTAATGCTGATGATCTTATAGCCATATTTGTGTGTTTATTCAAAATTATATTAAAGTTGGAAATATTTATTCAATGAATTTACTTTAGTATTCATTCAGTTTATTTTAGCCTAACTCGTTTCTACTAGAAATCGGTTATTGTATGGTAATAAGTGTCAACTGAAAATTATCGATTCGAATTGAAGCTAAGGGTAATTGAAGTTGATTACGGTTTTCTTTTGAACATATAGATCTAATTTCAGGCATTTGATTGCGATGGTTTCAGTGAAGCAAAAAGATTTGAATTATTCCCTTTGTTGATCACTTTAAATGATTCTAAGGCATTCACTTGATGTCTTGAATGATACGTTCATTGTATGTAATAAATTTACACCTATGCATCACATTTACTTAGGATCTTCGATCGAATACATAAAAAAATAACTTTACAATGGAATATGAGGACAATAATAGAATTAAGTTCCTGGACATCAGCATTCAACGTCAAGCTAATATCACACTTCAAAGATCTATTCATCGTAAAGGTACATGTGATGTCTTAATCTCAACAGTTTCTCTTCAGTCACCTACAAACAAGCATTGGTTAAAATACTTTTCTATATATCCGGAACTATATGCTCATCAGATAAACTTGAAGGGGAATTATTACTTCTCAAGAAGTATCTTAAAGAAAACAGTTACCCATAAAGCTTCATCAACAAATACAGTCGAAGAGAATGCAGTGGAATTGAGAAAACAATTGATAAGAAGCCGGTCCTCTTCCACCATGACTTCAAAGATGATGATGATGGTGAATCAAAGACTACACGTTGCATTGGCCAGGATGTATCCTGCACTCAACTAGTTCCCTTGTTTCTCACATCTTGCTCGCTGGTACAATCGAACATCAACAGGTACTCCTCATATGCTTACCCCAACTGTGTGTACCGACTCACGTGTACCTGCTGAAGCGGTTACATCAAGAGAACAGAAAGAAGGGCTAGCCTTCGATATTTTGAACATATCCCCAAGAGCTTACAGTTTTCAAGCAGAAAGTATCCTTTATAGTGCAATTACTAAGCACTTAGTTAACACAGAACATGAAGCAGATCCCTTGGAAACTTTCAAAGTAATCAGCAAACAGAATTATTTCAATCTTCTCTTCGCTGAAGTTATTGTAATCAACATCTGAAAGCAGACTTGTGTGTTCAAAAAGAATCTTTTTCAATCTTCAACTACCCTGGTAACTTAGTTTCTTAGCCTTTCACTTACTTGATTGCATCATTTTCCTATCATTAGATTTTCTGTTAATGCTAAACTGAGATCCTAATCTACTGAGTCCCATTACATTTAGTTTTCTGAATACTACTAACTTATCTACTCAATGACTTGTGTAATATCTCATTCTAAATTCCACAATATTTGTTTTTCTCCTTCAATCCAACTTTACGAGAACTTTGATTCTAATATGATATATATTTTTCATATTATTGAATGGCATATCGACCTTTTTTCTATTTGGATAGTTTCCCTACTCCGCTATGTTGTCCTTTTTTGGCTGAAATCACTAAACTAAACCACCGAAAAAGTAAAATGGTTCAACACTACTCTCTTATTGTCTCACCTTGATCATTCAATAACCCGTCTCTATCAAGCGGTAATTGATGAACATAAATCAGTTCGAGTATCAGTGAGAATAACATCACCTGTTTGCAAGCAGTCATATCAAGCTGAATAGACCCACATACAAAAAGAGTGAACTGCGCAGATACCACATTGATTTAAGACTAATGCAGGAAGTCCTGTCTTGCTGTCTTTCTGATCCTGGCTGGCTTTGACATCCTCATCTGTGCCGCCACCACATGTAGTAGAAAGGATGTTGCCTAGGTAGGTAGGTGAAAGAGACAACTTCCTTATGGTTTCTCCCGTTGATGCTGATTGGTGCTTGATATTGCTGTTGTTGCCGTTGTTGCTGGTTGAGTATCTTCGTCACCTCTGTCTCCTCCACGTTCACCTGAAGGAAGTCCCGTCCTCACTGTCTCGCCTCTTCCCTCAACCTGTCAGTTTTCACCTGCAGATCTTCGAGTATTGCGACGAGACATTGGACATTAATCATCATCATGGACGAAATCCAAGTCTTCTTCTGGGGTCTTTTCATCGGTCAAACAGCGTATCCCCATCTCCTCGCTCCTCACACTTGTTTGTTGCATGATCCAGTCCAGTCCAGTCGACACAATGACGAAGATCATCAGTGATAGTAGGCGGCAACTAACCTGTTTTACTCATGTCTTCACTTCCACTTCAAAGGCATCACTGAGCTTTTCATTGTGAATTGCTTGGCACGTGGCGTCGCCATATAGTTGTTGAATGGGATGATAAGGGTTTGTGGCACTGAAACCGTAGTGTTGAAGCAGCTGCTTACCAAATTACTTCTCGGTCGACGCTGTCGAAGGCCTTTGCAAAATCGATGAAGTTGAAGTGAAGATCCAGTTGACTGCCATTCTATCCTCCGTTCTATAATGATGCGTAGCATAGCGTTGGATTTTGATCTGCACATGATTTGTTATTCCTGAAGTCAGTCAGTCAGTCAGCCAGCCAGCCTGTTCCGGTCGTGGGTTTGAATCCAGCTCATCCTTTAGTCTCTCCAGGATGATGTGGCATAATATTTTGCTCTGGGTGGACAGGAGCATGATTCCGCACCACTTCCTGCAAACACTTAGGTCTCCCTTGTTTAGGAGTTTGACAATCTGGAGGTACATCTCCTTCCTTCCAAACCTTCTGCAATAGTGGTGTGAGCATGTCCTCTGCCGATGTCTCTGCGTCTGTTTTCAGTGCTTCTGGAGCAATTCCATCCGGTCCAGCTGCTCTCCTGGGTTTTAGGACTTCACTCCTGCTTTCGTCGGAGGACTTGTATTCACATGTAGTTCTGTGGTTGGGCTGCTGATTGTATTTCTGGACGAGTTGCAGGTGGTGGCGGTGGCGGTGGTTGATTCGAGAGTTTTCTCAAGTGCTCAGCTCATCATTCCCTTTCTTTCTCCTCTCTGCTAACCACCTTTCATTCACCATCTTCCATTGGTTTCGTCTGCCTTCATCTCTTTCCTACCTGATTATTTGATATTGTGTTGTCAGGTCTCTGTCTCTCTCCTACCTGCAGCCAGTTCCTCTTCACTTGCAAATGTGTCGTAGAACTGTCTATGACCTCGCACTCACTCCTCTTCACTTCCTTGTCCAGTGTAGTGTTTTATGGGTTGTATTCACTTACTCATTTCGTTGTTCATCCCTGCACTGCACTGAACTGCACTGAACTGCATTGGTTTATCTTCTGCATAACCACTTTCCTCTCCTCTCCTCTCCTCTCCACTCCCCCAACAGCTCCTATGTGTCTGTCGAGATCCATTCCCTTCTTGCTTCTTCTTCCTTCCTAACATGCTTATGCAGGTTTCCTTCCACATCTCATTCAAAGACTTCCAGTGTTCTTCAATGCAGGTTCCTTCAGGGATGTTCCCTAATGTCTCCCATTTTGTCCTGATGGCTGACCACGTGAAGATTTCCTTTCTAGTTTCGTCCTTCAGTTCAGTTTCTCTTCTGGCGTTCAACTCCAACTCTGGTCTATCACAAGCTTCTCTCGAGACTTTCAACTAGATTTTGCAGAAAGCTTCCTTGCACTAGATGGTGAGTGGTGTGAATAAACCTACATCTGCTCCCCTTCTCCATCTGATCTTGTGTCCAGTAGGCTGACTACGTCTTCACTTCCTTCACATCGAGATCAAGTCATCTGATTTTAGTGTAGTGTGTCCATCTGGTGTCAGCTGAAATCAAATCCATGTCGCTGCCTTGTCAATATGCTTGTGTTTGTTTGTACACACTGTCTGACTCCAATCACCAAGTCACTAAATGCTCACAAGTCTGTAAACACTTCTCCATTCTCACTCATCATTTCACCGAGTCCTTCTCCACACATGATCACTTCTCTTCCTGTGTTGTCTGCTCCCAGTTTCGCATTCATCTCACCCCAACAATTAGAATTTTGATGTCGTCAACTGGAGTCTTGTCTATTACTGATTGCAGTTGTCTGTAGAATTCCTCCTTCTTCTCTTCATCCACATTATTTGTGGTGCGTAGCTTTTAGCATTGTATGATTGTGACTTTGCTTCCTTTCGAGTTGAATCCATCTTGCTATCATGATGGTGATCCTGTAGGAGGAGACTGGTTTCTACTACATGACAGAGAGAGAGAGAGAGAGAGTCTTCGATGCTGTTGGGAAGGGGACATCACGATAACCACTGGAAAACTCAGTATGTTGTTCTCGTGTTTGTCGTCTGTGTGACAATATCAGAGTAGATTATTGACTCTCCAGTTGAGAGTTTGGAGAGTTCATTTCCATTCCATCTGCTTTCACAGATTCCTAGCACTTCTATGTCACACCGCCTCATCTCTTTAGCAATCTGGGCAGGCTTGTCAGCCAGCCAGCCATCTAGTTTCAAACATTGTTCGGACATTCTATCTACTCATCCTGACTTTCGCTTTCATCGAGAGAGAGAGAGAGAAAAGACACATCGGCCGACTGGCCTCCTGAAGGCTTTTATCAAGCAGTGTCATTTCGTCTCGCCGATTCCAGAGAGGAATAACTTTGTTTTTATTTTTATATTTTCTTTGTGCTTTGAAGTTTCTTTGGGGGGTTAGATTTGTTTTACGGTGTAGGGTTGGTAGTCCTATGCCCAACCTTCCCTCTTTATTTGAGCTTAGGATTGGTTAGTAACTAGTGAACTAGTTAACCAAGGGAGGTTAATTTTTAGTATGCTCCAGTGTTATTCTGATACTGCGACAGTTCATCACCGAAGGTCATTGAGCTTTAGTTGAATATTCATTCATATAGATAGCGGTACGACTCATAAACAGACTATTAACTAACAGAATTTCAGGTTTTTTCCTAATGTTTCACTAAAATCTTATTTCATCTTGAGTTAAATTTTGAGTTCGAAGATTAGCTACTCATAAGTAGCACGAAAAATTATATAAAATGTTATTTGGTTTAACAATTTTCCGATGATAGTAGTCTCCTTTTTATGAACGACGATCAGCAGAATTATTATGCCTACTGATGACTTTTTAGTTTTATATAGGTTTCTATTAACTGGTGGGACTCATCTGGATGTTCTTTGACTTAACACAATGCAAAACTAGATCAAGTCACAGTTGGGTTGAGAAAATTTTTCAAGTTGACTGAATCTAAAGGCCATTTAGCAACTACTGTCTTTATTTCATAGGAAAACTTCCTCTGTCGGTGAAATAAGGAGACCTAATTGCTTATTTTAGAGGTTGCCAGGATGATCTTTGAGTCATTCTTCCATCTGACTTATACCAATTAACCGACTGGCTTATAATATTCATCTATCAATCACATCACAGTTTCAAGTGAACTACTGGATATAGTTACCATTTGCCATTTGTTTATATATTAGAGATAATTAAGTCTTTTTCTGCATTACACAACAAGTGCTCAACAAAATTACCTCGCTACAATCCCAGTCGAAATGACTGTGAAAGAAGACGAGACAAGTGGTTAACTTTAAGTCAGTAAGGTGTAGATTGTCTACGCTTTACAAAATATGAAGCAATTATTATGTAGAAATACCCATACTAACGCTGGTTCACTGATACGAAAAAAATACAAATAAGATTGATACTTGGTGATGATTGAAGGTAAGATGAGAATCTGGACCGCTGTCCGACTCGAACCAGAGACTACCGGGTTTCCGTTCCGATGACCCACCCACCGGGCTACGAAGCCCGACTGCTGACCGGTTTTTTTAACTTCAGTTACCATGGTTTTTTCCCAACTACCATGTGATTTCGTGACTCGTCACTATCGGTTGACTGTATCACACTGGCTGCCCAGTTAGTCAGGACTTCTGATTTCAATCCAAATCTAACTGAATTAGAGAGGAGGACCATAATATTGATTATCATTTTAACTATCACTCAGTGTAAATATTAGTTTGCCAAACCACAGCTATCTCAGATGGTCAAAATGATAAATTATATTGTGTAATTAATGACAGTGTAACTGTGTTCTACTCCTATAATAGAATAATATTTATGTACGCTCATATATATACCTACATATACAGGCTTGATTGACACTTTTATGATACCGCTTATGGGTGAATAGACAGAATAACTGAAACAATCTTTGAATGAGCAAAAGAAATGAGCTGACCGACTCACTATAAGTAATACAACACCAATATTCATTATTGTGTTCAGTTGATGTCTGACAAGCATACACACACACGCATGCACATGCGCATACAAATATGTTTGCCTAACTCAAGTATTCTTTTGCCTTACCTCTTCTGAATGTCTAAAAGCATCATCCTTAGCCTACACTAACTGTGTGTGTACATGTGCATGTATATCTATGTGTCTCTGTGTGTGGGCGTCGATGTGGGGGTGGGTGTGGACGTAATCGTATACCATTGTAGCATACAAATAGAAATTGTGATGCATAAATTTCCTTTCCTTAATGCATTTTATGGTTTCTGTGACGAATATTGAATTATATATGAATATCTTTTTGTATATGAATATTATTATTATTATTATAAATGAATATTTAATGTCGCTTAATCATAGAATGAGTGAAAAAATAAACTAAACCCAAATCATACTAGAAGCAGTTATTATGTCGACAATAACAAATTCCTCTTTTTCCTTTTTCTTCTATAAATATATTACTGAAAAACAATGACTACAAACTTTCCTTTACATCATGAGTATATTAACACTGGATGGCCGTTTTGCATGTTTCTTGTGCTGAATTCATCAAACTGAACAAATTCAATTCCATAGAGGATATAAATCAAATACATTTCACTCGGTGCCCAAGATTTTTCAAACCATCTATTCCATTCTTGGTGACGATAAATTCATAGAGATATATTGATTTCAAGTTGGAGAACTACTGAAGACCTGGAGCGTTGGAAATGTCTCATCCTAGTATGGGACTCCTCAATAGCAATCACTCAGAATCCCAACACACATTGGAGGTGGAACCCACGATAATGGGATTTGCAGGAAACATTTACAATCAAAACATCATCTGCTAAAACCAGTTCACTAGTTACTAACCAATCCTAAGCTCAAATAAAGAGGGAAGGTTGGGCATAGGACTACCAACCCTACACCGTAAAACAAATCTAACCCCCCAAAGAAACTTCAAAGCACAAAGAAAATATAAAAAATAAAAACAAAGTTATTCCTCTCTGGAATCGGCGAGACGAAATGACACTGCTTGATAAAAGCCTTCAGGAGGCCAGTCGGCCGATGTGTCTTTTCTCTCTCTCTCTCTCAATGAAAGCGAAAGTCAGGATGAGTAGATAGAATGTCCGAACAATGTTTGAAACTAGATGGCTGGCTGGCTGACAAGCCTGCCCAGATTGCTAAAGAGATGAGGCGGTGTGACATAGAAGTGCTAGGAATCTGTGAAAGCAGATGGAATGGAAATGACTCTCAAACTCTCAACTGGAGAGTCAATAATCTACTCTGACATTGTCACACAGACGACAAACACGAGAACAACACACTGAGTTTTCCAGTGGTTATCGTGATGTCCCTTCCCAACAGCATCGAAGACTCTCTCTCTCTCTCTCTCTGTCATGCAGTGGAAACCAGTCTCCTCCTACAGGATCACCATCATGATAGCAAGATGGATTCAACTCGAAAGGAAGCAAAGTCACAATCATACAATGCCAACAGCTACGCACCTACAAATAATGTGGATGAAGAGAAGAAGGAGGAATTCTACAGACAACTGCAATCAGTAATAGACAAGACTCCAGTTGACGACATCAAAATTCTAATTGTTGGGGTGAGATGAATGCGAAACTGGGAGCAGACAACACAGGAAGAGAAGTGATCATGTGTGGAGAAGGACTCGGTGAAATGATGAGTGAGAATGGAGAAGTGTTTACAGACTTGTGAGCATTTAGTGACTTGGTGATTGGAGTCAGACAGTGTGTACAAACAAACACAAGCATATTGACAAGGCAGCGACATGGATTTGATTTCAGCTGACACCAGATGGACACACTACACTAAAATCAGATCGACTTGATCTCGATGTGAAGGAAGTGAAGACGTAGTCAGCCTACTGGACACAAGATCAGATGGAGAAGGGGAGCAGATGTAGGTTTATTCACACCACTCACCATCTAGTGCAAGGAAGCTTTCTGCAAAATCGAGTTGAAAGTCTCGAGAGAAGCTTGTGATAGACCAGAGTTGGAGTTGAACGCCGAGAAGAGAAACTGAACTGAAGGACGAAACTAGAAAGGAAATCTTCACGTGGTCAGCCATCAGGACAAAATGGGAGACATTAGGGAACATCCCTGAAGGAACCTGCATTGAAGAACACTGGAAGTCTTTGAATGAGATGTGGAAGGAAACCTGCATAAGCATGTTAGGAAGGAAGAAGAAGCAAGAAAGGGAATGGATCTCGACAGACACATAGGGGCTGTTGGGGGAGTGGAGAGGAGAGGAGAGGAGAGGAAAGTGGTTATGCAGAAGATAAACCAATGCAGTTCAGTGCAGTTCAGTGCAGTGCAGGGATGAACAACGAAATGAGTAAGTGAATACAACCCATAAAACACTACACTGGACAAGGAAGTGAAGAGGAGTGAGTGCGAGGTCATAGACAGTTCTACGACACATTTGCAAGTGAAGAGGAACTGGCTGCAGGTAGGAGAGAGACAGAGACCTGACAACACAATATCAAATAATCAGGTAGGAAAGAGATGAAGGCAGACGAAACCAATGGAAGATGGTGAATGAAAGGTGGTTAGCAGAGAGGAGAAAGAAAGGGAATGATGAGCTGAGCACTTGAGAAAACTCTCGAATCAACCACCGCCACCGCCACCACCTGCAACTCGTCCAGAAATACAATCAGCAGCCCAACCACAGAACTACATGTGAATACAAGTCCTCCGACGAAAGCAGGAGTGAAGTCCTAAAACCCAGGAGAGCAGCTGGACCGGATGGAATTGCTCCAGAAGCACTGAAAACAGACGCAGAGACATCGGCAGAGGACATGCTCACACCACTATTGCAGAAGGTTTGGAAGGAAGGAGATGTACCTCCAGATTGTCAAACTCCTAAACAAGGGAGACCTAAGTGTTTGCAGGAAGTGGTGCGGAATCATGCTCCTGTCCACCCAGAGCAAAATATTATGCCACATCATCCTGGAGAGACTAAAGGATGAGCTGGATTCCAAACCACGACCGGAACAGGCTGGCTGGCTGCTGACTGACTGACTGACTTCAGGAATAACAAATCATGTGCAGATCAAATCCAACGCTATGCTACGCATCATTATAGAACGGAGGATAGAATGGCAGTCAACTGGATCTTCACTCAACTTCATCGATTTTGCAAAGGCCTTCGACAGCGTCGACCGAGAAGTAATTTGGTAAGCAGCTGCTTCAACACTACGGTTTCAGTGCCACAAACCCTTATCATCCCATTCAACAACTATATGGCGACGCCACGTGCCAAGCAATTCACAATGAAAAGCTCAGTGATGCCTTTGAAGTGGAAGTGAAGACATGAGTAAAACAGGTTAGTTGCCGCCTACTATCACTGATGATCTTCGTCATTGTGATCGACTGGACTGGATCATGCAACAAACAAGTGTGAGGAGCGAGGAGATGGGGATACGCTGTTTGACCGATGAAAAGACCCCAGAAGAAGACTTGGATTTCGTCCATGATGATGATTAATGTCCAATGTCTCGTCGCAATACTCGAAGATCTGCAGGTGAAAACTGACAGGTTGAGGGAAGAGGCGAGACAGTGAGGACGGGACTTCCTTCAGGTGAACGTGGAGGAGACAGAGGTGACGAAGATACTCAACCAGCAACAACGGCAACAACAGCAATATCAAGCACCAATCACCATCAACGGGAGAAACCATAAGGAAGTTGTCTCTTTCACCTACCTACCTAGGCAACATCCTTTCTACTACATGTGGTGGCTGCACAGATGAGGATGTCAAAGCCAGCCAGGATCAGAAAGACAGCAAGACAGGACTTCCTGCATTAATCTGAAATCAGTGTGGAGATCTACTGCACTGCACTGCATTGCACTCAGTTGAATGCGTGGAAATCATCCGGATTTTCAACACCAATATCTGTCAAGTCAGTGCTTCCATGTGACAGATGGTTGAGGGACTTTGTGCTTCACGAAGAGCATTTCGAACAAACTACAAACATCGTACATGAACAGCTGCCGCCTACACTCACTCGATACTGAAACTGAAGATCAGATGAGATGGGCAGAATAATAAGAATAAGCAACACAGAACTCTGGCTGGCTGACTGGCAACAAAGGAAGCAGGAACCTATCACCCAAGGATTATGCAGAAGGAAGTGGAGATGAATTGGGCATGCACTGAGGATACCTATTTGGGACATCACTTGCCAGGCCAGGCTGTCGAGTGGAACGTACATGGGAAACGATGGGTTGGGTGTCCGAGGGTGACATGGAGATGGTGTGAGTATGAGATGTATGCTTGTGCGCAGTGCTGTAGCCAAGTTGCGAAGACTGGAGATAACTGGGTAGAATGGAAATGTGCCCTATGTTCCACTAGGAACCCAAGGGACAAATGCGATATTTATAATATTTTACCAATTATCCGTTGGTGGTCGAGTACTTCACATTTCCTTACTTCTATAAATTCAAAGTGACATATTCATTGGTCAAGTGCTCAATAATCGCCAATTAATATTTCTTACTCAGTTTTCGCCAGTGTTCATCAACAGAACTTATAGTTTTATGTGTTAAGAGTCAATCAGTTTGAAGTACTCAGTTTAGTGTTTTGTGCTTGTTGGCACTCATTTGTGAATTTTGTTTAGAACCATGAGAAAGTTTTTGTTGCTTTTATAATTCAAACCTGTGTTATTCAATTCTAATATCAGAGAGCTTAACAATAAACTATTCACACCTTGACTGACCCCCTATAGAACTGGATCAAGTATACGAATTAGTCATCAATGGTCAACTGATATAGCTGTCTAATCTTAGGTGCTCATCGCTGACTAAAGACTATCCGTCAAGTTTACGATAAGGTTTAATCAACGGTGAGGTCTGAGGACTAGACATATACGGTGGTTAATACTACACGTAAGATGATAAAATAACTTGAGCCGTGCTGTTAGGCTTCCATATGTGCTTAACATTCACTTAGGATTTTATGATGAAATTTATGAACAAACAGATAGTGAGCCGGTAGGATAGCTTCTTGAATACTCTTTCAGTAGTCAATCGACTTGATACTTCCCAAAGATGTAGACTTGACACCACCTTTTTTCTTGAAAATGACAAGTTGAAGCTGAAAGATGCCTTCTTCTGACCTTCACTAATCACCACTTTTCAATCAGGTTTACCTAAGGAGTTGATGAAAACTTCACATTCCACTTTACTGATTCCCTAGGAAGCTGACCAAGCTCCAAAGCTGGCTACCTGTACACAAGACGAGCAACTTCATATATTCTATTCTCTTGGTAACTCGAAAGTCCTATACTGATTTCAATCAGTACTAAGCAATATATAGAATAGCTTACTGGTAACGTCTGTGACTGCAGTACTGAGAGGCTCGGGTTCGAACCCCAGGCGGGACATCAATTCGATTTGGTGAGTGCCAAAAAACATGAAACCCAGGTCAAGAAGGAGTTCTTGTTGATTTCCTCCATCTAACCAACAAATAGAAACAATTTGTATAAATCAGCCTAAGAATTATCATCCTTCTAACCTAGAGTACCAGGATAGACACGGGGTACGAATTGACTACGGAAAGACAACACTGACTACTTCGGAAAATCCTTTTACCAAGTTTTGAGAATCTTCAATGATATTCCCATTGATATTTGCTGTTAATGCCTACAGTATATTTTGAGGAGAACATAGTATGCTATGAGTTTTCGGGGTATATTTTACATGCTATCAGTTTACTAAGCAGGTCGTCAAGGACAAGCTGGTGCATCAAGCTTCATAAGTGTGGTTTGACAGATTTATTTGCTCTTTTGGAGCTGAATACTCTTATCGTAACATGCACTGCTTCGACGAACCTGTTCGTAAGGTCTACATAGCCATGTTGTTAGAAGAACAGCTTACTACTGTCTTTGGACATATGACTGAACATCTAATTGACTTAAGATTTTTAACAACTCTTGAAGACTAGTTGAAAACGCTATACAAAGTGAACCAGGTTATGAAGATGAATTTGTGAAAAAGTTCATTATTTATAATTCAGTCTCCTTTTTGCTTGAGCCATCCTTTCCTATTCTTTTTTAATGAAGCATAATGAGGGATGGAAAAAATGAAAATCAAAAGTAAACACAAAAACTGAAAAACTTGATTTATGCTAAAAACAATCAAATCATTATTTGGTGGGACAAACATCTGAGGAGGCCAAACTAAACACAAGAAAATTATCTTTAAGGTAGTTTTCATCACGGACTGATATCATTCGAAGAGCTGTTGAAAACCTGAGAGCACTGAGGAGCTGTTTCGTCCTAGTATGGGACTCCTCAGCAGTATGTGCCCACGATCCCACCAGGGGTCGAACTCAGAGCCTTCATGTTCCGCGGTGAATACTTCAACCATTCTGTCACTTGGTCGGAGCACTACGGTTCACAGCTTCTCACTTCTGTCAATTCGCGAAATAGAGCGACATCCACCAAGATCTGCAGTTGGCATCTACTTCACTTCTGACTGGTTGACCACACAGGTCGCGGTTTCTCATTAAAACTTCGGGTTATCCATCTCGTAATATGTCCCTGGTGAACACTGTGTGCTGCTGAGTCCCATACTGTAGTGATCCTAAGTTCGCAGGGTTTTCTAAATGATGTCAATCCGTGATAAAATATTACCTTAAAAACGAAATCTCCATAAACCTCAAACTACATTCCTATTTATCTCAACTATGAATGAAGTGAATTACTTCTTTATACAGAAATAAGAACTTATCTAATAGACGAAATGAAAGTAGGGATCTTGAACAAACATTATCGGTCATATTGTTGTATTTATTTTAAAATACATTTTAATTAAGACTTATTCTATCAAATTATTGTCTAGCTCAACTCAGCAGCTTTTATTGACTCCTATCTCGATTCCACACTACTCATGGTTGTGGAGTAATCGCCTGTTAAGAGAAGTGGATCGCTGTGTATCGTGGTGCTTAGCTAATTCAGTCGTTTATATTTATGACTCAGATGGCATAGAATACGAGGCTAGGAAGCCGTTAATCCTTCTCTCCTTTTGTACAATAGGAAGGGAAGAAAGATTGATAGTTAAAGGTTGTGAATACTAGCTCATCATAGATCCAGTTCAATGGATAACTCATCCGCGTGGTGAAGTGTAGACAAGCACAGAGATATGTAGACAGTGATTCGTGCGAAATCATCTGATGGTTCCATAGTTAGGCATTTGACCCCAGTAGCCTTGTAGATTACCCCTTGGCATTTGAAGCGATGGGTACTGGGTTAGAGTCTCAGTGGGAACAGCACAACTCAGCGGAGTGCAGGTATATCCAGCTAGCAGTCCCAAATTGGGACGAAACGTGCATCCTGGACTCCACTGCTAGCTATCATATGGCATTTGGAACTTCAAACACATGACACCAATAGATATCAGTTTATTTATCATTATAACAATGCCCAGTTTCTTCAGTAGAATTCAGATTTTATTCCCACTGAGATTTGATCCCAATACCCAAATGATATAAACAATATTTTTAGTTTTAGCCAGAAATACTTTCTACTTTTAGCATTCGTTTTTCCCTACCTTTTAATCATAAGCTTGTAAAGAGTAGTGAATTACTGTTTTACTTTTTTCGATGCGCTATTCCAATCACTATTCTTGACTTAGCTCATAAAATTAGCTGTTTACTGTCATATGAAGAGAAAATTTCATTACCTTACACTTAGAAGCGATTCGCAGTTGCCAGTGTTGCAAATTATTATACCAAAGAAACCAGTCAGCTTATAAAACATACGTTCGATTGGATTCGGTCAGACCTTCATTCTTCCTGACAGACCTCTTGATTGTAATATATAATCAGAATAAATTCACCCCTCATTCACTTATGAATAACAAGTCATATATGTTAACTACAGATAAAGTGATTGGTCTATAACAAATTAGGCGAGTCAAAACAAGTTTCTAAGTTTCTAATTGGTTATCGCTTTTCACTCTAAACCAATAACAATAAGAGAAATAGAGACTAACAGCCTACTTAGTTAGATTGGTTACTGTCATCACCCCTTTACTTATATTTTTTTCTCTGCTAAGACCCATAGGCAGGCAGGAAGGTATGAGAAACTAAGAAAGTATGAAAATAACGGTCTGAAAAAGGAAAGTATCCACCTAAAATACTCAATACCTGATCTAGATTTGGGGCATCCCAGTTTACGGATCCATTCTTTAACGATTAATTTATAGAAAGTGTTTTTCTTGACAAAGAATCATATTTTAAAATTTCAGTTTTAATACATAATATTATTATATGTTCACTGTGGATTTGAACAAAGTGAAGGGAACTCATTAATTAAGGAATGGAACTTGGGACTATTGGTCCACTCACATTAGATTCAGCATCAAATTGTTCTGATCTTCATATAGGTCAACGAGATTATCAGCCATCTACTGTTATACAAAAAGCCAACATAAATTCAACAGTCTGTGAATTCTATAATCAATCAGTAACAGAACATTTAGAAATACTTCATATGAATATTGATAAAAATAATAATGATAATGGTAATTCATTTAGTAAAATCAAATACAATAACTACATATCACCAACATATATCCCTTGTACATTGAATAATAAACATTCAATTGATCCAATAGTGATAACGAAATCATCATCAGCTGGATTGTTATCAAATGATAGATTAACAGAGTTAATATCTACCAGTCATAATACATCTACAGGAGTCCAAACTAATAATTGTGTTCTAAGTAAAGAAATATCATTGAACACAACTAATGACATAACATCAACTGTACTAATCAATAAATCGATTTCAAAAATAAATGAATCCATGTACTATAATCAACATATATCTATGAATAAACAATTATTGGATGAAAATAAAAGTCTTACAAGATGTACCGTTATAGATCCTTCAATGACTATGGCAACAACAACAACAATGATGACATCAGTACATTCAATGAATATCGCATCGTCAACATCAAGAGTATTGGTAAGTGCAACGAGGACGACAACAACAACAACAGCAACAGTAACAACTTCTACAATGTCGAGTGTATTACAACAGTCAACTATGAAACCGACTAGTAGAACACCATCTCCACCAATGTTAACAGCGAATAAACAATATTTATCATCTGAAATGGAATTTTCTAAATTTTCCAGTTTATTATCATCTTATTCATCATCTTTATCATCACTGAATAACTTAAATCAAAGGGAGAATAATGATATGGTTGTTAGTTGTCATGATACTATGAATACTGGTATTACTCCATGTCTATCATCTTCTCAATGTAAATCAGAATTATACATACCTTTATCAATAAATGATTCTATAATAACTAGCAAATCATCAACCTCAGTTCCACCGTTTACATCCTCCTCTTCGTTATCGTTATCATCACCGTTGCATCAATTGAACCAATTGATAAATGCAAATGACTCTCCGCGTTCAATACCAGACAGATATTTCAATAAACTGACAAGTATACCTGTAACCACAGTAACTGTAGCGGAAGGAATGACTACAACGACTTCATTAGGCCTTTCAGTACCTTCTATACCGTTAAATACTTCATCTGTAGTCAATATAAAATCTTCTTCACCACAGACCTCACCTTTGTTGACTATGTCATCATCGGCATCATCGTCATCATCATCACTGTCGTTGTCATCGTCATCAATATTAGGTTATGCCAATCCTGAAGTGAATAATACTAATATTAATAATGGTAATAATAATAATAACAATAATAATGGTAACTCATACGGACTGGATCAATTTAATAATCTAAGTCATCTACAAAATGCTCATTTACTAACAGATCTAGAAAATTCTAAATTTTCAATTCAGTCCCATCTAGAGCAATTTCCAGTGAATTCACTGCGTACAACTTGTGTTACTTTTTCTACGCATACAACTCCAAGTAATACTACTCATAAAATAAGTAGTGCATCAGTTGTTCAATCACAACAGCTCCATCATCACAAAGAACAACAATTAACAGGAACATCTTCAACATTCATGAATCCGTTATCGATGATGTACGAGAATATGAATATGAAAAAGGCTATTACAGATACCTACCACCACCATCATCATCATCATCAACTCCACCCCCATCCTTATCATGTTCAACAACATCAACCTCAGACACAAAGACATCACATAAATAGTCCATATTCGAATAGTTTATCAACGTCATTGTCACTCCCAACACAGCCACCATTACTGTCCAGTACTAATTTACACTTAACTCACTTTCAATATCCATTTAGCAGTGGTAAAAATAATGACACTACTACTACTAATAATAATAATAGTAATAATAGCAGCAGTAACACTAATAATAATAATAATGGTCAAACTGATCGAATAAATACTATATGTGATGAATTCCTGCCTTCAGAGTGTAGATCTACAAGTGGAGGTAAGATCTACATTCTAATGTCTTTATGTACATTTTACCTCGCTTATTGAAAAAGTTTTTACTTGTTTATTTTCTACTTATGAATAGTGTTATAAAATTGACTTTGATGATGACAGAGGGCGGTGGTGGTAGAAAGATTTCTGTTATATCTTACCAATAGTAGTAGAATATGAAGTATCAGATTTACACAACGGCTGATACAGTAGACTATTGATTGAAAGAATCATGGCTTTGTAGAAAATCATTTTGAAATTCTGATTCCTAGGCTTCCAATGTTCAACTTTCAAACAGTGACTTCTTAGTCCGAGTTCCACTCCGCCTACTTTAAGCTTATACAATGTGACTTACAGTTCGATGGGAAAGCTTGTACCGAACAAACGTATATTTATCACTGTTATTATTATCTACAAAGTATGTAAGCAGTGCTGATTTCGTTCTAATGATTCTTTTAGATGATTTGAGTTTGTATCCAGTAGGTTTTCGGAAGTTTTACAGTTTCTAGACTCACTACTGTGAAATATACTGTTAATTACCAGCATAGTCATGCTTCAGTATTGAAGTTTGTGGGGAGTTACTTATTTACTGATTTTAGGGCCCTACTCATCATGGATTGACATCAGTTGGAGAAACAGTAGACACCTAGCGGCATTGGATGGTTGTTTCGTTCTAGTATGGGACTCTTCAGCAGTGTGCATCCGTGATCCCACCAGAGATAGAACTTTGGGACCTCAGGTTCTGCAGCCAGTATGTTGTCGGTGAGCTACTGGATTAGAGTTCAACGGTCTACAGTTTCCTACTTCCATCAGTTCATGATATAGTTGTGTTTGTAGTATCCGTAGCGGTTGTATTATGATGGTGAGCTGCGGAATAACATCTCTTCGGTAAAAAATTCTGCATAAATTTCTCCTTTTTAGGAGGAGGTGTTATGCGTTCCTTCCATGTAGTTGGTAACCAAGTCTATATGCCTAAAACCTATTAGTCTATCATAAGCAATTTGATGCTACATTGTAAAGAAAGGTTGGTTATTAGCCAATAATGAACTATTGCTAAATAAGTTGAACTGATAGTGATGAGTATCGTGTACTGTATTCCTTAGAACTAAGCATGATCAGCCATTACGTTAGGTAAATGAAAATTAAGCCATTCTTTGTTTTATATTGGAGGTATTTAAGAAAAAGCTACTCACCTAGGTTGTAGACTTACTAGAACTCTTGAATGATGTGCATCCTCAAGTGTGTAAGGATTGAATCTCTCAGAGGAACGTAGATGAACGTTTCCAAGTTGTCATCCAAGATCTTATTTACTTTTAAACGATTAGGTTTTATCAGCTTGAAGGGATTCAAAGTTTCCTTGAAGTTGTAGATATATCTTCTTGATGACTATCAATAAGTGTGAAATTCTGGATTCAACACTTTCTACTAATTATGTCCAACCAACCAATATTTTCATTTGAGGATGTAAAATATTGTTCTCGCTAATAGCCAATCATAAAGATGCTCGTTACTAACAGTCTCAGTTTCAAGGAATACGCGAGACACAGAACAAAGTTTTTGGAAGTATATTTCAAGATATATATATATTAAATTTGATTGCTGAAGGATAACACTGGAATCCAGGAATTGCATTTCATTTTGTTTAAGACGCATGGGTCTATATCCTAGTGGATAAAGCCATTTTGTTTGAAATGACACAAACTGCGTTCGAGTCTCAGTGAGGACACCATCGCTTGCTGACGCGTCCCTATTGGAACGAAACACATCCTGGATTCCACTTCTAGCCGCCACTAATCAAATAATATCATTATCAATCTTCAGGTATTTATTCTTTGCCTTAACTGATCAATGTTCATCGACAAAAGAATTTCATTTATGAATGTCTTGATGCATTCTTGAAGGTAAAATATGAACCTCATTGATCTCGGCACGACTTGAAACCTATAGACCACGGGTTACAACCCACCTCACCCTATTCAGAATGTGTACTCACTGGTATGCAGACAGATTCGACTGAAGACTTCTAAACAGGACGAAATGCATGCTTGGATTCCACTGGTATCTAGTATCAATTGAAGAACTATCGAAAACTTGGGAGTACTGGATATCGTTAAGTTCTAGTGAGAAGCCGTCACCTGTTGGGTCAACCAGGTCGTACGTGAATGTCAAATGGTGGATAGTTACACCATATCGCGAATTCACACAAGTAAAAAACTATGAGTCATTGGAATCCGACCTAGTAGCTGAATGGCGAGTGGGTTCAATGTGAGACTTGGATGTCCTGATTTGAATCCCTGATGGTATAATGTATGCGTACTGTTGAGGAGTCCTATACTAGGACGAAACAATTGTTCATTGCTTTTAGGTTCTCAGCAGTTCTTCAGCTGATGTCAATCCTTGATGAACACTACCTTAAAGATAATTTCTTTGTTTGATATCCTCAGATGTTTACTTAACAAATTAATGATTTGATTGTTTTTCAGCATAAATCAAGTTTTTGTATTTCCTTTTAGTTTTCAATCACATACTAATTTAGGAGTGATGGATAGATTTCTTAAGAATCACTTCTTTAAGGAGTGCTCATAATTGATTCGCTTCAATAGTGATTTCCAAAATATTTTAATTTATATTAGGTAATAAGGATGAATTTTTCACCAGTGATATTTCCAAGCAATTGGATAATGTAAGACATTAAGTTTCAACTGAATGATGAAATAATTAACAAGTCATCTCAAGATTTGAAGATCTCAGACTTGATGTTTTTTAAGTTCCTTGGCTTCACATTGCTCAAAAGTCTTTCGGTAAGATAAAACAGCTACCAAAGGACCTTTTATTCTTTAGTAGTTCCTTAACTAATATCGTGTCTCGATGACGACTATCTTGAAATATCAATCACTTCTATAGGAAATGCCTAAATGAATAGCTATACCAAAAAGTAAATGCTATCAACATATTCATTGAAGGTGAATGTTCAAAGAACAATCTTCGTTTAACATCATGTTATAGTTCTTTTTCCCACTACTCTTTTCATAATTCCTAAGCATCTTGGACATTGAATTCCAAAGCGAAACCCAGTGATGTTATCTAATCATCCATCAGTCAACATTTATTAGGCATATAACACTTTGTAATGTTTAAAGGTTGTTTTCATGATGAATCGATATCAATTGGATGATATAAACTACCTTGATTCCCTGTAGACCTCCAATTTTCTTGGTATTTGCTTTAAAAATCAGACTAACAACGGGTAGAGTATCAAGACGGAACTTAAATTTACATTGTTATAACAATAATATATTCGACATAACAACTTGTTATTTGCTGTTTTTGATTGGTTTGAATAGAATTGACCAGTTCCTGGACAAACAAGTTGATGTAACTGATGGATCCTAAATGGAACGAAACACCTGGATCCCATTTCCTAGTTAGTTATCATGCTTACTATCAAAATGATACAACGGTGCAAATATTTTACCTCAATGATATATATAAATATTAATGTGTACAGAGTATTTGAGCATTAGAATATGTATACTATGGTGGATATTCGTTGAGTTTAACGCTGAAAACCTGAATCTCATATTTGATCAACTTACTCATATATCAGTTAAAATTGTCTGATATGTTTTTATCTACAACTGATCATTCTCGCATATTTCTGTCTCATTTCCATGACTTGGGATTTACTTGAGAAAATGAAACAGCCTCAGAAAGATAGTTAGGCAACAGTCAGATAAACTTCTGATTAGTTGGGTGTATTTGTAATCTTGTCAATAAATAAGTCGTGTAGTTAAATGGTTAAGTACTGGATCGATAACTAATGATTCGAAATTCTTTCAGCTTCATTTGTCATCATTATTATTGTCATCTTCATCACCATCTTAAACTAAGATTAACCGACCAATCCAAGGCTTATCTAAAATAGTCATCCCAACAAATGTGATATATTGGATTTTGATGAGAAGTTCTGGCTGGGTAGCTAGTTTGAATGTAATCAAGCTATAGTAACATATCACAAATTCACATAGTAACCAAGAAAACCTTTGGTCATCGAAACGAAATTGATATCTGGTTAGCAGCTAAGTTTTGTGGTGGAGTACTGAGCTGGTAACTCAGGGATCACTGGTTCGAACTGAAAAAGAAGCACTGAGTGAAGCAACCGTCAGCATCTACCACCTCCTCAGGCCTGACACTGAATGTAGTACATTCCTATCTAATTTTCTTGACTATATAGGTTTTTATACAATAAGTATTGCAATCATTATCTTTCTTAGCTATAACTTCAACATTATAGTCCAAAGCATTTCAATCAGGAGAGCTACAAAGCTAAGATACTCGCTTAGTGAATTCTTAAAGGTTCTCAGTCAATCATTACTGAACTTTGTTCGACGTATAATTGAGTGGTGAATTTTGTTACCATACAGATCAACTTTTTTTTACACAGTCTTCAACATCTTTAAATGGCTTTCTCAGTTCAACCTGAAGATGTCTGTAATGATGACAAGTGGTACAACATCATCCTCAATTGAGATATCTAAAAACTGTCACAGTTCTGAGGAAACCAGTTTTTTTGACACTGAAGTCCTTCTTTTGATTGTAGTTTAGCCGTCTGTCTTTGTTAATGTTATGTAGTGGGCTGTGATAAGAATCCTTCCTTGAACAAAGAACCAACTAGTCATTGGTTCAACAATGTGTTACTTCGTTCAAAAGTCTTTGCCTTCAGCCTCGTTTTTAGAAGATGGCATTCCGGAAGCCATCATTCATAGTCTGTTTTATACTCAAAGCTGAAACATTTATTCTTTGTTTTGAAGTTCTCATTCTTCTACTAAGGCGTTACTTAACTTTCATTTATGGTGGCTGTATGGTTTCTGATATGAGAAAGGAATCATAACACCTCCTTTGTTCTATCCTACAAATTATAGCTTCTTAGTCTTTTCCATAGCCGTTCATTTCATACCTTATTCCTGTCACTGCATTCAAAGAATATTGGTTAGGTGTTATAAAAGAGGAATCTCAATTGTTTACTGATACTTGTAATTCTCCGTTTCTTTACTGGGTTGAGTAACTCGACTCCTGATCGGCGATGGGCTTCTATGCGGAGGCTTCGACACTGCCTGAATATTCATTATGTTGTAGCTTACTTGGTGGTGGGCAATAGTGAAATCAAGGACATGTGTTTTGTCTTGCTTGGTACTGCTAACTGATTGTACTTGTACCCCTGTGAGTGGAGGTGTTCCCATTCAGACTCAAAACTCCATGGCCATCGCTTCAAACCCCAAAACGTTATCCACTAGGCCACTAAGTTACGGCAGCCATCTCCTATGTAATGCGTATCAGTTGTTGTTTATTGTTACTTCCAGTTTCCCAATGGTATAACTGGTTGAATCAATAAACAGTAACTGACATTGGTTGTGTACTGCACTTGAGTCTCACTAGGAACACCATCACTTACTGGGATGTAGATACATCCAGCTGACGAGTTCCAAATAGGAAGAAACGTGCGTCCTAGATTCCTCTCCTAACCATAACCAAGTAAATTATGAGAAATAAAGAAACTTAATTGCTTTGTTTGAAGTTTTCAGGGAGGGAAATTTTGATTAGATATTTACAGTCGATGAAAAGGAAGTTCCTATTCTAAATAGGCTTCGTGTGTATTGGTTTTCATCAGTAAATCGTATCTACTGTCAAAAAAAAGCTCGATGTTCCTTAGGAGGTTTGAACTTGTGGCAATTATTTGGTGATTGTGAGACTTTAGTGATCAGTTACTCAGATCATTATTCACGTCCTCTGAAAGTGAGGTAAACACACAGAATGGACACTGGGTCGTTTGTTTTAATCTTCATCGCTGTTGATCACTTGTTTAAGGGAGGCTTCTAAGTTAGATAACATTACACTGGTCAGTCAACAGTTTCGTCCAACCAAATAAGGCAAATTTGGGTCTCTCACGGGGGTATGAATCTGATGTGGGACCAGATGTAGCACATATGGTGCCAAACGTTGAGCCACCGTATTAGTTGGGCCACAATCAGTCCACTGAGGCAGAATGGAGGGTTAAGATCCTGTACGTTGGATCAGATGTCGGATCATTTGTAAAAGTATGAACCCAGACATAGAGCCAAAACCGTCTAGCCAAGCGTAGAGAAAATGTTGCAAAATCCGGTGTCAGGCCCTACATTTGGTTCGATATTTTCTATAACTAGTGGCCCATCACTGCCCTATTTAGCTCGACGAAAATATAGACTGGGCTGTGTTGAAATGAATTTTTGTATACCATGTCACATTACTGAGGCTTATTTAGTTGCATATATAATCTTTCTTACAAAAGTATTTTGTCAAACGGAAAAATATATTTAAAACTAACTAAAATATTTACTTTTCTCCCTTTTTTCTGTTTTTTTTTTATCACTTCATCATTATTTTCCATTGCGATGTTGAATGTATACACACGAACATATACACACATCATATATGCATTCATGTAAACAAATGAATATTTCAACTAGAAGTACGCTCGAGGAAGAAACGTAAACCGTATACACGTTATCAGACTATGGTTTTAGAAAATGAATTTATGGGCAATGCATATATTACAAGACAGAAACGATGGGAGATTTCATGTAAATTACACCTAACAGAAAGACAAGTAAGTTTTGTTCAGTATGTTATGTTCAATTTTCAATATATGATGATCAACTTTTATTGTTTGTGCTACATATTCTGCATTTATTGATGAAGGAATGTTTAATAACGGTTCTCCGTCATGAATTAATATCACCAAGGGAACTACTGAAAACTAGGAAGACATTGAATCACAGTTTCATCCTTTCTTAAGACTTGTCAACTGTAGAGGATCCATGAACCTATCTAGAATTAGACATGAGAATATCAGGTGTCATGGAATACAAAGAATCATATTTTTCATCCATTGGCCTAAGATACATGGTGATTATCTAATTCCCTAGTTGTTTAACTCCCTAGGTCACTAGTCAGTTGTTTACACTCCATTGAATAAACTACCCACCTGAACAGTTCATGTGAAGGTGATTGATTTCAGAGTCATTTTCAAGATGGGAAATATTAGGATCGTTGATCTTATTGCTTTGATAGAAAGTTGTCACATCTTGTGGCTACTAGCAGTCACAATTCCAGTAGCAATCCCTTGGTCATTTTCGATAACTAGAACGACATTGGTCTTTTATCTGTGGGTTTAGCGTAATTTTACTTCACTGTTACTGAATTCAACTAGTCAATTAATTCCTCAACTCTCCTGATTTCCTTACGTGTGTTTGTTGAAATAAAAGCAGAGAGGGTAGATATGTATAAATAGGTAACATCTGTCTTCAAGTTGTACGAAAGTGGGTTACTAACATGTTATTGGAGTTTTGAGTAACAGAGTTTGGTGACTGTTAAAGTTGGAGTCCAGAATATGCGTTTCAATCTAAACTCTTTGAAGACACAGGATAAACAGCTTATCCTTCATTCTACTACTATCAGCTACCCAATAGTCAACATCAAGATAAAACTCTAATCAGTAACTAGACGTCTTTTCAACGAGTCCGTATACCAACAGAAATGGATCAGCTCGCTCTACTAAACTAAACTATAGAAAATAAAAGGTACATAGAAATAGAATCGTCCCTTCATTAAAGAGGATATCCGTATAACCGTTAGTTCATGTCGTATCATATTTTGAGTACTTAGTGATAAATTGATTCTCTTGATAAAAATGTGACCTTTATCGTCAATCACGCTGCATGAAGCTGACAAGGCCACATGCCGTATACCAGCAGTGAATTAATAGTCTTTAGACTGGTTGTTTATACCACATTATATAGGATATATTTCCACATGTAGTTAAAATGAAACTGAAGTTCGTGAAGTTAATCGGATAAATGAGGGAAATATTTCTTCAACTATTCACTCAAGGCCTTCTACTGAATGATATCACATTATAAACTTGAGAGATAGATTCTCATCAGTGTTGAATACTCAAGAGTTGATAACTACATCCGCTAAACAATTCTGCCAACTACTTTATATATATATATATATATATATATATATATATATATATATATATATATATATATATATATATACTCCGGTCTTACTGAGGTCAATTGTGGTTCGAATAGCTTAGTGACATGAACCTGTCTGGGAATATCACTTTCTTCAAGATTGCAGACAGACCTATCTGATGAGTGTAGACAAACACCAAAGCTTACTCTCCAGCTTCCTGCCAACTGAACTTTAACGTTTAACATCACATTGATGTTCTGTGGAAACCAATTCTCAGGAGAATACAAAATTCCTTTAAGGTAATAAATACACGTGATCAATGGAAAGTCAGGTTTACCAGTTGACTCCCTGCAAACATGGAACAATAAACATAGATCTTTGATCAATAATTTATGAATGTACTGACTAAATCTGAAAGAAATCGCCGAGTCGAATGAGCTTAGACTGACCATTTATTTTGTCCAAATGTTTTTTTTTCAAATTCAGGCATAATCTTGAAGTATGTAGGTTAGAATGTATAGACGGGGACAAAGCAGAAATTATCCTAAATCTTTATTAACAGTAAGACTTTTTCTTTAATAGGTTCATTGTTTATCATAACAAATGAAACCAGATAATTTGTGAAATATGCACACAGTGTCCAATAATTGGTAGTTGAAACATTCAACTAACTGAAAATTTTATTTAAACAAGGTTACTTCATCCTAATTAACAGACTAGTGTATTCAATAATGTCATTAGTATGAGAACTATTTCTGATTAGGTTTTATCATAAAGTCAGTATAGTGTAGTGCAGTATAGTATAGTATAGGATATCAGGACGATTCTGAAAGCAAATTGTGTATCAAGTGAATTTAAATGCATAAAAGAAGACAAGTGTAAAGTGTGCTTATTGCTATCATCGTGGAGCAATAAAAATTATGTAGAGAGGAGGTGTGTTGATTTCCCCTTCTTCTTCTTCTTCTTCTTCCTACTACTACTACTACTCACTCACTCACTCACTCACTCACTCACTCACTCACTCACACTACAACACTGTGGTTTTTGAAATGATAGCGAATGCATTCGAATTTTAGTGACAGTACTTTCACACCAGTAGACAGGTATATCTAGCCTACTTTTGGATAAGATACGACTCGCGTCTTGAATATCACTAATATCTATTTGTAAAGTGATGATAATGTCATAAGATAGAAGAAAAAACTTCAGATTGAATCTAGCACTTATTGATGACTGTCTTCGAGAGCAGGTTCCTGAAGTTCCAATGAAAAGTCGTGACCAGGGAGGGAAGCCGAGTGGACGTGAGAACAAATACTCGACGATCATATTAGATGATGATTGCACTATATTGTGAAGTGACGGAAGTGGGAAGCATGGACCATCGGATTCCGACCCAGTGGCTCAATAGTAACGTGTTGGCCATGAAACCTGAATGTCCTGGGTTCGATCCCTGAAGGTATGAGGTTATGGTTGAGCACTTCTGAGGAGTCCCATACTAAGATGCAACAGCTGATCAGTGCCCCCAGTTTTCCAATGTTTCTCCAACTAATATCAGTCCATGGATGAACATCAACTTGAAATCAATAAATCTCTACAAAAGCCCCCAAATTAAAAACTACGAGTTTTACAAACTAACGGACGCCAGTCTTTTCAGTCAAACTAAATATTGTCTATGATTTACAGTTACAATATAGAGTGAATGTTTTTTTATTGTCATTTATTCTGCAAAGAGTTTTAATATCTGCCTGAATAGATGATAAAAATTATCTTGAATAGTAATCATAACAGCTGACAATGAAGGTGGAAACTGAAGCAACAAAACAAGTTACAACTGAATTACAGCCTGTATCTTTCAGACTCCCCCCCCTTCAATTAGGTTGTCTGACAACTCAGTAAAAAATAAGTGGATATTAGTCCGTTATCAACTATTTCGCATAGACTCTGAGAGAGGTATCACAGTTTTTCGATTTAGAGGTTTGTGAGGATTTGTTTATTGATTTCAGGTTGGTTATCATCACAAACTGCTATCATTTAGAGAGACACTGAAAACCTAGATGACCCGTACAGTTGCTTCTCCTCAACAAGTGACTCCTCAGCAGTACATGCACATGACCACTTAGATGCTTATCGGTTGAGAAGTCGCATACTAGAATGAAACAGTTATTCATTGCTTGCATGTTCTCAATAGTCCTCCACCATCAATCTGTGATGAATATCAACTTGATATCACAGTAATAACAGTTCGTGATCCTCAAAATTGACAACAGACGGATATGGTTAGGGTAGACTTGAAGTATACTTTACTAGTTAGGTTTCTTACTTCACTTAGTACATTTCTAAATTCGAGCTGATTAAATTAATTTGACAGGACGGATTTTGGAAGCAAATAACTTGAGCTTGACGACCACACTCTCAGTTTGATTGACAGAATACGATTTTCATCAACGACTAGTCAAGACGATTCTGGTTTAATCTCAGTAACCAATATACTACTAAACAGCTTGAGTAGTTAGGAAAGTAGTCAGGTTGTTCTGTAGTACATCGACCCTTTCGTTCATTTGGAGCTGAGCTCACCAGTGTGGTGTACCCAGACACATTTAACTCAACCTGGGTACCAAGACAGTTTTCAATGGTAGACGCTCACAAGTGTCATGAACTAGCGAAATATACTACCACTGAACAAACTGAGTAGTGGATACCATACAGATCAATAACTAATCAATATTAAAAGCCAGTACAACTTAAATGATCGCCTTTCATTTGCCAATTTTACACTCATAGACATTATCTACTTCATACTGATGACAGATTTTTCTCTTTTTTTTCCTTTATGTATTGTTTATTAATTTTTTTTTGGCTTTTCTATAAACAAGGCGACAGAACTATGAAATATACAATCACAGAGTTATGACGTGGATACTCTTTATGTATCTGTGTTTATGTGCATTATTTAAATTGGAGTAATACTATTCCACCATTCATTTGTAGGACACGTGTAGTCAACCAGACTTTGCGTATTTTTATGACTTTTGGGTGTGTGTGTGTGTGGGGAGGGGGCGCATAGTAACTATGTTCGATCTTTTCTATTACCATTGTTTCAAGTGATTTTAAGTTTGAATTTTTATCGCCTGTACACAGAGACATTCGATTTTTTAAAGATAGAAAATTCTATTTTCAGCTTTATTCAAATTGTACCTTCATTACAGTGTCCTAATCGACTGTATAATCTGTTATAAATATTAGCAGCACTGACGTATGTGTGTGCAATATTCTCCACTCGTTTCATCTACCACTTATCATTTAGATTTCATTTCGTTCACCGAAATCTACCATTATCATTACAGACATTGCCAAGTGGCGTTAATAACAGTTATCAACCTCCTTTCCCAATTCTTATTCATTCAGTTGGAAAAAGTGAATATGTTATGTACATTCAGTTATCTACAAGTTCGGTGTAATGTTAATACAATAAAATATTATCGTTTGTCGTACATAAGTAGAGTAAACAGAAAACACTACAGTATTCATTTCATTGTTTATCATAGACTGACTATATGTTAGTATAGTCAAATAATGCCAACAATAACGTACACAAATCAAACGATCCCAACTTGTTTACTATATCATTATTATTACTATTAGTCTCATTGATGGTCTAAAAGACACTTGTTGCTATGATATAACTCTCTTTAGATATCCTCTTGACTTTATACAATGTACTGGAACAGTTGTTGTTCATAAGGTACTGTTGCTAGGACTGATCAATTGAAATAATTTCAAGGGTGTAATTATTACCTTAAAACATTGTATAATTATTATTATGATTGTTATTTGTCCCTCCCCACACCATTACGCTTAAAGTTACTTTAGCCTAGCAATACTGAAATTCACGATAATGGTATTATTATAAACAAGTGGGTTTTTGTTAAATTTCAGTAAACGGAATATAAGAAGGAGATGAATGAAATAGGAAAAAGAAGAACTTCATGTTGTCAAACAACTGTTATTTTTAGAATTAGTGAAGCGAAAGTATGATATAGTTTTGATAAAAAGAAGGCTAATAATTAGGATAGTTATTATTTCCATTTTGATGTCTAGTAGTGGAATTAAGGACGTGCATTTCTTCCTAGTCGGAACCCATTAGTTGGATTTACCTACATTCCAGTGAGTGATGTTGTTTCCACTGAGACTTGAATTCATTACCCATCACTTCAAACACCAAACGGTTATCCTCTAGGCTACTGGGGCATGAGAGTCATCTGTTGTACAACCGGTATCATTTGTTGTTTATTGAAACTTGTAACTTATTGTTGTTTATGTTTCCCGTTGTTTATCTATCAGCGTAGTTCAATCGTTTAAACGGTGACTTCAACATACGTCTTATTGCATATAATAAAATCTCACTAGTTAGTTGAATACAATTCAGATTTTAGTAAGTAGTCACATATGTGGCTAGGATATATGTTTCCTGTGTCTAACCACTGTTGAACGTCAGCTATAAGTAGGATTGGCTTGTAACAAAAGCTGTTGGTTGTCAAATCATTATATGATACCAAAACATGAAACAGTACACAAGTGAACTCATTTAGGTAGAAGAGTCTTGCCATAATTGAGGTCTTCGAGGGAGTCAGAATTAAAGAATTGTGAAGCTCAAGGATACGGTCAAAATTCGATTTCAATAGAAATTCCTAATTTCTGATTAATTTTCAGTTATCCGTTCTCCTTTGTATCATTTTTGTTTATTTCAATACTTCACATCTTCAAACTTAATACCTGTGTGTACTATTAAAAGTTCTGAGTTGTTAAGTCTGTCTGTCTGTCTATCAGTCTGTTGGATGTTTGAGTTGAGATTATATCCTCTGATAAATCCTAGATTCATTAATTTTATAGTTACACATTTATTAAATAATGAATAACTCTTCAGTACAACTCATTGTATTGAGTGTGGGGGTCATTAGTTGTGACTCACTGGCTGACAAAATCAACGTAGAACTTAGCACATGAGTACATCAGCTCGAGTTGCCACACTTCAAAGTAGTACAACAAGAATAGGCGGATAGAAAAGGAGTGATATCAAAGAAGAAGAACTTGTATCAGAGAACAAACAATCTGAGGATAAAAGTTAACGCAAATATTCAAGCTTTAGAAGACGTCAAGGAGTGAATACATCGGCACCATTGTGACCGACTTTCAGCCATCTCACCAGCAGTCCTCAACCACTGACTCCTTTCGTCTCGAGGACCCCAACCAAGCAAACTACATCTCCCGATACGGCTTAGGCCAACAGTGAGGCGCTTCATCGACTGGTGTCAAGTCTTTGTCAGGCCGCCTTGAACCCTCTTCCAACCTAATCCAACTTCCCCTAGCATGACATATCGAGACAGGCGGTGGCTCGGCATGTGCAGTACGTTTCCAAGCCATGTCAGCCCATGACTGTTCACAATTCCATAAATCGACTTGCCTTTGTTGCCTAGTACCCTTCATCTGAGATCAGCATTGCTCACACGATGGTTCCACCACGTGAGCAATACTGAGAAGACACCTGTGACCAAAGTCTATTAATAGCTTCATGTCTTCTTTTAATGACTATATCTCTCAGGCGTATAAGAGGACACAACAGTCTGTGGCGTAGCATGCTCGTCCTTTAATAGACAGTCGAATATCTCACCACTTGGAGCCACAGATAAAGAAAGTTGGTAAATATCAAAACAGGCCTTCTGTATCCGAGCTGAGAATGCCTCAGCAACTACCCCACTCGGGTTGATGCAACGCCCGAAGTAAGTAAAGTGGTTGATATATTCCTCCAGTCCACTCTCTGTCATTAAACTGGGAGTACTTGTAGCAGATCAGTCGTGGAGCATCATGTTACATTTGGCAAGTGCCAATGAAACGCATAGCAAGCATATTCAGATTTCTGCTCAACGAGTTCAAAAGACCCTGTATTTTCTCAGCATTTTCACCTACATACTCCGGGTTAACCAGATGGCCTACTGGGAGTAGATGAATCTGTGTGAACTCAGAGGTACTTGAGCTTATTTCCATTAGTACATTTATAATTAGGTTGATTAGGAATGGTGACAGTGGATATACCTGCTGGACACCACTGGATGCTGTGATAACATACTCAGGGAAGAGAGTAATTTTTCGACTAGTGAAAAGTAAAAAGTATGTGAATTTGTTACCAGAAATTAACCGATTTCGTATTGTCTTCTCTTAGATGCTACGAATTCAATCGATCATTTTGGAATTTGGTTACCAACTTAGCCGACTTAATATTCTTGCTGATTAAAAGCAATTGACAACAAGCCCTGGACATAGGTTTCCTGCCAGTTGGAAGTGGTCGTTACGATGCATCAGCAACGTCTATGGGATTGACTCTCCCAGAGACCGGGACCCGCATCACCTGCACCTAACCTCCTGTAAGACTCTATGACACATATTGACTAGTTAGTACAGAACAACCATTTCAATGTTGGCTAGTCTTAAATGCTGACTTAATTCTACCACTCATTCTGAGTGACTCTAGTATAAATCTTTGAAGGGACATGGATTCCCTCAACGATGCCCAAAAGTAGGACACTTAGTTCCAGAGCTTTCTGTCAACCACCTAACACAAATGATCAATGAAAAACTCCATTATATCAAATAATAATAGAACTCAATAGCCACACATGGTTTTATGTACATGGCTGTTTACTGTATTTAATGCAGCTTTGAAGCTTTATGACAGTATCCCTAGAGAGTGGAACGATAAAGTGATCACGGAATGGTTCTATTATCTTTAGGATTCGTTTTGGTAGTTGTGACTGCTGATCTATTTTGTTACTTTTTCTCCTCACTAAAACTTATCAGTGCACCGCCAATCGCTCTAAAAGCCAAAACAGCATTCAGTATGTTACAACAGTCATTTTCTTCTAAACAATTAAAATGGTTCATTGCCATATCAATTTATAGGTTCAGTGTTAATATGATAAATAAGCAGATGGGTCCAGTGCATATTCTATTAATGTACACCAATATTCAATTCTGTCGGAATGTAAGAGAAAGTGTTTTGAAGATGTAAACTCTTCAATGGACAATTATTACTCTTCATTTTTCAACAGTCAAATGTAACTTTCTTCATAGAATTTTTCCATGACTATTTTAGAAATGAAAATATTCAGACCATCTATTTCAATCTTTGAGATATCATTCATAACGTCGATGTTGGCAGTCTGTAGATTCTACGATGCATACTGTTGATTGATTAGCATGATTTAAAGCCAAGTAAAGTGATTAACAGCAGACGCTGATAAGATTAAAGTTATGTAAATATGGAATAACCATCTGGATGGTTGGATATTGAGTTTATCAATAATATACCAATAATTGGTTCACTTCACAAAACTGAGTTGTTACAACCCATTACTGATGAAGTTAAACAAGAACAACTAAAACACTTGTCTAGTTTTTAAACATATGAATGGCTAATCATACCAGTTAGTGTACATAAATCAAGTTGACAACTGGTTTCGTAGGTCATTTGGTAGAACACTGTCCCAGTAACCTGGACATAACTGAATCTAATCCTACAGTGACCCAGGTTTTCATTCCACCTTCAGGCATTACCCAGTATATATATGTCGGATATGATTTGTAATTCTTGAATGGATAAACTTTATGCATATCGAAAGATGAGTCTGTATAAATTATGAAGAAGAAGATTGATAAGTCATATGAGAATATTATTTCACTTTTTATCTGATGACTTAAATGATAATCATATTTTCTAGAGGCTGATAAAATCTTTAAAATAAACAAACAACTTTATGTTCCCGAACAACTTAAATCTCAAGAAATAAATTTTTGCCAACTTTTTTGTTACATCACTATTAAAGGCGGTGTTTGTGTTAGTCGCCGAATATATGTGTATCAATGTGTGTGTGTGTGTTTGTCTCGGAGTGAAATACGGGATTCAGTGTACACGATGAAGTGGGCCCCGTTTGATCATGAGGAAAAGTAGATAAAGATTGTGGCAGTGAAGAAAAAAATTAGCAATCTTTGAGGAGAAAAACGAAAGAAAAATATGGTTTAACAAAACCATGAAAATATATTTTGTATAAACACATGAGTAGTCTTCAACTGGCTGGCTTGACAACATAAAGGTAAACTATAAACGATAAACAAATGAATAGTTGATTAGTTAGGTGATGTCTGAAACAAAAAGTTGAAAACCACTTGCAGATCATTAAATTAACTTTCAACAGGATTAGACGAAATCTAAGAAAATAGATGTCTAAAGTCTTAGCAACATTTTTAAAAGAAACAAGTCATTAAATAAAATTGACTAATATTGTTGATCTAAGATAAATCTGATCACAAGATTAGTGTTTTCAAAATTGTTACGCTTGTATATCTAATGATAATAATAATAACAATGATAATTTGGTTAGTTGTGACTAGGAGAAGAATCCAGGATGCGCGTTTCGTCCTATTTGAGACTCGTCAGCTGAATGTGCCTGCACCCCAGTGATGTTGTTCCCGTTGAGACTCGGACCTCGTACGCATCACTTCAAACGCCAAGGCGTTATCCACTATGCCATAGAGAAACGATAGCCACTTTTCGTACAACGAGTAGTAGTTATTACTACTTATTTACATACTTGTTATTGGTATATGGGCTCCTATGCGGATGCCCCGTTGTACAGGAAGTGGCTTTCGTCCCTCCATGACATAGTGGATAACGTCTTGGCGTTTGAAGTGATGGGCACGAGGTTCGAGTCCCTATGGGAACAACATCACTGGGGTGCAGGTACATCCAGCTGACGAGTCTCAAATGGGATGAAACGCGCATCCTGGATTCTTCTGCTACCCACAACCAACCAAATTATCATAATTAGCATTCAGGCAATATCGAGGCATCCGCATAGGAACCCATATGCCAATAGAGATAGGACAATTCGGTCCAACGAAACAACGGAGAATAACAAGTATGTCAATAACTAGTAATAATAATGGTAATAAATATGTGGGTTCTACCCTTGGTGGGGTAGTGGGTGCGTGCTGCTGGTGAGTCCCATACTGTAACGAAAAGCTGCCAAGTACTTCCAGATCTTCAGTGGTTCTCTAATTGATGTCAATATGTGAAGCATAACAACTTGAAATCAATAAACTCCTATAATTTTTCAGACTGAAACCTTATTTTAACAAAACAGACATGATAATTAACCGAATAGGAGAACATTTTCAGTTTTCACTTACTTTTTATTTTATTAAAAGTTAAATGAAGGGGTCCAGGTATATACAAGTTTTAATTTCATCTTATCCATAAAATAGAATAAATTTAAATCATGTTTATCTATATACTGCAAATTGTAACTAAGGTGTTTAGTGAGGATAAATTTATCGTTTCTTAGAAATGAAAACTGAATTCATGGACACTTGACTGAAAAGTTGTACTTCAGAGTGAAACATATTCTGTAGTGTGAGAAGGATGAAAACTGATAAAATCAAAAGAAAATGGAACTTAATTGCTCCGACGCTAAAAGAAAAATAATAACTAAGACTATTATTTTGTACGTGCCTAATTTCATGATAATTATGCCATAACAATGAAAACGAAGGTATAAATGTGTACTCTGAAGATAAGTAAGCCAGATACCTAAATATGTGAAAGTAGTTCTTTCTCTCTGCTCTCTCCGTTTATCTTGCTGTCTAAGACACTCCTGGAAACAGAAACTGAATACTGGTGATACTATCCAATCTCTAAGATCCTGTTACATGAAATTGAGTTCAAAGTCTTAACCATTCCATATCACTCAATACTCTTCGGCTTTCTATTGTATTCAGCTGTAATTACAATCAGTGTCGAAGACTATTTTGCTTAATAGCTTATTTTCTAAGATTGTAAACTTGGATGTCAGTGAAAAATCTTATTATGCATTGTTTATTTTTACCGATCAATTCGGAATGATACTGGGTGGTGAATGATTGATGAAATGAAAATCTGCGTCCTGAGAGGATTCAAACCAGCGACCACTGGGTTTCTGGTCAGGTACCCTACCACCTGAACTACATGATCCGCCTACTGAGTAGATCCTAATTTCAATTCAGTCACCAAGATTTTAATCCCACTAAACTTGTGATGTATTACTCTCCGTTCATGGTATTCATACTGGCCCCCCATGTAGAACTTATCATCCCGACACAATTCGAGCTGGCTTCCACTACTAGGCAACAAGCAGACTACAACCTACAGTCTCTCAGTTGGCTTAACTTTTGACTATCTAAGATAGATGTGGTTTGACAGACTAGTATTGAAACTGCTTCGTGGTTGGAAGTGTAATAAAAGTTTGGACCGTGGCCGGATTCGAACCAGTGACCATCAGGTTTCCGGCACGATGCTCCACCAACTGAGGTACGAGATCTGACTACTGACTAGCCTTTTGTTTCACTTCAATCACCAAGGGTTTTGCCTGACTATCATATGAATTCGTGGGGCACTACTGGCTGACTTCCTAGTCAGGACTTCTCATCTCAACCCAGTTCGGTGGTCGCTGGTTCGAATCAACCGCTGTCCCAATTCTCATTTCACCTTTGATCATCACCCAGTATAAATACTAATCTGCCAAATCACGGCTACCTCAGATAGCCAAAATGATAATTAACTTTGATTCAAACAAAATGTCATCATTAAACAAACTGTGGAATAAAAGGATTTTGGATTGATAAAAACATGAACAGCTAGAGTTAATATTTACTGTTACTTCATCCATTTCATGTTGATTCATCTTAAATGTCTATTGGTCAAGCAATCTCACTGGTAATTGACTTATTCCAAAGCAATGTGCATAATGAATTTATACTATGAGTCAGGAATTCGCTGAAAGTTTCTTCTTGGTTATGGACCTCTTCAACGTTACTAATTAACAATCCAATATACAATCGAACCTAATATTATTAGATACCACAATAAGCACTTAATCATTCAACCATTAGGTTGGAATACAATGGTCAACGTTTCTCAACTGTTGTCAGAACACTACAAAACGTAGCTAAGTGATGGAGTCAAATTGTAGTTTACTGGGATGACTTCAGAGAGGTTGGATTTTATCCTACATAAAGGCATCATAACTTATCTAATAAAATATTCCATAATTTGTCCAATATATCATTCAATCACAGGATTGACCATAACGTAGATATTTCTGAAAGTCCTAGTACTCTATTTCATGAATTCATTGAAATTCAATACTAAACAATACAATTTAGTTACTAGGCTGTTGAATCAATTCTAAATTAAATATGATTACATAAATTATCATTTGACTGAAAGTTGAAAACACAGTCAAAATAGATGAAATCATTTCCAAGATTAAAGAAATAGCAGTAACAACCAAAATAAAACAGTTTCTTATATCTTTGGTTTTTGGGCTCTGAAGACCTGTGTGTGTATTGTATGTATGTGTGCGTGTGTATACGTATCAATCTAGACAAAAAGTAACTTAAATGCAAGTAGTTAAGTCTAATAGATGAGATCAACACTTGGAAGTGGCTGCAGACTGAACAAATTAGAGGCGGGGAGACGGGGGGGGAGATGGGAGTGGTGATGATGGAAGAAGCCATATGGGAAATGGTTTAAGTAAATTATAATTACCATCACAGACACACACACTAACGTATATATGTGTATTCCTAGGAATAGAATCTGATCAATGTCATTTTTAGTAGAAAAAACTAAAATGCCGTAAATTATTTCACAGATCTTTGTTCATTGTCTTGCTCTCTTGCAGAATTTGTCTCTATGATTTATATCTGTAGTTCTTCGTCGTTCCTATGCGAAAAGATAAGTACACATGTACATTTAAGTTGGTATCGATTACTAATTGCCAGTACACGTGTATGACACAATGCTGCCTTGGTGAATCCCAGCTGGTTCATCTATTCAAATATATTATACAGTCTATGAAAAGAGTTTAATATGATCTCATTGACCAGAAATGCGTCTCTTATATGAACAAATGATTTATAATATTTATTTTACAAACCTTCGAATATAGTTACCAGGCGAAGGATTTCAATCAACAATTGTATCTGTGTATGTTTGATACAAATGTGTAGTTTAATTTCATCATGGTAATTTACCCTTTGCTTTTGTATAAGTGCTTAAAATCATCTAGACTTATGAAACATAGTGGGACCTAACTTAGTTGTGTTGGCTGGCAATGAAATCCAGGTTACAAGTTTCGTCTTATTTGGGACTAGTCAGTTGGATGTACTTGCACCCCACTGAGTGGTCTTGTTCCCACTAACACTCTATCCCAGTATTCATCATTTCAAACGTCAACGCTTTATCCGCTAGGCTACTTAGTCAACAAAGTCGCCTCTTGTGCAATGGGAATCAGTTGTTGTTTATTGATGCTTGTAATCTTCCGTTGTTATATAGGGTCGAACTTCTAGACCTCTATTAACGGATGAGCTCCTGTGGGGAGGCTTCAATGTTGTCTGAATATTTATTGTATTGTAGTTAAATCTAAATGCTACAAGTAGATAAATTAGAAAAAATTATTCGTGAATAAACGTTTCATGAATTAGTAATATCTAGGGGGGGTATATGGATTCATTTCTTACTATATCACTGCAGTGAGATACATTTGGTTTACTAGGAACACAAGTAATCAATAGCTGGTCATAAAGAGGTTGTTTAAAAGCATAAGACGATGACTTTGATCCAGGTACTTGGATGATAGGATAACTGGTTTTCCGAAATTTATGACATTATTATAAAAATGGGGTGACTGAAAACTGAGTTATAATTTAGTCGAAAATCAGCAGCCATCCGCTTACTAACCTGAATCTCCATGTTATCATGAGAATCAACTGACTATTAGATGAGGACAGTGTAACAGTAAACATATAGATAAGACAAGTGAGTAATCAATAGTTGAGGAAAAAATATCCCTAGATGAAAAGTCATTAAGAAGAGATGTTAAGCAGTTACGATGAGTGGATTCATATAAATTATGTAGCCAAATGTAAGTCAGAAAGAAAGCAAAAATTAGTTGTATCCATGAGATAAACAACTTTTTCAATGTACAAACTACAGACTAATAGGTTTTTACGTTGAGGTTAACCTTCTTATAAAGAAAGCCAAATAGCAAACTAATTTTAGAGGTTCACCAAATTTTTTATAGATTTATTAATATGTTATTAGTTCGATGAAGATAATCGGCAGGAACCCCTGCTTGACCTAGGTCTCGTGCATTTTGGTATTCGACAGCAAAGCGTACCTGCAACCTTCAGGGAACTAATGTCCCCTCTGAGACTCAAAACCGCTCCACCCAGTGCTGTAGTCAGAGACGTTACTAGTGAGCTACTCAGGTTGCATCTGACCGCCTTTATTAGTTTTATTCAATAAATATTGGATATTTCAGCTGAAATATGGGAGTAGAAACGACCTAACTTAACGGGAACATACACACACATAAAATTATCCTTTTTCATCAGATAGTATTCACTACTTTAGACACAGATATAGTTGTAATAATTTGTTTCAACCAGCTAGAGAATGATTTAAAATCAGGAAGAAATGGATCACCACTTTTTTAGATTTGCGACTCTTCAGATGTGTGCACTTAAGATTTCAAACAGGATCGAACACATTATCGTTAAATCTCTTCCTTGAGCAAGTAATCACCTAACTACTGCTTTGAAATCCAGTTATGCAAAAATAATCACGACCTACTGAAACTATCCTCTAGTATCATTGATGTGAGTTCATCCAATCCCTTATTCGGATCACTTTACAGATTGATGTTTACCATTAGAAATCCTAAAAATCCACCTGGATACCATTCCCTAATGAGCACTGGTATAATCATAAGTAAAAAATGTTTTTTGGTCGGCGTAACTATATCTTTCTGACAGCAGAGATCCTCTTCGTAGTTTAATTGCTAGGGTGTCAACGTGAAGAAGGCTTATACTGCGCGGCGAGGTGGCGCCGCGTTTGTATTGTTGGCTTTTAAAAAAACTGGGGATTACAACCGAGCCTAGTTGCATTCGACGATATGTCTCCTCGTGGCTTTATTGGATATAGACCATTATCAAACTGAATTAGCGAAAACCACTGTCAGTGAGGCCCAAATACGCAAGATAAATTGTCTAGGCTTCCAAGACATGGGTGATTTTATAGGCCGCTGGGATTCCGTCCAGTGCGCTGAGACAGTACAGTCAAAAGATAACATGAACCCAGCTTCCTAATTCAAGCAGTCATTGTTGTTGAAGCAATTTCCTAGAAACAGGTGTAGTCTTACCTTGATGGGGTAAGTTATATTTAGCCCGGAATGCCAGTGCATTAACCTTAGCCTTGTCTACTTATCAGTCGCCTGAAAGCAGCGACCCTTATGAATCTATCGGCATTATGCGTTCAAGGGTCAAGCCTCCTAGACTAATGTTTTTCAAAAAGCTGAGCTGTACTTAGGTCTCCAACGTTGCTGTGACTTCAGTGAGACATATCCCACTCACTTCTACCCACGAGGAAGTGAGTGCGGTCAACGAACCGATTGTCCGATGAATGTGGATGCGTTGAAACCTGACAGTTGGGAGGGTTCTTGGTTAACACTGATCGTTGTAACAAGTCGTTAACAAAATGGTCTGACAGAAGTGTTCCTTTTCATATGGATGCTGCGTGAGACGACTGATTCACTAAGTTTGTGTCGGAACTTCCATAGATCTGAAGACTGACCTAGTTGTTGGAGCTGAGCCAAAAATTGGAGTGGAACCTTAAAAATGTAACCACGAAAACTTTTAGATAGATGATTTACAAATGGTTATCTAAATCATTAGCTTCTCTTTTCCTGCTGTCGAGTACACTTACACAAGACCGATGAGATAAATTAACATATAATGAACACATGAGACTATTTTAATAATTCGGCACTCACAGACAAACCGGTTTGGTACCTTTAGTGGTAAGCTGAGACATAAGTCAGTGGAACGACTATCTGATGTTTACATAATTTTTATTCAATCATTAAGCGTTATTGAATGGTTAGAGAAAATTCTGACTACTCATGCCAACTAGTAGTATTTGCCGTACACTTCTTCTACTGGCTTTCATGACTCCATTCTTGATGTCTTATAAAACTGATAACTTGTGGCTGGAACCTGACTGTTGAGATATGCCTAACTGTATCATCCACTTCACTAACAGAATCACGTAAGCATATGTAATTCAAATCACCTTATAGTCCAACTAAACAAATAAAATTCAAGTGGCAGATTCAAAACTGACTGGGTGGAGTACAATATGCATTTTTCGATATCACTACGGTAAAAATGAATAACTGTAGTGTTATTTACATGAATTTAATTTGCGAGTAAAATGAAAACTATCTTTCAAGGCATTAGACCGATTAAATAACAGTATGCAATCATTCTTAACCAAATAGGATCAAAGGTCATGATTCAAACCATGAAATAATTACAGTTTAAGATCCTTGAGGGGGTTGTGGAGATTTGGAAATATTTCAAGTTGTTATTCATCGAAGACTGACATCAGTTGGAGGAACAAAGGTTTCCTTTGTTCCTCCAACTGATGTCAGTCTTCGATGAATAACAACTTGAAAAATTTAAGATCCTGTTGTTTTTTTATTCATCATCCTTTCATATTATGACTTATCTCGCTGTCGACTGGACTGAACTATCGGTCACTACTCTTAGAAGGGCACCTGGGCAATGCCTTGATATTGCCAATATTCTCAGTCACACAAGATGGGACTATTATGACTTACTGGCCTATTAGATACCGTTCTTGTGTTGAAAGCTGTTGGTTCCTGGTTCGAGTCCTAATGAAAACAATAGTCACTGAGAGGCAGGGATATGCAGTTGATGTATCCCAAATAAGGCGAAACGCATGTCCTGAGTTCAGTTGCTAACCGTTATTCATCACTAACATCATTGTCGAAGAGTAGTTTGTCTAAAAAATACACTGTTATGAGTTTAGAAAGCATATCACTGAACAACACTAGTCTGGCTTTGTCTCAAGTTGAATTAGGGTGATATGTTCACCAGACTGCCGTCTGGCTAGTTCACAACGAAGAATTTCATACACACAAACAAACTGTTTAGATGAACTGACCCTAGTTGATTGATTTGAATGAATCGGTTAAGGGAATTGAACGTTTGCTGTTAAATTACTAAATGATTAGGCCTATAGATGACATAACTATTCGATTTTTAGGTCATTGTGATCTAGTTAGGGAAGTCTCTAAAGCGGTATAAGCTGTTCTTTTTCAGCCATCTATTGCTGTTTATAGTGAAGATGGATAGTGGCTAGCAGTGGAATCCAGGATACGTATTTCATCCTGTTTGGGACTCGTCAGCTGGATGTACCTGCCTCCTAGTGAGTGATGTTGTTCCTATCCATTACTCTTGTTCACTCTTTACTGAAAAGGTCACTTGTCTTGAATATTATGTATGCTTATAAGTAGTATGAACTAGACAGATGGATGACAACGGGAGGGAAAAAAACCAATTTTGCTGGTTTTCAAATACCTACAGTAATGTTTTTGCAAGGCATTAAATTTTTTGTGTATTGATGCTTCAAGCGAACACTATAGTAAAACAGGACCCTTTTATAATGTAAAAATAAGTTAGAACTTAAGGACAAGTACGATACCTTCTTTTCTCAAACCTTCTGCCTTCATATATTTACTCTAAAAGTAAATGTTTTATTGTTGCTTGATAATTGTCATGTCTCGCTGCTGTACAGGGTCTCACTTCTCAACCCCTGTTGGCCGATAGGCTCCTAGGCGGATGCCTCGATACTGTTGGATATTCATGATTTTGTATTCCTCTTGGTGACTCGCAGTGAAATCCAGGACACATTTTTCGTCCAGTTTGGAACTTGTCAGCTGGATCTACCTACACCCCAATGAATGATATTATTCCCGCTGAGACTAACCCTATATTCATTATTTCAAACGTCAACGCTTTATCCACTGGGCTACTGAGTCATGAAAGTCACCTCTTGTGCAACGGGCTGTTGCTTATTGATACTTGTAATCTCCCGCTGCTATACAGAGTCAAACTGCTCGACCTCAAGATGAATAAAACAATGAATATCCTGCAGTACAGAGGCATCTGCATAGCAGCCTATCTATCAACAGAGATCAAGCAGCAGGAAATTACTAGTGTCAAGTAACAAGAAGACATACGTTGCACAAGTAGCGGCTCTTGTGCCTAGATCCCTAGTGGATAACGCTTTAGGGTTTAAAGGGATTGATGCTGCTTTAGAGTGTCAGTGGGAACAAGACCACTCACTGGCGCACGTACATCCAGCTAACCAGTGGCAAATAGGACGAAACTCCTGTCCTGAATTTCACTGTCAGTCATCAAGCTGAATACAACGTATTTACTTTTATGCCTAAGTGGTAACAATGAAAAAAATATATGAAGTGCAGTTCGACACTCTTGTAAATTTCCTCACATACGGTTAATCAATTTGGCATTTAACTGATCAACTTTTTAAAATGACTTATCTTTCACCTTTTGTTCTCGAATAATTGTTGTGAACGTCAATAAGTGACCTAGAGATAGTGATTACCGTTCGAACGCTTTTCAGTGATCCAATAACATATATGTACCTTTAGGGGTGGGTGGGAGTGTAGTTGATTAAACGTAGAAAACTAAATGGATTTCTCTTATTCCATGAAGGTAACAGACGAAATTTCTATTTGACGTTTATAAATACCTCCATATGTTGACTACAGTTGTAGACAATCGGTGAGAAGAAGTAATTACATATTTCATGATAGGTATGGAATTTGCATTATACCATAGTAAACCATATGACTGAAGACAGGGAATTGCTAGTTAGGCTTATACAGTTTATTACAATACTAACTTTATAATAGGCATACTTCTCTCATTAACAGGATTACAAATATCCCCACGTCGATAATTATATGAACAGATTAGTTAGATTAAGGTTACTGAACTATGTTTAAATACCACAGTTTTTGATGATCAAACAGAATTTATCTATTAGTTAAATTCAGCTTTCTGAATGTTCCAACTTCAATTTCGTATACTTTAAAGCATAAATTTTGTTCATTTTGGGGTTTTGTAAGGGATTTATTGATTTCAGGTTGGTAATCATCATGAACTGACATTAGTTAGAAGAACAATGGAAACCTGAGAGCACTGGACAGCTGGTTCGCTCTAGTATGGGACTCCTCAGCAATGTGCACTCAGGAATCGTACCCACGACCTTCAGGTTCTGCGACCACCATGTTATTATTAAGCCACTAGGACGAAACAGATGTCTAGTGTTCTCAGGTTTCCAATCTTCCTCCAACTGATGTCAGTTCACGATGAATACCGACATAAATTTCGTGTCAGGTGTGAGAATAAGTATGCCCTGATGAAATTCGACGATGATTGTACTTTATCACAAGTTGACAAACTTTGGTAGGCACGGATCGTTGAACTTGAATCTGGCGACTTAATGATAACAAGTTTACAGTGCTGATAAACAGACAGCCAGGCAGACAGAATCAAAGTAGAACCTCATACACAACTAAATCGGTTCAATTTGCCACACTTCATAGCAGTGCATCATGAAGAAGTGAATAGGAAAGATTGATATCGAAGTAGACAAAGGTGTCTGAGAGGAAGTGGGGTTTAGAAATTAAGGCTAGTCAAAACGTTAAACCTGCTGAAGACGTCAAAGAGTGAACAGATCTGCATCATTGTCATTTCACCAAGAGCCGTCATCTCACGGATCCTCACTAGGAAGTCTATACCCCTTTCCCCACATAACTCAGGCTCACATTCAGGAACTTCGTGCACTGGTACTGTGAGACTAAGTGGTCTTGAGTATGATCCCAAAATAAGGTCATGGGTTGGCACTACCGAACGATCCCAACTAGGACGAAACAGTCAATGATTATCTGAATGACTTCAAGCCATGATAATGATTTTGAAAATAGTCTGTTGTGTAAATAGTTTGAGAAAAGATTACTTAAGTTATTACTGCCGTATGCTTTTGACAAATGGTGGTATTGGCTACATTGTATGCGTAACTGATGGAAGAAAGTGTTCTATTTGAGTGTAATTAACTTAAACATGATTAATTTCGCTCAATCAAATGATTTTTTGATCTCAGGGAAATGATTGACAAATGGATCATTATCACTTTCAGTAAATATTTCACTTGAAGTAATAAATATTGATTAAGTTATACTAAGTAGTCTTTTGCCTAAAAATCTTTTTATGTTTGTGGTTTATACAAAGTGTTAAATTATAGCTGCAAAACGACTCATTCCTTGGAACGATACAGTTTCTGCTCGACCTTGAGGTCAACTACATTAGCGAAGGAAATGATAGCTTCATAATAAAAGCACAATCACTCATAAATACTTTGAAGTAAAGATAATTATTTTCATTCAAAGCAATTACACAATGTACTGTACTTCCTTCTTGATTCATTGGTTGTAAATCTTTTTAGATTCAGCGTCAATTTGCTGATAAAAGATGACTTTTTCGGTGGAAACTTAGAAAGCTTTACAAACCTGATGTTGATCGATTGAATTCTATGCATGACACTGGATATAATACGTTTGTTAGGAATTCTAAAAATTTTATATTCAGTTGTAATGATCATCAGTGGTGTATTGTTAAGAGATCTTCAGTAGGTGTTAATTACCACTTAATACTCAGTAGTTATTTAATGAATGCTCTATGATTATGAAGTAAATCACAATTCATCACCTTTGTTGCTTAGTGTAACAATATGAACTATGTATCAGTTGTTTGAAGACAATTCACGGGAACCCTGTTTGATCTGGGTTTCGCGCTTGTTGGCACTCGTCAGCATATCTGTAGCTTCGAGGGAACTGATATCCCGCCTGAGATTTGACGCCACGTTACCTAATTTGCAGTCAGCGACGCTACTACTGAGCTATTCGGACTGTGACTGGTCTCCTATAGGACTGGATTACATGCACTGAATGGTCACTGGAAAGCAACCGATTTCTTGGTGTCTAGTACTGAGTACTCACCCAGTTCTATCGATCATTTACAATATGGCCACCAAGCTAGGAGGCTTGAATAGCTCAGTTGTAACGTCGCTGGCTTCAACATTGGATGATGCAAGTTCCAATCTCAGAGGGGACACCACTCCCCTTGAAGTTGTAGATACGTCTTGTTGACGAGTTTCAGGAAGCACAAAACCTGGGCCAAGCAGGACTTCCCGCCAATTGTCTCCAAAAAACTGACACCAATCAAAGTGAACCGCGATAGTGAGCCTCCTCGCTTGGTTGCCATATTCTAAAATGATAGATAAGATATGATCAGCGCTCTCAGGTTTCCATTGTTCTTCTAACTAATGTCAGTCCATAATGAATACCAACCTGAACAGATTAAAGACTGGGATGAAATGAAAATCTGGTATCGTATCTCGTAGATAAGTTGATAAAGCATCGGGTCGGAAACGCGGTAGCCACTGGTTTTAGTCCTTCCGCGGTCCAAATTTTCATTTCACCTTTCATGACCACCCAGTATCAATGCAAGTCTACTAAACCGCAGCTATCTCAGATATAGGGATAATGATGATAATAAAAGATTAACAGTCTATCTAAATTCCTGATTTTTCCCCCTAAGGTGTTTTTTCATCAAATCATATCACCTCGGTATCCTATCCTCTTTGTTCCATTTAATTTCTTTTAACATCAATCCATCCAGTTAGGTGATGAATGCTATATCTGTCAACCGGCTAATATCATTACATCACCTATCACGATTTATTCAGTCATCCATTCTATAACTAAACAAAAATGGAAATCATAAAAATCTAATTTTTAGGGGAATTATGATTTGAAGATTTGTTCTTTGATAACTGATTGATTATTGCATGCCTCATATATGTCTGCGTTCTTGTGTGTGTGTATATGTGTGTGTTTGTTTGTGAGACTGAACACACAAATATGCGTTGGAAACAGCTACATAATAGTACAAAAATAATATACAGAGAAATTTATTTGTTACACTCAAATATGATTCGCTCATAAGTCCATAAAATTCTTTTTTCCTGTGTCGGCTGCACCCTTTTGTACAATGTAGGAAAAGGGAAAGAGAGAGAGAGAGAGAGGGGGTTGAGAAAAACAGAGACAGAACAAGTGGCAGAGAGAAAACAAGTATTCTGTTTTTACTCTCTTCAATAACGTTATCAGGGTACAATTTACGCAGGAAAAACTTTTTCTCATATGTAGTTAAATTGATTATAGAAGTGTATTGGTTCTAAAGCTACCGAAAGAATAATTTATACATATATAAGTTAATAAATACAGTACATATATTCTCAGTGCTAACCTTAAGGTTGTTATTACATCTTTTGGCCAAAATTAGAACCATCATAATACTAGTAAAGCGCAACAAATTATTCCGAAGAAACCAACTGAATATTATACTAGAAATTATGGAGGGTTTGAGATCAATTTTTGAACCACTGGAAACCTGAGAGCGCTGAGCAGCTGTTTTCTTCGAGTTTGAAACTACTAAGCAGCGTATACGTATGACCAACGGGGATCAACCTGACGAATCCTAGGATATATGGTGAGCATCTGGCTATTAGGCTATTGGGTCAGAATCCAACAGTTCAATTTTTCCTATTTTTATCACTTTGATCTATAATGTGATCATCATTTAATACCATCAGTGGATATCCAACTCACTTCTGATTTGTTTGATTCCACAGGTCATAACTTCTCCTAGGAACTTCTCAAAATCTATCTCTAAATTAGTCACTAAAGAACACTTGGTATTAAAATTCAATTAATGGTTTACAGGAATGTACTGTATGAAAAATATTAGAAGTTTCACGGTAAAATCCATTAACTTTTGCAAATTACGAAGTATTCTATACAGTGGTCAATCTACTTAAAGTATCTTTAGAGTTGCACCAGTAATTGATTACTACCTATAGGTTTACTCAAGTGAAGCGGTTTTTAGTTTACCGCAAGTGATATTTACCAGAATTCCCAAATGTGAGGCCTTACATGTACTACTTGTGAGTAGTCAAAGTGGTTACTATTAAATACCTTATTTGGGATAGTTATAGGCAATAATGAACGGCGAATTTTGCCTAGATATACATAAAATGAATTAAATATACCAATCTGTAAGTGTATTGAGATGAAGTTCTTTTGGTATCCAACTTGACAGTTACTCCATGAGGTTGGTGAGATCTCTGTCAAAAAGCAATATCAGCGTAGTCTACATGAATCCTGAAAGAGATACGTTGGAAATGGTAGTTTCACAAGGCAAGAAGTCTTTTTTTTATAGGTACCATTGTACTCCTGCTTTAAATATTCCCGCAGTTTGATCCCTAAGTTTTAAGATGGGCGAAGTATTAAAATACTTAACAGTGTACATTAGTAACTGTTATAAAGTAAGCGTCAGGTGAAATCAAGAGATGAAGATTACGTAACAGAATGAGTAAGTGGGATTATTATTGTATTCAGGATAAGAAGCTGGTGTTTGAAATGGAAGCCAAGGCAATAACAATGTAGAAAATAGATAGTTGACTTTCAGAATTTACAGCTTATAAAAGTGAACGGGAGACTTTAAACGCCACCCTGACAATTGCTTAGATAACCAATCAGATTTCGATATTCCGGCTAGAATGGTGGTTTTTCATCAAATATATACGTGCAATGGTCATTTCAGCAGTCGCTAGGGTGGCCTTTACAGTCGCTCAAGTGAATCGTAAGTTTACCCTTGGAAAAATAATAAGGGTTACCACTTATATACTGCTAAAGATTCAGCAATGAATGACAGAGATTTATACACAATTTTTTAAATTCCTTCTCAGTTTTATAAACCATACCATATGAATCGAGCATGTCTATTATCACCTGGAAATTGTACGGTGCAACTTTTGATTGATCTAAATTCATTCTTATCGTGTCATGTCAGAAGGTATTCGCGTCAATGTTGAGTAGTTCGCATGTGAGTACTGTCTATATGTCTGGTTCTGTAGCAGCAGATGAACTGACAAACATGCCTAGAAGCAGCGAATGGTGATAATTTGTTGTTTGGGCATCACTGGATGGTTATTACGCGTGATTCGTAGAGTTACAGCATAGGATGTTATTCCTTCTACCTATTCTGGTATATGCTTTAGGGATGTTTTTCTGATATATACCTTTGTTTGTAAAGAATTTTATTTGTATTTCTATTTTTGATGGATAAGATATCATGAATTGCAGTTCCGCTTCTAATTTGTCAGGTGTGCGAAGTGACTAAATTTCTTTTCCTGCTGATAGGATCTAGACATGAAAATTGGTCAGTGGTTCATTCCATGTAGTTTCCCTGTAAACAGATCACTTTAGTGATTCATCATCTCTTCTAGTAAGTAAAGTATTAAGAAATGGTATCCACAAATTCATTCCCTTTTCCTTTTAAAGACAGTAGAGTAATGATATTGATTGAAACCACATGGAATAAGTACGTTTATAAGCTTAAATCCTTGTCATAGATGATAAAATGCGTCATCAACGTATCTTTCACGGTTCATTACAGCTGTTTTCAGTTCGGAAATAAGTACCACCTAAAAATGTGGCCTAACAGAGTCCCCATTGTAGACCTATCTCTTTTTTTGATAAAAGCTGCTGTTAAAGCTGAATTACAGTTGGAAATTATATCTGCGAGATAGCTCTTTGGCTTACTTCGTTAATATCCTGATACAGATTGCTTCCAGTTCTTTATGGTTATACATAGAATAGAGTTTTCGTCAGTGGAATATTTCTTCAGAAGGAAATGACATAAAATAATAACTTCACATTGTCATGAACGTTCATATCAAGCAGATAGTCGATAAACTTAAATTTATTGTATAAAAAATAGTGAAAACTCTCATGATGAATTGTAAGCAGTTTAGACAACCATTTGACAAAGAAGAATGACTTCTGATAACGGAAAACGCTGTCACTGTTGGTTAAAAATACCCTTCAGGTATAAAGATTTCTTAATTATGCATGTAAGTTAGCATATTTCTCATATCTATTCTAGTTAGCGTAAAGTTATATCCTCCGAGAAAAATACTCTTTGTATTTTGAGGTTAATGGGGATTTTATCTTCATTACGAACTTATATCAGTTGGGGAACCATTGAAAACCCAGGAGCACAAGACAGGCATTTCCTCCTAGTATATGACTCCTCAGCAGTACGTACCCGCTAACCACTGGGTATCAAACTCAGGACATTAGGTTTCATGGCGGACACGTTAACCATTCAGCCACTGGGTAGGAATTCAGTGGTTCACAGTTTCCTGTTCCCTTCAACCTGCGATATAGTGCGACTATCATTTAAAGTCTTCAGTTGGTATTAGTTTGACTCTTGACTGTCTGACCTCAGAGGTAGCGGCTTCTTGTGATAACTTTGGGATATTCATCTCAGAGCATATCACTAATGAGCACTATATTACTATCCTTTGGTCTCTTCAGAATAACTGGTGGAAACAAATTCAATTATTAGAAACACGCTAACATATAGTCAATCGTTATTACGTCTTCAGTCAGTCAGAGATTTAGTATTCATGAACATTCTTATACTTACACTAGAACATGTACTCCTGGTCAGTGTCTGAATGATTATAAAGAATGTCATCAGAATAGGCTTGTATGTACTATTAACAGTTTGAAAAGTGTTACATTCACCGACGGAAAAGTTTCAGGCATTCTTTTACAACTTGGGGGTTTGTGGGGATCTATTGGTCCCAAGATGGCTTTCATCCTGGAGACTGACACCATTCTGAGGAACACTGAAAGCCTGAAAGCTCTGGGAATCTGTTTCATCCTAGTATTGGGCTCCTCAGCAGTGGGCACACATGCCTCCGCCAGGGATGGAAACCCAGGACTTTTAGATCCCGCAGCCAGCATGCTACCACTGAGCCACTAGGAGGGAATCCAATGATCCATATTTCTTTCCTATTTCTACCAGTTCATCACATAGCGAAACCATCACTCAGTGTCATCCTTCAGTATTTGCCAGCATATCCACCAGCTGTCCAGTACTTCCAGGTTTCCAATGTTCTTCCAACTGATGTCAGTTCGTGATGAATACCAACTTCTTATACATCTGTATTTATTTCAACGGATGTACTTGACGCTATGTTTATTGTTGGCTAATTTTTTCACTTGTTTATAAAGTCAATAGTTAAAAGGAAATATTTCCGGCTGTCTAATATTGTATTTCTTTTATGAAGCTCTACAATAAACTATCGTCTTTGTTTCTTAAACCATAGAAGTATCTAAATAGACAGGATATTTTCATCTACAGTGGATGAATATATTTCTGCCTATTGTACACATACACGCATATATATCTACTTATTGTAGTTTCATACAGTTGTATCTCTTGAAAAATCTGCTAAGTAACACCCCTTGTTTATATTTGTCTATTATAATATCTACCATTTCTACCTATGTTCGCCCATTACACGTATCTACGCGTATCTACATTATACCCATAATAATATCAATCTTTATGTTAACAGCGTTAAACTTTATTTAATTGGTTCACTAGACAATAAGCAGTAAGCAAGATGATGATTCGTTAAAAAGTCATAAAATTATCAGAATAAAACTAGAGAGAGTAGAAGAAATAGATTGAGAGGGTGCGAGTAAAGTAAAGTGAAGCGAAGTCCAACTTTTGTAAGCGCAAATTACAACTAGAAAGTTGCATGTTGTTGTTGTTTTCAGTGTTGTTTCTGTTCTGACTGATGTATTCACGTTAAAGCTTGTGATATACAATAAACTATAGTCACCATTGTAGTATAGTAATGAGCGTATTTTAAGTCAGACAAAAAAGTAAGTGAATCATGTGTTCCAACTGAAAACCTTACAATTAAGCAAAGAAGAAGATGAAATGGAATGAAAATTTAAGATCAGCGTTTTAAGCTAAAATATGTATTTTTTTTTAAATGAACCCTAGTTCACTTTTCTTCATCGAATCAATAAAGTTTGTCTTCAGTTGTGACTGAATTAACTTCGGTTACGCAATATTCTATGCAAACGGCAAATTTGTTTTACACAAATCTTTCATCTCATCAAGTTGTATGAAGGTGGAGCCAGTCACTCTGGTGAAATGTCAAACCTGAAACTCTGGGACTCTGAGAAGCCCAAACAGTTATTATTATCATCTGGGTGTGCACATTTTCACTACTGTTTATTGACAACTTGAATGAAGAAGAAAGCTTTCACATCAGTTTCCATTGTGTTGAGACACCAACCAGTGGATCATTGGCAACCAGACAACATCGAGGAGTTGCTTCGCATATATATATAGTAGTGGTATATTATTTATTTTTTTATCTGTCCCTTGGGTTCCTAATGGAATATAGGGCTTCAGTAGCACGTCTCCAATGAGCTCTGTTCTCTGAAATCTTTTGAACCTAGCTCCACGACAGCACAGAAGCTCTCATTTCCTCTTCGCACTATCTCCTCCATGTCACTCTCGCCACGGATGTCCAACTCGTTGCCTCCCATCTGGGTTCCACTCGAGGGACTGGCCTGACGCGTGATGTCCCCAGTCGGCCTTCTCAGTGTATGCACAATCCATCTCCGCTTCCTTCTACATATTTGATGGGCGATGGGTTCTTGGTTGGTTCGTTCCCAGAGCTCCTTGTTGCTTATTCTTCCTGGCAATCCATCTGATCTTCAGTACCGAGTAGGCGTAAGCAGTTGTTGATGAATGTCTGTAGTTTATATAGTAGTGGTAGGACCTGATAATTCTAAGTTTTATTCGGCACGAGACTACAGATATCAAGTGCTAAGAAGTTCCAAACTGGGAGTAGACAAGTGTAAATTTTCTTCTGGTTTTCAGTGGTTTCTGGCTGGTGCTCTCTCGTTAATGTAGGCGCTGAATCATCATGAGAACTGACGCGAAAGATTTCCTCTTTTAAACTTATTGTTTGTTTTGATTTAGAGACTTTTCAAATTTATATTCACTACAGACTGACGTCAGCTGGAGGAATATTGGGAACCTGGGAACACTGGACAGCTGTTTCGTCCTAGTATTGGACTCTTCGGCAATGCGTACCCACGACCCCATCCCACCAGGGACTGAATCCGCGACCTTCAGGTTCCGTGACCAGCACTTTAACATTGAGCCAGTGGGTTGGAATCCAATAGTTCATATTTCCAACTGATAAACTACGATTTTTCTCTTTGTTTGTGAGCATTAGAGGTAGTTACATACATGAATCACTGATTAGATTTGCCTAACTTTTCGTTCCTCGTTGCTGATTGGTCTGAAGTGATTGGCCACTACTGGCATATTTTCGCTTTTGCAGATGTCATAATATTGCTGGTAATTTAAGTTTGTTACTTATGATGGATAGTGGCCAGCAGTGGAGCCAGCAACACATGACTAGTCAGCTAGATGTACATGCCCCCCAGTGGGTGGTGTTGTTTCAGTCAGAACTCGAACCTAACACCCAGGGCTTCAAACACCGGGGTATGATCCACTAAGCAACTGATTCATGACACCCAATAGTGGCAGATCACTTCGATCCAGTCACTGACCAGGAGCAATAAGTCACAACATCTAAATATACCTTTCAAGGAATGACCATAAAGAATACCCGTACGGTGTTTGAAGCAATGAGTGTTAGTTTCGAGTATCAGTTAGAACAAAACCACTCATTGAGAGGCAGATGAATTCAACTGAGGAGGCCAAAATAAGATGAAGTACACCTGGCTTCCACTGACAGCCACTTAGCATCACTGGCTTCAAACTTATTTAACTATATCCATCTAAGGGTATAGTTCTAATGGAAGCCTGGGTGGCAGTAGGGTGCTAACCAGTCATGCCAATAATTTGGAAGCTAGTACTTAGAAGTATGTACCAACATGAAATGGTAGTCAAAAACTTGCATATCAAATGCATGACACATTATGACAGGAAATATGTAGAAATTCTTGTCTCAGCTTAAACTCTATTGTTGTTGATTTCATACACTGAATAGTGGCATTTAGACTACTTTCATGAAGGCCTGAATACTGCATTCGAACACTTTTTTAATTGTACTTCAATCAGTCAGTCAGTCCCCACAAACCTCCATACTTAATTGTATTTAATAAGAAGTAACAATAAACATACATTTTTATTGTTTTCTGCATGTCAACTGGATGTCCCCATGTCCTTTTGTTAATGTTTTCACTGATGAACGAATCCAGTGTTCAGTGCCTTAGATAGTAAAGGATTACGCAACACATTGACAATCTGTGGTGATTATTTTTCATCTGCAAGTTGGTATTCGCCACGGACTAACATCAGCTGGAAAACCATTGAACATTTGGGTTCAATCCATAGTGGGATCATGGGTGCAAACTACTGAGGTGTCATGCTAGGACGCAACAGCTGTCCAGTCCTCACAGACTTTCAGTGTTTCTCCAATTAACATCAGTCCATGGCGAATGCCAACTTCGTAATAATAAATTCCCCAAAACCTCCTGAAAGAATTTTTCGTCTGACTAGCATTACAGAAATAGTAATTTGATGAAGCGATGAATACTTGACTCAAGTCTGGGTGAAAATGGCAGTACCGTTAGGTAAGTGCATCTAGTTGATGAGCCACCGATATAAAACTAATTAACATTATTTATGCTGGGTGATGACTGAAGATGAAATAAGAATTTGGACCGTGATCGGATTCGAACCAGCGACCACCGGCCTGATGCTCTACTAACTGAGCTACAGATCAAAAACCCAGTGGTCGCTGATTCGAGTCCGGCCGCGATCCAAATGTCCATTTCACCTTCACTCAACACTTAGCGTCACTACTAGTCTATCCAACCACGGCCATCCCAGATAGCCCAAATCATAATAAATATTACTTTACACAGCTGACCAAATAATTTACGAGAATGAATGAATCTAATGAATCTTTTGCTATCGTGACTTGATGGCCTAGTAGATAACACTGTGGCATTTGGAGCAATTGCCCCTGGGTCGAAATCCTGATGGAAACGCCACCATTGACTGAGAGGCAGGTACATCCTACTGACGGGTCATATACAGGACGAAATATGCATCCTTGATTGCATTAACAGCCATTATCCATCATTAATATTCAAACCATCTATTTCGTCTAGAGTGTCTTTTTAACACCAACTGATTACTGAGTATGCCCAGCAGCTTTTATCTGATCTTTCAGGTAAACTAAGGTAAATCTAACAACAGTATTTTTTCTATTTCATATCAACCGGAGAACCACTGGAAACTGACGATCATATCATTTAGTGAGATATTAGCAGAATCTGTTAGAAATCGTCAGTGCATAGTAATGACTGGTTCCGGATTACAGTGAACCAGTTAGCTGTCAAACTCCTGGTTAAATTTGTGTTGAAAACTCTCTTCGAATCAGTTGGTGCTTATCTCTAGGTTATGTTCATCACGGACTGATAGTCGAAGAACTATTGAAACCTTGGTGTACTGAACAGCTGTTTTCTCCAAGTATGGGACTCCTCAGCTCTTACATCCCAGAGAGGAATAGGGCTTGAATATTATTGAGATGAACAATCGTTTCACGTTTTTACATTACACGAGAACGGTACAATACTAATCACTGTTCAGTGACATTGTTCGCAAATGTGTTTGTCTAGTTATACAATTTTTTTAAAACCAGTTGTTACTAAGAAAGGTTTCTACAAATAAAATTAAAAAATAGCACCAGACATACATCCCTTAGATCTCCAATGGAAATTGAAATACTTTCAACAATATTGTGCATATTTGTGCAGTAGGCAATGAGCTAAACCGATTTTGTTTGGGACTAATGATACTATGTGGATTCAGTAGATAAAGCGAGGTTCAGACCCGTTACCCAGTTGGGAGAACATTGGAAATCTGCGAGCACTAGACAACTACTTCATCATAGTACCGGACTCCTCAGCCGTATGCATTCATGATCCCTTGAGGGATCGAACCCAGGACATCTAGGTTTCGCGGCCAGTACGTTACCAGTGAGCATGCATTGATTTAGTTCAGAGGTCAAATTCTTGTAAATATATAAATTCAGACAGACAGTGGTAATTAGTGATTGTTTTCACTCGCCTTAAACTTACCGCATGAAATAGCATTACATTACGTAATACATCCCATATTTTTGTTCGTCCATAAGAAACAGATTTTTAACTGTAATATAACTACTAAGAGTGAATGGGGTTCATTTTGTCAAACGAACAACCTCACCGTTTATTTCTTTCTTCATATCAATACGAGATTCTATGGTTGGGAAATTTAACTATGCAATTTCAAAGTCTTTTTTAATCATTTTATGGTTTTCAGCTATTTGAGCGATAAAAACCATTTAGACCCACACATTTACTGAAATTTATTTATTGTCATTTTTACATAGTTATCAATGAAATTAAAGGTAGGGGTCGGGGAGAGGGGTGGTGTGAAGAAATGAGATAATTATCTAGGCAATCGTTGTATAAATCTACCAGCATGCTACATATTTTCTAGCCAAAGGAATACAAATTACTCTTGTTTTGTTAAACTGGAACCCAGATATATTCACTTATGTCATTGTTTATGGTATCGCCAGTTGATAACTGAAAATAACAAAGATTCATACAGATAGGAGTAATTAGAAGAGACAGAAAGTCAGACTACATATTTCATAGTCTTTCATTGAAAACCGACTGGTATAGAGATCTGCTTAGTGGCTAGCAGCGGGATCCAGAGCGCAAGTTTCGACCCATTTCGGACTCATCAGCTGGATGTGCCTGCACCCGAGTGAGTGATTTCATTCCCGATGAGACTTAAACCTTATACTCATCGGTTCAAACAGCAAAAACGTTACCCACTAGGCTGAAACGCTTGTCCTGGATCCCATTACTAATCACAATCAAGTCAATTATCACTGGCTTCTATTTAGGACTATTCCACTGATATTTCTGCATTGTGACAAATGCATGTATGCAAATTCTCCATGATTTGCCAGGAAACTTTTTAAAGAAATTCTTTATCAATTTTTTCATTATAGGTGAAAGTCTGGTTTCAAAATAGACGAATGAAAAAGAAGAAATTACAATCACGTAATCATCATTCAACTGGAAATAATGCATTAGCTGGTAGCCTTTCAGAGTCTGGCAATGAATTATCTGGTAAAGATGGTGTTGAATGTATGCTGGACGATGGTGAAGATGACGATGAAGATGATCAAGTTGATGATGATGGAGAGGAGGAAGAGGAGGAAGAAGAAGATGAAGAAGAAGAGGAAAGAGATGATACTGAAGAATTTGGAACTAGTAATCCATTTGAACGGCATCATCGTCTTCATCAAAATCTTCAACATCATCATCATCATCAACAACAACAATATAATCGGATATTGAATAGCTTTGATAGTCATGTTCAGCAGTCTAACAACAATACTATGAATAATAATGATATTAGTATTAGGGGACAACTTAAACAAATTGCAATTATGAAGAAAATTGATAAAAACTCAGATACAACTACTATTGATGAATATGAAGAAGATTCGATAAAGAATGAAAAACTTAAAGGGGAACATGAATTTTTGAATAGTCTAAGTCCGGATGTGTATTCAAATACACCATCATACTTTATGGAGTCGATTAATGAATATACAAATAGTGGTAGTAATAACAGTGATAAAATTTGTAGTCGTATGCGATTCGATAAATTATCCCAAGAATTATTTCATCCAATTTATCATTCTTCAATCGAGAATAATCTGATTAATTCTGAGGTCAGTTTCAATCCTGTTAATGTGAATATGATGAACATGGATAGAGATCTTTTGTTGGATCCTTTGAAAGAATCAACAAGAAGTCAGTTGACCAACTCAGACCAAAACAAATATGCCGAATGTCATCCAGATTGGTCAGTAGATGATAGTAATCACAATAATAATAATAATAATAATAATAATAAAAATTATGATATAAACTTCTCATCTACATTAGTACCAACATCAAGAACACCTATTAAACCAGTAAACTATTTCACACATTTACCACCATCACCTAAGTGGAATATACAAAGAGATTACCATGCAATCTGTTCTATGTCGACTAGTCCATTTCATTCAGTAGCTAGTTCCAAGTTAAATAATTCAACACAATGTCGTCGATCTCATCAGAAACCTGATCTTTCTCTTCATCATCTTCAAGAACAGTGCTCAAATATAAATCACTCCATATCAGATGAAGTTATCCATAGAAGAGGAAGTCTTAGTGAAAGTGATATATCATCTTTACCATTAAGTGAACATAATTTGTTGAACAAAGATGATTTTATTACTGATAATCAATCATCTTTATCTAGACTTCAACGTTCTATGTTATATCCAAATTCGTATTATTTACCAAATCCATATACTACGGGGGATTATTTTCAAAAAGCATTGAATTCCAATGAAAATAATTTCAATTTATTAGCCAATTAAACACAGCATTTGTATATGATAACAATGAGTCTACTATTGACTTAACAACGACTACAACAAATCCCAGTATAAATACCTCAACAACAAATAGAAGAACAACAGAAGCGTCTTCAATGAACTCTATGAATAATATGAATTATAACCTGAATTTATTCTCCGTAAATGAATCTGATTATTACATGAATCAAGTAGAAGTTAATCACCCATGTACATTCAATATTGACTCTTCATCAACTTCTCAATGTTCTATCTTCCCAAATTTAACATCAACATTATCTGAATCAAGATCTACTTCATGTTGGCCTTCTCCTCTTTCTATTCCAAGTAGTCAGAAATATTCAACATCATCAGTTGGATTTTATCCTTTATATGTTAATACTCCTAGTATTTCAATGATAGATGATTTAGATCAAAGTAATGAATCATTTACAAACAGCTTAAATCATGGATTATCATTTTCAAAAAATATATTTCCTTCATTACACAATTCTACGGTACACTGTAATAATAATGTTCAAGAATCAAATGAGTCTAGTATGTCTTGTTTACCAGTATCTATGGCTATTTGTAATACCTTTACTAGATGTTCAGATAGTCGTAATTTAAACAATTCTACACCATTTCCTTCACAATATAATAGACTGTGCAATCTTAATACAAATGAATTGACAAATTCATATATAACTGGAACAGATTTTCATTTGATTACTGATCGTAATCAACAATGTCCTTCTGAGAAACAGAATGTATCCACTATACATTATTCAGTATCATCTAACACCAGTCTATCTCCATTATATCAGTTGAATAATGTATTCAATCAAGTTAATCCAGGTGAATTTAATTCAATGTTCTATTCACCTTATTTACAAAATTCTAGTTCACTTAGTTATCCACCAACTGGACATGATATATCTACTACAAATGATTTGCATAATTCCAATCTATTTACTAATCTAACTCAGTCATTGAATCAGTCTTTCATCCAGCCTACTACTAATGTAACCCTTGTGAGTAGTAGCAGTAGTAGTAGTTGCAATACAACCGTACTCAGTACTACAGTTCATATAAGTAATTTATGTAACACTACTAATAGTAGTATCAATAATGTGAACATCTCATTCCCTATGATATCTACTAATACATCTGTAAACTTGTCTGCTACTTGATCTGAAATAGATTTCAATAGTCTTTGAAATTAATGTATGTAAATGTAAATTTGTATGTCAACTTGTGTCATTGATCTCTTTCTAGTCTCATTTAATTGAATTTACTTCATTTTTTTGCCATTGGTGGTTTTAAAACAGGTTAAATGATTCATGGTGGACATTTTATTCATTTATCCCATCATTCTCTCTTTCACTGTGCTCTCTCTCTCTCTCACACACACACATACACACATACATTCACAAAGAAGATTACCGATCAACAAAAGATACAAGCGTTTTCAGATTGTACATGAAGGAAATCGATCGTTTGTATTCATTTCTATCTCCTTACCAATGAAAGAATATAACCTCACTTCGTCCAAAAATGTCATCATCATTGCACAACAATTGATTCAGAAGTAAACAACAACAACAAAAACCGGACAAATAACTTATCAAGACGTTATTTTGTCCTTATGATCTCTAGTTTTCCAGTAAGCAGTATATTCTCAAGCACTTTTTTCTTTTCCCTGTTTCTATTGCTCAATTCCTCTTTATCTTTCTTTGTCTAACATTCAATCAGAAGGAATAGGCAAACTATTATGTTGTGTTGCTTTTTTTCCTCTTTAAAACCTCCTTTCTCTTTATCTGTATTACATAAAGTGTTCTGTATACGTGAAAGTAATTATTCATTACGATTACTACTTAATTATTCTTACTATTTATAATATTTGATTTTAATTGTTCAGTCTTGATTTCTCATCATTTTTCACTTAGTCACAATATTACGTAATGACAACAAACAGCAAATGGTGGAAGTTAACAACAGTAACACACACACACACATACACAAACCTTGGTTACCGGTTGAGATTTATACGCGTTTCAAATCTCACCTCCCTTTCAAACGTTTCCTACTCCTATGCATATATACATATATCATCTTATGAGGGTTTTGTAAAGTTAATTTTTCTGGTTTTCTTTTCTATAATTATTATTCATGATATATACTACGGTCTGAGGTTGTTTTTACAAAAAAAGATGTTACTTCATTTTCGAACAAAAAAGGATGGGTTATTGATTAGGTTTTATGTGAATACCTAACAACCGTTAACTAAACACCCACTTCTCTGTGCTCACAGATAGCTTTGTTTACATCAGTCATCATTAATGGGAACAGTTATTTCTATACTGTCATATATTTCAACCATTTAGGTATTTTTGTTTCAGCTTTCGTTTCCTAGAAGTAGAATGAGAAGGCGATTAGTTCTCCAGTAAACTGTTGATTAGTTGATGACATCTAGAGCGGTATGGATTTAAGGGAAGTAGTAGTAGATCAGTGAGAAGATATCTAATTGCATCGGCTTTGATGATTGATTTGAAAAGAGAATTTGATTCTTGAGAAACTAATAGAAATTCTAAGCTGCTTTAGAGATAATTCGAAATAAGCTCTGAAATTCGGATTCACGTTAATTGTTACTCACTGATATAGTCCATCCATAGTGTTGAAGGAATTGATAATTCTCTTAGCTGTTCAAATCCATATAATTCACTTCTTCGTTTCGAATCTTCCTCATCAGTAGTGATACCTAAAAGTGGATTGATAGCTTTCGATAAACACATAAATTTGAGAAATATGATACCGGCTACATTTCATCACTGACTGACATCAGCGAGAAAGACACTAGAAACTAAGCTCATTAAATAGCTCTTCAACATCCTCATAGACTACTTAGTCGAATGTTGTATTCATTTTGGTGACTAACAGTGGAGTTTATGGTGCACGTTTCGTCCTGTTTGGGACTCATAGTCTAGTTGTGTCTGCATCCAAGTGAATGAAAAACGACCTACAGCTTCAGTCAAATTACAACTGGAAGTGCATACCTAGCCATAACATCAGGGTAGCATGATAAAAATTCTGAAACCTGCTTATTACAGGATTGACTCATCTATAGAATTGTGGATAAGTAAGGCCAGGGATTTGCAAACAAATGTGAAGTATAGGACTCTTCAGGGGAAAGCACCCACAATTAACCAAGGGTTCCATGGCAAGCATGTTGCCATTGAGCCACTAGGTCGGAATCCAGTGTTTCACTTTTTCCTGCTTCTATTACTTCTGACTATAACTGTCCTCATGTTCGGCTTGGTTTTCCTTACCTATCACGACTTCTCATTCGAACTTCCGGAAATCCTATCTCAAAGCAAGTCACTAATGAGTACTGGACAGTAATTCATTTTGGAGGCTTTTGGGGATTTATTGATTGGTTCCACCGTGATATTCATCACATACTGATATCAGTTGGAGAGCTGACGGAAGTAGGAAAATGTGAACCATTGCATTTCTACCCAGAAGCTCAATGATTACATGCTGGCCACGGAACCTGAATATCTTGGGTTCGGCCTTTTGTGGAGTCAGAGGTGTACACTGCTGAGATACCTCATAAAAAGACGAAACATCTGTCCAGTGTTTCCAGATTTTCAGTAGTTCTCCAAATCATGTCAGACGGTGATGAGTATTAGCTTGAAATCAATAAGTAAATATCTACAAACCTCCAAATTATAATATGAAATAGCTTTCGAATGCTCTGTAGTCTTTAATATTTATCTGGGTGGGTATCGGTGTATGGTAGAACTTAGCTGAAATCAAATGAATGTTCACATATCATTTATATGAACAACTGAAGATAATCAAACTCGTAAGCATACCAAATAACATTTATCAAATTCTTTTCATCGTATTTCAACTCAGATATTGATTAATTATTGTCTTATCTTGGTGTATATTTTATACACGTGTGTTGACATACAAATAATAAGGTCTGAATTTTATTTAGTCTACTTACTAATATTAACAATAACAATTTGTCAATTAAAATGATGGTGCATTACTGATTAGTAGAAGAAATTATTTTTCAATTTTTCAGCTATACATAATGTTGCATAATAATGAACTTAAACAGTAATAAAAATTTACTGTGCACAATGATGAATTTTGTTTTAAACTACTCTGGTAACTTAATAGAAGGTGATAAACACACACTATTAATTAGTACAACGAGTTATTATTTTAAATTGGCCGGTTAATTCATTTCAAACAATCAGACAGAATGAATTTACTATTGAACAAGGTCATTGATGGACATGGATTTTGAAAGATAACTTTATTTTTATTACAAATCAATATTAATTTGATGTTGATATTTATGGAGATTTTATTGATTTCAGATTGGTATTCATCATGAACTGACATCCGTCGGAGGGACGTTATGAACCTGGGAGCATTGGACTGCTGTTTCGTTCTAGTGTGGGACTCCTCAGCATTGCACACCCATAGCCCCATACCACTAGGGGTCGAACTCAGGGCCTTCGTGTTCCGTGGCCAGCACGTTACCAATGAACCACTGGTGAGAAGTCCAATGGTCCACATTTCCTTGGTTCAGTCCCTGGCTGGGTTACGTGTGCGCTCTGCAGAAGAGTCCCATACTTCGACAAAACAACTGTCCACTTCTCCCAGGTTTTGAATTTTTCTCCGATTGATATCAGTCCATGATGAATATCAACCTGAAATAAATTATAGCTAAAGAATTGTTTAGGACGAGAAGGATTAAAAGTTGTCCTTATTTTATCTCAAGTAAGGGTTAAAAGATCTGACAATGAACAAATTATTGTTTTCGAAAAATCGATTTTTAAATATTACTCCAGTGAAAGCTATTTAAGGGTAGGATTGAACAGAAGTGCACCAGATACATCTTATCAGAACGGCGTAATGAGTATTTAAAAAAGGGAGACGGAAGGCAATCCCACAACTTAGTACTCATTTTTCCTCTAGCATTTTGATGGTAATTCTCTCGGCTTGTCATAAACCATGGCAGACAAGTTTGTTAGTAATGACGGTTAGTGGAATTCATGAGGAACTCATCAGCTGGATGTACCTGCTCCAAAGTAAGCAGTGTTGTCCACATTAAGACTCGAATCCGGAACCGATAGCTTCAAACACCGTAGCATCATGTACTAGGCCAGTGGGTCATAATAGCCACTCCTTGTAAGACAGGTATAGTTTTTATGTTGTTGCTTGTAGTTGTCGATCGTTGACTGGACCGAAGTGACTTGTCTTTATTGGGATATGGGCGAATGGCTAGATATTGCTTTCAGTTTCAGTTTGGTAACCATAATCAATAGTGGCTGGCAGTGGAATCCAGGAAGCACACTTTTTCCTGTTTGAGATTTCCCAGCGATGCTTTTCTCACTGATATAAGTGTATCCAGCTGAGAAGTGTAAAATAACATGAAAGATGCCTCTTGTACTCCATTCTTAGCTATTATGCAATCTTAATACGTAAACGAAATTTGAGGCCGTCATTCCCTTTTCTAAATTTGGGTAATGCGAATTAGAAGTGTTATACACTAGGCCACCAAGTCACGATAGCCTCTTTTTCTGCGACGGGTGTAGTTTTATGAGTGCATATGCCAATGGAGACCGATCAGTTTGGTCCTCTCAACGATGGGATAATACAAGGAACAATGTAGAATACTGTTTGTTTGTTTTGGGAAGCATCCGTATAAACGGAAAACTTAAGATCGAGGATGTCCAGTGGCACTTTACATCTAGGCTTCTTGGTTGAAAATGTGATGAGAATCATACTTCTCGATGTACGCCTCTTAATCTAAAACCGCTTTGGATGAGATATCTTATTTCTTATTATTATTTGTCCCTTGGGTTCCTAGTGGAACATAAGGCTTCAGTAGAACGTCTCCATTTCACTCTTTTCTCTCCAGTCTATTCAACCTGGTGCCACTACTGCCAGCCAGCCAGCCAGCCAGCCAGCCAGCCAGCCAGCCAGCCAGCCAGCCAGCCAGCCAGCCAGCCAGCCAGCCAGCCAGCCAGCCAGCCAGCCAGCCAGCCAGCCAGCCAGCCAGCCAGCCAGCCAGCCAGCCAGCCAGCCAGCCAGCCAGCCAGCCAGCCAGCCAGCCAGCCAGCCAGTCAACCAGTTTCAAACATTGTGAGGGGATTCCATGTCCATATGTTTACTTTCGCTTTCATTGATAACGAGGAGACACATCGACCAATTGCCTTCCCAAAGGCTTTCACCAACTGGCGTCATTTCATCTCTCCGATTCGAGAGAGGAATAACTTTGTTTTTATTTTCATATTTTGCTTGTGCTTTGAAGTTTCTTTTGGAGGGAGGGTGGGGGATTGGATTAGTTTTACGGTGTATGGCTGATAGACGTATGCTCAACCTTCCCTCTTTATTTGGTCTTAGTATTGGTTAGTAACTAGTGAACTAGTTACCGTGATTTTACATATAATATCCTTTACAGTTAGTGGGGAAATCCGTTTCAAGCCGGAAGGTTGCTGCAGTTTACACAATCAAGCCTACAGTGTTGAAACGAAAGCTTTTAGAACATCCCTCCGAGTTAACTTTTTCTCTATTAAACTTTCGAAAATATGGAACTATCTTCCTGTCGACATCAGAGCCTTCAGCTCAACTCTCCAGTTCAGTCGTATGCTAGAAAGGTTCTTATCCTCCTGAAAACTTCGAAACCTAATAGGCGAACCACAACGCTGAGTGTTGTAGGTCCCTTAAATGTATGAAATGTCATACGCTGACCGGTAGATCCATGCACTCTTCCTACTACATCATATGAATAAGATTATAACAATTACGACTACTTCGATAATGAAGTAGCTCAGTCATACCTCCCACTTATTACCATCACTAGTACAGACATCTTCAGATATACCCCCGCATAAAAGCAATACGAAATTGCAATGAATACCGTATTTCTAATCAAAATATATAAATGAAACCTAAAACTAAACATGCAATAGTAGGCATGACACTCCAAGTACCTACGTAAAGGTATACATGCAAATAACTTCCTTGTACCTTGGTTCCTCTCTCTCCGTTTTCTTTATTCTTATGGTATATAGAATCTTGGAAATCTGAAATTACATTGTAATTACATTTTTTCATCTGTACTTTTCTTAAAGATCACTGCCTCAGTCTCTGAGCAACTACTTCTCAATCGTGAAACCTATGATGAACGTCCGTATGGCGTCACATGAAGCCTCTTGGTACTTATTCATCTAGAGTTAGAAGAAATCATGCATTTACTGTGTTGTCTTACTTCCGAACGGTTGGAGCCATTTTGTCCACTGCAGCTGTAAACAGCATACAAGAATGCAGAAAAATACCTACGACTTTATCTACAGATGCAAAATATTTGAGTCAACCTCAAAATTGAACGGAATTTGACGATTATTTACCAGGTAACCAAGTGTGATGCAAAGCCTTATGGTGGATATGGTGGACATACATTCAATTTAGCATAAACAAGCAAAAATAGAACTTTTCATCAAGGAGGTGCTTCATTGTTATCATAATTGTTTATACAGTATATATTGACACGTAGGAGACGACAAGATTGAGACGCAGGAAGGAATGTTTATCATTGACATATTGTATAGTGGTAATTAAATATTGTACACACTTCACTAAAACAATCATTTGCACAGTGTGCTTCATTTTCTCTTCTGCTTTTATCTCGATTTGCTTTTAATATCCTCACATTGTCTGTTGCTTTTCTATGGGCGGAATCTTTACCAATTGCTGGTAATTGCTTATGATTTCTGCTGGTCTCTCAATATATACTACTTATATCCGTTCTGATCAGCAGCGCCCACTGCAGACGTTTCAGTTAACCTAGAGATGGATATCTTTTTGATAATACATAGAATCTGCAGATATATTTCCCTATATACTCATGGTTTTTTCGGTGAAAACTCTTGATTAATTAAGCCAGCATTACCTCTTTGAGAATAAACTTGTTGAATTGCTTCCCCTTCTTCTTTGCATATTCATTAAACACGATTTTCACTTCTGCCAGAAAACATTATAGGTATTAATGAGCACAAAAACTCAACATATAACTTAAAGTGTATGATTTATGTGCAATGTAAAACCTTCTTTCTTTCAATCTGAGGATTTCTATCACCTAGGATGCAAAAAGATAGTAAACAACATTACCAAGGATTTTTCATCATAAAATGTATTAATCGTATTTGTAAAAATGATATACACCTTTAAATTCGAGTATAAATACTATTATAGCCGCTTCACAAGAAGTCTTGACTCAGTGGCCTAGTGAATAACTATCATTCTTGGATTCGAGTCTTGGTGGGAACAACGTCTCTCATTGAAAAGCAGGTATATTCAGCTGATGAGTCATAAATAGGACGAAACGCGCCTTCTGGATTTCATTGGTAATCATTATCCATCAACAGTGTTTCATTTATTACCTAGAAATACTGTCAACTTGATAGTTTTCCAATAAAATTTGAGTTCAATTCTTGATGAGTTTAGCATTTATTTTAAAGCTACTAATTGTTCAACTTTTCAACAATATCATCATAAAAATCAATAACACTTTCTTGTTTTTTTTCATTTAAGGTTTAATTACCTTTCTGTTTTAGTCTATGCTTGTTTTTGTTCTTATCTTGTCTTTGAATATTCTTTAGTATAAAACTACTTTCTATGATTATAATTTTCCTTTGAATGTGAAATACTGAAAAACCAGACCACATATTATTTTTATTACCCTATAATCTAGTAAAATCTATATTTTATAAACTGCATCAATATATAGCTGCATTTAGTAATTTTGTAGTTGTTGAGTGGTTTGTTGAAAAATGGAACACTACTGATCATTATAATAGACCCAATTTATACATGTTCAAAACTGTATAGTTTACAAGCATATACATAAATTAACTACGCACATTGGTGTGATTTAGGGAAAGGCACATGTAACGGATAACTCTACAGATGAGCGATGAAAATTCTCCATGATAATCATCATTAACATGACCTTAGTTAATCGAACTTTCCTCTTTTTTTGTTGTTGTTGATTTTTTTCATATGCAAACTCCTTGTTTCTTTATAGGCGAATGGTTGTTTGGTCATAAAATGTAAACTATTGATTTGGAGGTCATATTGAATATACTATATGTTATTTAGTTTTTCACAGTGAAACTCAACTACAACTACTTTTATATGACATAATAAAATAAAATGAATTTTGCAGTGGATCATATTTCGTGGAACCTTTAAATAAAGTCACTTGGATAGAGTTATGATTATAAGTGAAACATGAGCTGTTGGTTTTATTACCTACCAGGAAGTTTATCAGATACTATTTGTCAGTAAAATATACCAACTACCTGACTAAGGTTAGGCAAATGAACAAATCCAAATCTAAATCTGAAAAGGAAATAAAGACCATTGGATTCCGACTCAGTAGTTCAATGCTAACATGCTGGCCGTGGAACCTGAAGGTTCTGGGTTTGATCCCTGGAGAGGGGGTTATGAGTGCGCGCTGCTAGGGAGTCCCATACTAGGACAAAACAGCTGTGCAATACTGTCAGGTTTCTAACGTTCCTCCAACTGACATCAGCCCGTGATTGAATAAATCTGAATCTACTAGGGTTTAGTTGCCTGCTTGATTTTAAGTCTCGAAGTAGTTAACTGTTGGTCATCAGACCTTAGAGTCATGATTTCGAAGTCTGGTGGGATCATTCGTGTGCACTGCTGAGGAGGCTTACACTAGAACGAAATATCTGTTCAATGATCACAGGTTTTCACTGGTTCTCCAAATGATATTACTTTGTCATGAGTCGTACCCTGAAAGGATTTTTACTTTAGTTTTGGGTTTCGATTGAAATTTACTTGCAATCTAGTTCTGTTGACCGGTGGAGGTTAAGTGACTGTTATGGATTTATGGCTTGTCTCATTATGATCCATGTAATTCATAGTATACAGTATTCCATGAATCCCAAATACGAAGTGTCAGCATTGTTAAAACATCGGTATATAAGTAAACCAAAACAAAGCATAGATATATAATTAGATCAATCCTAAGATTAATTTAAGGCTAAACTTTTGATAACCATGCTCTGAGCAGTGGAATCAAAAATCTGGGATAAAATTGGGCCTGGAAATATAACAGTGTGCCTCAGTTGTTTATTCCACACACATCATAGAAATGGGAATAAGTTTGCAACATCTTTAGGATGTATCCGTTGCAAAGTAAAAACAGATCACTCTTCGGAACTTGCCGTAAACCAAGTTTTCTTCCCGCTGAGATCCTCAACCCTCACTTGATAATTTAAGTCACTTCTTAGTTAAATTTTTCGCATGTAACTGGGTCGATAAGACTGCAACTTTTTTATGAATTGTTATGGTGAATTACAGTCTGATAAGGCTATGAAATCAAAATGTACAAAGCTGTTTTGTAATACAGTGATATGAAAAACTTGATACCAAAAGAACATCACTTATGAGGCTGAGAACAGTAGAATACTTTCTGTTCAATTCTTCATCACTCTGATGTAGTTCAGTGTATCAAAAGCTCATTAAATTATCTCATTGCTTCAAAATCAGATTATAACTGTCGCAGTTCATAGGAAAGAAATTAGTAAATAGAGTATTTAAACAAATAACAGTCTATACAAATAACCTCACCTGGTTAACTAGTTCACTAGTTACTAACCAATACTAAGACCAAATAAAGAGGGAAGGTTGAGCATACGTCTATCAGCCATACACCGTAAAACTAATCCAATCCCCCACCCCCCCCCCAAAAGAAACTTCAAAGCACAAGCAAAATATGAAAATAAAAACAAAGTTATTCCTCTCTCGAATCGGAGAGATGAAATGACGCCAGTTGGTGAAAGCCTTTGGGAAGGCAATTGGTCGATGTGTCTCCTCTTTATCAATGAAAGCGAAAGTAAACATAGGACATGGAATCCCCTCACAATGTTTGAAACTGGTTGACTGGCTGGCTGCTGGCTGGCTGAGAAGCCTGCCTGCCTGCCTACCTGCCTGCCCAGATTGCTAAAGAGATGAGGCGGTGTGACATAGAATGCTAGGAATCTGTGAAAGCAGATGGAATGGAAGTGACTCTTCAAACTCTCAACTGGAGAGTCAATAATCTACTCTGATATTGTCACACAGACGACAAACACGAGCACAGCACACTGAGTTTTTCAGTGGTTATCATGATGTCCCCTTCCCAACAGCATCGAAGACTCTCTCTCTCCCTCCCTCTCTCTCTCTCATTCAGTGGAACCAGTCTCCTCCTACAGGATCACCATCATGATGATAGCAAGATGGATTCAACTCGAAAGGAAGCAAAGTCACAATCATACAATGCTAAATGCCACGCTATGCTACGCACCCACAAATAATGTGGATGAAGAGAAGAAGGAGGAATTCTACAGACAAATGCAATCAGTGATAGACAAGACTCCAGTTGACGACATCAAAATTCTAATTGTTGGGGTGAGATGAATGCGAAACTGGGAGCAGACAACACAGGAAGAGAAGTGATCATGTGTGGAGAAGGACTCGGTGAAATGATGAGTGGAATGGAGAAGTGTTTACAGACTTGTGAGCATTTAGTGACTTGTTGATTGGAGTCAGACAGTGTGTACAAACAAACACAAGCATATTGACAAGGCAGTGACATGGATTTGATTTCAGCTGACACCAGATGGACACACTACACTAGAAATCAGATTGACTTGATGTGATGTGAAGAAAGTGAAGATGGAGTCAGCCTACTGGACACAAGATCAGATGGAGAAGGGGAGCAGATGTTGGTTCATTCACACACTCAGCATCTAGTGCAAGGAAGCTTTCTGCAAATCGAGTTGAAAGCCTCGAGAGAAGCTTGTGATAGACCAGAGTTGGAGTTGAACGCCCAGAAGAGAAACTGAACTGAAGGACGAAACTAGAAGGAAATCTTCACGTGGTCAGCCATCAGGACAAAATGGGAGACATTAGGGAACATCCCTGAAGGAACCTGCATTGATGAACACTGGAAGTCTTTGAATGAGATATGGAAGGAAACCTGCATAAGCATGTTAGGAAGGAAGAAGAAGCAAGGTGGGGAATGGATCTCGACAGACACATGGGAGCTGATGGAGAGGAAGATGGTTATGCAGATGATACACCAGTGTAGTGCAGTGCAGTGCAGTGTAGGGATGAATACCAAGAAGAGGAACTGAGGACAACCTATGAAACACTACACTGGACAAGAAGTCAAGAAGAGTGAGCGCGAGGTCAAAAGACACTTCTACGACACATTGGCAAATGAAGCAGAACAGGCTGTATGTAGGAGAGAGACAGAGACCTGACAACATTGTATGGAATAACCAGGTTACTATCTGGTAGGGAATAGATCAACGCAGACGAAATCAGTGAGAGATAGTGAAAAAAGGTAGTTAACAAAGAGGAAAAAGAAAGGGAACGGTGTGCTGATCACTTCAGAAAACTCTTGAAACGACGACAACCGCCACCACCACCTGCAATTCGTCCAGAAATGCCACCAGCAGGCATGGAACTACCAGTGAATACAAGCCCTCCAACAAAGGCAAAAGTGAAGTCATGAACACCATAAAGTTGCTGAAATGCGGGAAAGCAGCTGGACCAGATGGAATCCCGCAAGAAGCACTGAGAACAGACGCAGAGACAGCAGCATCGGATATGCTCACACACTATTGCAGAAGGTCTGGAAGTAGTGAAAAGTGACTGGCGGTTGGAAGAAGGGCTGCCTTGTCAAACTGCCGAAGAAGGGCGACATAAGACTTTGCAAGAACTGGCACAGAATCATGCTGCTGTCCACCAAGAGTAAAATATCGTGCCATATCATCCTGGAGAGACTAAAGGATGTGCTGGATTCAAAATCAAGACTAGAATAGGCTGGCTATCTGACTGGCTGACTTCAGGAATAACAAATCATGTACGGACCGAATTCCAACGCTATGCTACCCACCATCATAGGACAGAGGATAGAATGGCAGTCAACTGGATCTTCACCTCAACTTCATTGATTTTGCAAAGGCCTTCGACAGCGTCGGTCGAGAAATAATTTGGCAACTGCTCGAACACTACGGAATACCACAAACCTTTATGAACGTCATTCAACAACTATATGACGACGCCACATGCCAAGTGATTTACAATGGGAATCTCAGTTATGCCTTTGAAGTGAAGACAGGAGTAAAGCAGGGCTGTCTGCTATCACAAGTAATATTTGTGATTGTGGTGGACTGCATCGTGCAACAAACAGTGAGGAGCGAAAAGATGGGGATACGCTGTTTGACCGATGAAAACACCCTAGAAGATTTGGATTTTGCCAATGACTAGTGTCTAATGTCACACAAACTTGAAGATCTACAGACAAAATCCAACAAGTTGACAAAAGAGTCAGGGCAGCGAAGACGGGACTTCAAGTGAATATAGAGAAGGCAGAGGTGATGAAGATACCCAACCAACATCACCACCAACAATAACAAGCACCAGTCACCATCAACGGCAGAAACTTAAAGGAAGTAACCTCTTTCACGTAACTAGGCAGCACCGTCTCAACTACAGGCGGTGGCGGCACAGACGAGGATGTCAAAGCCAGGATCAGAAAAGCAAGACAGGCCTTCACTAACCTGAAACCAGTGTGGAGATCTACTGCACTCAGCATGTGGAACAAGATCCGGATTTTCACAACCAATGTCAAGTCAGTGCTTTTATATGGTTCAGAGACTTGGCTTGTTACAAAAGTGATTTTCAACAATCTACAGATATTCATCAACAACTGCCTACGCTGGCTCATTACTGAAGATCAGATGACCAGAGTATTAAGAATAAGCAACAAGGAACTCTGGCATGGGGATGAACCAACAAAGCAAGAACCTATCTTCAACAAATATGCAGAAAGAAATGGAGATGGATTGGGCATACACTGAGAAGGCGGACTGGGGACATCACGCGCCAGATCAGGCCCTCGAGTGGAATCCAAAGGGTAAACAGTGAGTCGGGAGTCGGAACCGAGGGTGACATGGAGGAGATGGTGTGAGAAAGAAATAAGAGCTTGTGGGCTGTCGTGAAGCGAGGTTGAGAAGACTGGAGAGAAGAGAGTGAAATGGCGACGTTCTACTGAAGCCCTATGTTCCACTAGGAACCCAGGGGGAAAATAAATAAAATAATAATTTTAGAGAGGATGAATTTTAAATAGTCAGTTTCAAATCATCTTATAAAGATCAAGTCAAGCAAATATTTACCGAGAATTCAAACAACAATTACAGAGCTTGTTTTCAGTCATTCTAATTGACACTTGTTATCTTTTCATATGTCAAATCGACCGAAAGGATTGTATAACATGTTCAAAAATGACATTTAACACGGTAATTACTTGGTTGGTTAGGTAGTAAAAGAAGCCATAATCTCACGTGTACAATTTCCATTCTGCCACTTCTACAGTTGGAGATAAGGCAAATAAGGTTAAAAAAAACATTGAAGGGTCACATGAATGTAATGCCTGTCATCTATCAGACTATTAACGCAATGACAAAGTTATAGTTTGAAGTTCACATAAGATTCTAAAAGACCTAAGCAACTGAGTAACATGCACATCATAGTAACATTTTGGTTACGTAATAACAGACAAGACCTGACAACTAATTTTGATCACATGGGGAATATAATGAAGTCAGTGAATTAACTGGGTAAAAAAAATCTGTTTGTATGTTTTAATATGATCGACAAGACTGTACTGAGTTTCGAAGAAAGCTGTTGATGAATGCTTTACAACATGCTTTGTAAATATTTGTAACCTACCCAGCGTTTAGAAATTATTCATTCAACGTAATTTCGTGAAATTTTTATAAATTTGGAATTGATCCAGTAATTTAATTTAGGGGTTTGTGGGGATTTAGAGACATTAAAAAATCACCTATCGAAGCTAGATACCAATGAAGACTTGAAGTTACAATGAGAAGTGATTAGTGAGCAAACCTAATAACCGTGAGGACAGATACTCAACGATGATATTGAGTGATGGTCGCACTATCTCGTGAACTGACAGAAGTTGAAAATATGAACCACTGGATTCCGACCCAAGGATTCAATGATAACATACTGGTGTGGAACCTGGAGGTCCTGGGTTGCATTCCTGGTGGTATGAGGCCATGGTTGCGCACATCTCAGGAGTCCCAAGTTAGGACGAAATGGCTGCTGTCTAGTGATCCCATGTTTCCTGTCTTCCACTAGCTGACATTGGTCCGGGATAAATACCAACTTAAAAAATCCAATAATTATGGAATGGTTATTTAGCTTCGTACCAGCTGATTATGGTGTCTGGTATACTTGTGTGTTATATCTCCTTAGGTTAGGAAGGGATTCTAGTAGTTATTGTAAGGTTCGTTTAGTCTAGATATGTTAGTGTTCTCTAAGTTTGACCAGAAAAGCCATCATTTCTGTTGGCATCACTGATGAGATCTTGAAAAAGACAAAATAGATGTGCTTTTTAAATCGCCTTCAGATTTACTTCAGTTCTTACACTTCAGGAAAATAAGTGAAGTAAATTATTCATTGAATGAAAATTTCTAAAAAACTTCCGTTTAATACAGCTTCTTAGTATGAAATTAATTCATACTAATGAACATAGTGTTGAATTGTTAGGTCCTTGTTAGGAACGCAGGATACTGGAACTGTTTGAATTGTACTCTAGTGTTTTACCAGAGATATGAAACGTAGTAAAGCGCATACACGTATGGACTTATCGGTATTTACTTTATATTAAATTTTGTTGCGTAAAATCATATAATGATAGTAAAGGAAGGCTTTAATGGTTTAAAAAGATGTGATTTTCGTCATAATTGTAGGTCGAACCGAGAAACAGCAGAAAAAAAGCAGCGCAAAAAATCATCGCTTCATCAATTCCAGTTATTTGAAAGTATACACTATATATTGCCTAACAAGCTTATACGTCATGGTCAGAATATTACTACTGACATTTTATGCCAAAAATTCAGATGTTCAGACTTCTCAATATTAGTTAATTCATGATCCATCGTTTTAGTCTACACATTTTGTTTCCTTTATAAATTTAAATAGGATAAAGTAGAACATATTTTCCAAATATTAATAAATCATATTTAGTCGCAGTGTATCACGAATTGATATACGTAGGACAGTGAAGACCAATGAACCCCTACCTAGTGACTGGATAGTTAATGTGTTCACCATCGAACCCGAGGGTCTTGAGCTCTACCCCTGTCGGAGTCGTGGGTACGTACGGCTAAGGAATTCCATACCAGGACAAAACGCCTATCCTTTGCTCTTAGGTTTTCAGTGATTCCTCAAGTTCATGATGAATGCTACCTTAAAAATCACTTTTAGCCATTTATCTCCTTTTTAACCATAGTGAATTCAGCCTATTTTGTAGAAAGAGGTGTAATTTGTGATTACTTATTTATACTTTTGCAATGAGTCAAGTGAGAGTTTGGATGCGCTACACTCATAATGACACTACTAAACAATAACTTGTGTCCCCCAAAGCAATAAAACAATATTAATTTGATATTAATAGTAAGTTAGTTGACCTATTAAACTTCTGACAAACACTTGTCTCACTTGTTTGATTATGATATAATTATAATAAATACATTTTCAATGTTTCAATAAAATGTATATACATATTCACTTGGATTGAATAGCCTTTCTTTTAATCAGTATAAATATTTATGTTATATGTTTGTTTGTATGTGAAATGGCTGGATTCAGTCATCGGTTAGAGTAATACAAAGGTTTGCATAACCATGAAAAGACATGACTGTAATTAGAATTGAGCTATTGAAAAATGTAAAAGAATACAAAACTTCTACTGCTACAAATTATCAATGAAAGGTAGGGATTATAATTTTGATTAGTTTTGATATACTAGGTGGAATAGATTGCCGTCAACCAACTGATATTTATCAAAATGTACCACGATGCTGAGAGTCCTAACTTGTGTGCTATATTACAAACTATTCAACAGAATTCGATCAGCACTCATGACTAGATGACATGAAATTGGTTACTTTCCAATGACCAATCCCTGTATGTAGTCCAGTTCTAAGGTGGTCAATAGTGTCGTGAATAGCTCAGTGTTAATTGTAATGACTAAAACACTGAGTGACACGGGTTCGAACTTTGGGGAGGAGACTTATTCCCTCGATGATGCAAATACACCTTACCATGAGTGCCAACAAGCGCGGGAACGAGGTTCAACAGAGCTTTCTGCTGTCTGTCTCCAACCAGCTAACATAGAACAGCTTCAGTACTTTAGAAATCTTTTATTACTAACATGAACCAACTATTTGTTGCTAAACCAACTATATAAGGGATTTTAAGAATTTCCATAGAGTTATTTCATTCTACGATAAAATGGTTTATTTTATAATCATACTAAAATTATCTCTAATTACTTTGTTTGACTCAAAAAATAGTGTGTGATTTTCATCATAGACTATGACGAAATAGTTATCGTGATCTTTCTGTGGTTATACGTCTGTTGGATGTCATATAGATATTTTCTTAAATTGAGTCAACTTCGGGAACTACTTAACACAAGTCATGAATATATCGTGATTAGAGGGATAATCTTTTCGCCTGTTAACTGTTTGGGTTGAATAGACCGACCTGAAGGTGATATTGACCACCGGAGGACATCACTTGAAACACCATTAGAAACTTGTAAGCCTTGGGCAACTGTTTTGTCTTAACATGGACTCCTCAATAGAGTACATTCGCGACTATACTAGGGACAGAATCTAGGAACTCCAGGTTTCCCTACGAGCACGTTATTATTAAGCCACTGGGTCGGAATCTAACAGCCTAAATATCTTCAACTACTGGGGAACTTACATTTCTTCTAGGATTCGAACCCATGACAGTTGGGTTCCTGCCCAGTAGCCAAATGGCAACTTTCTCGCTGCGAAACCTCAAGGTCCTGGGTTCATCCCTGGTGGGATTGTGGGGGCGTACTGCTGAGCGGTCTTATGCTAGGATAAAAGGGCTGTCCAGTGTTCGAAGGTTACCAGTGATTCTCCAACTGATACCAGTCCGCGATGAGTGCCAGTTTGGCATAAATAAGTAAATCCCCACGAACCTCCAAAGTGAGATAGACCTTATTTAGGGTCCTTGCTGTCTCTCAAGGTGTCTTGATATTACTCGTTACCAAACCCTTATTATATTTGGCAGTGGTTCAACATGATATGGCTATACCGGTTCACTAATTCATCTAATAGTTTTCTAAGACATGAAAAATTGAGCATTGAGTTTGAGTCTCAGGGAGAATAAAAGCATATAAAGATGCAGAGATATTGGGGAGACGAGTTCCAAATAGAATGAAACATACTCCTGTAATTCTGCTCCAAACTAACCCTAAGGACAAGTGTGAATAGGCAAATGACTTCAAATATATTGACTGTAGTCAAACAAACAGTCTAAAAAAGTTCATCATCACATTACTTTACCTGATACTAGCCATAGTGATTTAAAAATGATCCCTGATCATACCATGGAGGAAAAACTAAGCGAAGCAGGTGGTCTAACATTATTCTTGATCTCAAAATATCACACTGGGTTAAAAAAGATCTTAAATACAGAAAGAGTTACTGAGGAAGTGAGTTTTTTTATTCTAATCATCGTTAAGTATTTAGTCTACGAATCTTCATCAAGTTATCATATTAATCAGCAGATCCAGATTCATCATGTCATAACTGCAGACTGAAAGCGATGGGTCCAGTTTTGCATAGGTTCGTTTATGACCTAAATCAACTGGCAGTAAACTTCTTGACCTAACGTTAGTTAATCCAGGTCTAGGCCGTTTCTGAAAGATGAATTTCCTTTAACTTTCAAATATGCATTACGTGAAATGACGCAAAAGGTAGCAATTGAAAACTATTCGGTTGATGGAGTACGTGTTGACTGCTATGTTCTATTCTAATGGATTTTCATTTAGATGTGACTATTGCCGTGATACTGTTTACATTAGTGACTAACCTGGGTCCTTTTCAATTCATCAAAAGAATGGAGAATTGAAACCAGCCTTTCGTACAGCGATGCTAATACGACAGGAAACTTACAGCATCATTTGATACAGTTAGATTTCGTCTTCTCACTAATACTCTGTTTTAATGAATGTGTAGCTTACGAAATGAGGTGCTTTTATTGATCTTCTGTACAGTCATGGATGCACGTGAATACCATTTTACCAGCCAGAATTTGTTATGCATTTCCTTTTTAGAGGGTATAAAAATTTACAAAAGGCCTCAAAATACTCAGATATCTTCTAAAATGGAACACTTTTACCGTAGACATTCAGTCATATTTTATTTAGTATCGAATTTGAAATAGATATCCTTTTCATGAGGTGATGAAGTTCGTCGGAGTTTACGGGGTTAATTCATGTTTCGCACTAGAACTTCAACAGTTTTTCTCGTTTCATGTTTGCTAAAAAAAAATTAGTTTTCAACGCTATCTAGGAAAGGATTCCGAATAGTTTTTGGTAAACGAAAAAATGAAACGGTTTGTGTTCAACATTCACAAATAATTTTGTAGGTACTTGTGTGTATGTGTGTGTATAGAGGATAGTATATTATTGGTATACTTAGGCTTGCCAGCAAGTGGGTACGACAAACCTGTCTGGACTGTCGTTATTTTATGGCTATTTAATGACTCTCATGAGGTTCAGACTAACATATGACCGGGGACACGTCATCAAGATATATATATATATATATATATATATATATATATATATATATATATATATATATATATAAAAGAAAAGCCTGCCATGCATCCTACCCTCATCTGAGTGTAAGCCTTCACGTATGTGTATACCGATATATTGTCTAAGTAAAAGGATGAGGCTGAACAGAAGAGCAACTATTAGAAAGAAGTGAGAGTAATATAGAAACTTTCTAGGCAAGTAAATAAGACTGATTCACCATTTTCCTTTAGGTTTTTTATCACATGGATTAAAAATATTAGCTGATCCCTAATCAGTATTGTAAGCAATTACATAGGAGTTTGTCTTAGCACATGTAAGATATTGAAGAGGTAAGAAATGGTGGTTCCACCTAGACTACCAGTTTCATTTCAATTTTCCGTGCAAATATGAAGATCACTCCGTTAAAATGTCGTTGCATGAAAGTGGCTATCGTAACTTGGTTGTCTAGTGGAAATCGATCTGGCATTTGAAGCAATCGGTCTCTAGTTCAAGTCCTTGTGGGAACAATATCACTCACTGGGAGCCAGGTACACCCGACTGACGAGCCCCAAATAGGACGAAACGCGTGTACTGGGTTCCACTGCTGGCCACCATCTTTCATTAATACACTCCGTTAAAAGCCTGAAAGCACTGGAACACTAGTTCATCCTAGCATTGGATGCCTAAGTCATGTGCACCTATACATTCATCTTGGGATCGAACCAAAGGCTGCCAGGTTTTCCAGAGAAAATGTTGCTACTCATCTGCTGAACTGAAATCTACTGGATAGTTCCTCTAACTTCTGTCAGTTCGTGATCTAAAATGATCATGTGGTAATTAGCTCACTGGGAGACATGTCGATCCTGAGTTCGATCTCAAATGAGGTCATGAACGAGCATTACTGATGAATCCCATATTCACGAAAAACAACATTCTATCATTTCCGAGTTTTCGATGGTTTTCTGTCTATTGTCAGCCAATGATAAAATTTCATTTGACGTTCTTCAATTCAAATTAACAATCCCCATTAAGACAGCGGAAAATCTCCTCTTTGCGACGATGGTTGAGTGGTAACGTTCTGGCTGCAGAACCTGAAAGTTCTGGGTTCTCCCCCCTGATAGAGTCATGGATGTGCACCACTGAGCAGTCCCATGCTAGGATGAAACACTTATGCAGTGCTTCCACACTTCCAGTGGTTCCCCAACTAATATCAGTTCATGATGAATATCAACCTGAAAAAAGCTGTTTGTCGACTGAACATTGATACACAAAGTAACAGAGCTGGAAAAATTGTCTCACTTCTTCATATTTAATGTAAACTGAGGCATTTAAAATGAGATGTTTCTTTCATTCCAATCTACAGTTGATGTAATTGATTCCTACGCTACAAAAAAGAACCATAAAATTTCTACTCAAATTGTACAAGACAAACTAAACAAAATTAAATATTCAATGTCTAAACTGCTTCTTCTCATGACACTTTAAAGCAACAAAGACCCATTCTTTGTACCTTTTAGTGTGAGACAGTATATTTTATGTGTACTGATTGATAGATTGTTATATTGAATATAGTGTTAATCAGTTCTTATGTAGTCTACGCACGTAGGATATTTATCAAGGATTTTACTCCCCATACTGACGATTCTCACCAACAACACGTGACTCTAGAATATCATTAGATCTAATCGTTTCTGAGATCAGGTTGCAGTGCTGTCACTGGCTACTTCTAGTGTGGTTATTTGCAACACAAACAACATATCCGTCAAGTACTCAGTAGGGGTTCTTATCGGTCTACGCTTAAGATCTAACACCAAGACACAGTGAATCACATTCGTACATCACTTAATTCTGTGACTAAATTGTTAATCTGACAGACCAAGTATGATGATTTCTTAGCACAAAACACTGGATAACTATATCAGTTGTCATTTTGTGACCAAGGTCTAACTGAGCATATCGTAGGTATATTCTATCAGTCAAAGTTTCGCTGATCAGAGAAGATTCCGGACTGTAGTAAAATCTGTTACTTAGTTCAAGGCAATCGGCAGGAAGCCTTACTTTACCTAGGTTTCGTGCTTGTCGGTGCACGTCAGTAAGACGTATCTGCAACCTAGAGGGAACTGATATCTTCTCTGAGATATAGGTCGAGTAGAGGTTCCTGCAGATTGCCCCCAAACAAATAACATCTGTCACAGTGCACCGAAATATTGAGCCTCCAAGCTTGGTGGCCAAACTACAAAATGATCGGTAGAATTTTGTCAGAACTCAAAACTACACAACATGAAACTGGATGCTTTCCAGAGACCAAAGTAGTAATCTCCTTTTTTAAAGGTAAATATCATGTAAGACATCCATAGGGAAATTGTTTGATTTACTATAGCATATAGACCAATCAGTTAGTTTTTGACCAACACTTTACAAAGTCATCACAAATACTAGTTACAACATACTGAAGCTTAAATGAGGTCAAGAGGGTGAGTGTTCAGAGACAAGAGAATATGGCCAACGTATTAAATCTCAACTTAGTTGACAAACAGAATTATACGCTGAAAAGTTACGTCACAGTTTCAAATAGCCTATGAGTAAATAATATGTGAAATGGTTGGGAGTTACACTTTAATGAATAAATCTAACCTACTTCTTAACTCGAGGGAAGTATAGTGGGAGTTTACGCTAGTACAGCGTGGAAATTCCATATCAACAATATCGTACCATTATCTATTCGCTTGTTTATGTGACAGGTCGATGAGACAGAACCGTCACAGATTCAATTCTTTCAAAGAAGCTACTTTCTACATATTTCTTAGTTATTCGCTCCTAAAGTTTCATTTCTACTCAGTCTATTTTTAGTCATTTTACTTTTTCTTTAACGGTTTAAGAAAGGGATAATAATTTTTAATGTTTGTTGACATACTTGTAGTTCCCGTGAATATAGTAGATGGGATTATTCGGCCTCTGTTGGCTCCTATGTGGATGTCTTGATATTGCCTGAATATTTATTATAGCAATTTAGTTGGTTGTGCCTAGCAAAGGAATCCAGGACACACGTTTCATCCTATTTGGTACTCGTCAGCTTGTTGCAATTATGCCCCATTAAGTGATGCTGTCCCTACTGAAACTTGGTCATCGTACAAGAGGTGACTGTCGTACCTCAGTGGGCTAGTGAATAACGCTTTGGCGTTTGAGGCGATGGGTACGAGGTTGGAATCTCAGTGAGAATAACACCACTGACTGGGTTGTAGCCACATCCGGCTGATGGGTCCCAAGTAAAACGAAACGCATGCCCTGGATTTCTCTGCTATCCACAACCAAGTAAATTAAAGTAACATTTTTTCTTCATATGGATATTTTCTTAATCTTTAGATTATTTATGAATGATAAAAAAATATTGTTATCTTCCTTGTCATTAAAGGGCGATTAACGTAGTTGTTCTTCACTACAGAGATACACTTCATCGACAAACTGATGGTTTGTGATGGCAGGTCTTTGAGATTAAATTGGCTATTTATTCACCGTAAAAATGACACACTAAGGTAATATTTATCGTTTAACTTGATTACAAAGTCATTGTTTTTGAAATAATATAGAAGACTACCAAAATAATGCGTGCACATCACATATAATGGTGTCGTTTATACATTGTCCAGAAATTGTAAATGGGTGAATTTTATCCATCTACTAAGTGTTCACCTGATATGATATAAAGAAAAACAAGAGGCAAGGTATCTAGTTGTAAAACCGAGTTTATTAGCATAGGAGATGGTTATTCCGCAGTCTAAGTTTATCATAGCACTTTATCTCTTTCTACTTTATGAATAAGAGGAATTTATACGTTCCAGATGAATCTGAATGACAACTTCTCTAGGTTACTTACAGTTGGTCTATCGAAGTCAATATAGCTGCACTCATATTACATGTAGCCTCAGTTAATGAGGGTATTTATAAGTAGAGAGATTATATTTAAAGAGAACGAAATTTTGCAACAGAAAAATGAACTTCATCAATTTGATTGTTGAATTTGAAGGAGTTATGATGTGAGCAGAATGATGAACTGGAAAGGGTCAACCAATCACTAGACTACATTATGATAAGATTACCATAGAACTTTGGAGTCAATGAGCGGGAATGCAACGTATCTGTGTGTACTATTTATCCATACAGCAAAAGTATGTTTGATTCAGATAGTTTGAAATACTCGAATAGATTTCAGTTCATATAAGAATCAATCCTTAAACTTTCTTTGTTCGTTTCAGTTTATTCTTTCTACGAATGAGCTTTTCAACCATTGTCTCATGATAAATATCAGTATTCAGTTATGCTTCTTAACAAATGAATACAGTCAATCTGATTATATATAAATAATTGACTTTGATTACTCACTAGAGGGTAACCAACTTTATGTTGTCTAATCCTAAGTGTTGATCAAATCCTATCGATCATTTTTGTTATGTGTACACCAGACTAGGAGACTCATCATCGTGAGACAGGTGTTAATTGGATAAAGGCAGTTTGTAGAATTCGAAAAATGAAGTTGGTTACTCTCTAGTAATCAATCAATGTATGCAATTCAGTTCTACAGGACATCTATCTCGATTCGACTGACCAACTAGGTGACACGGATTCAAATCATAGGCGGAACACTTTAACTAATAAAGATATTTAGAAGTATAAATGGAATCTTCTCAAACTTACATACATTGAAATCAACTGACTCAATTATTTCTCACTACTTTAGTTGACTAAATTTCATGTCATAATGTCATTTATAGCATAAAAATTGGATTCATCTACACACTGTGAAGAATCTCTAAGAAAAATTCTGCGAAATAAATAAATTTCAAAAAAAAATAAATGAAGTGATAAAAAAATCATTTAAAGATGAAACTAAGTATGTCTACAGGATAAAATTGATTTATATGTTTGTTTCATGAAAGTTTATCACTGTATATCCCACTAGAAGTATATTTTATTTCCTCCACTAAAAGTTTTCAGCTGAGTTTTTAGAAATTCTACTTTATCCCATTTGGTAAAAATTTAATAGTTTTGGTCTGTGTTGATACTTGGAATTTTGCTTTGATATTCTTGGTCGAATTGTCTAACCTTTGTTGACAGATTGGCTCCTGTGTGAATGTCTTGATACTGCTTGGATATCCATCATTTTATAGTTGACTTAATGGCTAGCAATGCAATCTAGGACAAGTATTTTCTCCTGTTTGGGACTCTTCAGGTGGTTCGACCTACACCCCATTGAGTGATTTTGGCCCCACTGTGACTCGAACCCAGTACACGGACTTTTTAAACACCAAAGCGTTATCTACTAAACCAGTGAAGCCTCAATGGGAAAATCATCATTTACTAGGGTTTAGATGCATCCAGCTGATGAGTTTCAAATAAGACGAAATATGATTCTTGGACTCTACTGTTGACCACCAAGGAGATTACAAAACATTGGTAGTTTCCATTAACTGAATTATGTAAGATGACTTTTAATAGCCTCAGGGATGTAATTGACTTAAAGGATGCTTGATTAGTAGCGAAATTGAAACCAGGTATTGTAGCAGCTTTCATGTAATTTTTACCGCTGAAAGGGAAAACTGAAAAATTACTGATAAGTTATTCACTATATTCACATGGTAATTGAAATTGGAGTGAAAATTTGGGTCATGGTATTGTGTGAATGAGATACCTTCAAGTTACTGATCCAACAATCTGTTGACTGAGCCACATGAATCCTATAGCTCAGTTCAGTTTGGATTTGTATAAAAAGATTTAGCTGAATAATCAGTATGATAATGAAAGGATGGTCAAGTATTATTCATTTACGTGACAGCTTGACAAAATCCTCAGTGACTAAAATAAAATAAGAGTTTGTCAGAATCTACGACAGATAGTAAAACTCTAAACTGATAGTCTGGATGGCATTTATTTGAATTCTATTATTATCATATTATTTATTTGTCCCTTGGGTTCCTAATGGAACATAAGGCTTCAGTAGCACATCTCCAGTTAACTCTGTTCTCTGAAATCTTTTGAACCTGGCTCCACGACAGCCAACAAGCTCTCATTTCCTCCTCGCATGATCTCCTCCATGTCACCCTCGCCCCGGAAGCCCAACTCGTCACTTCCCATGGGGATTCCACTCGAGTGACTGGCCTGACGCGTGATGTCCCCAAAAGGCCTTCTCAGTGTATGTCCAATCCATCTCCACTTCCTTCTACATATTTGATGAGCGATGGGTTCTTGGTTGGTTCGTTCCCAGAGTTCCTTGTTGCTTATTCTCATTATTCTGGCCATCTGATCTTCAGTATCGAGTGGGCGTAAGCAGTTGTTGATGAACGTCATTTGAACTCTATTGTTACCCAGGTAATTATTTCACTTTCAGGAATAACTTGACCACATTTAAATAGGTCTGTGAAACTAGATATTTTCAACCTACCTTTCAGCAATGAATAAACCGCAGTCTGATGAAACGACTGTCGTACTTAGTCACTAAACGTCTTCTTTTGATCGGCTTTATATATATATATATATATATATATATATATATCTTCAGGTGGTCACTTGTACCATGTAACTGGACTTTTCTAAAACTTTTTAAAGCTTACTAAGTTTTCAGTATTTACTCAGCTGTGGCTCATTGTTTTGAGAAGTCTTTAAACTGATGGTTCATGGCTTCGAAGCCCGCTCCACCTACCGAGTTTTCGGCAGTCAAGTAGTATCATCAACAGTCTTTAAGCAATGGTTGTGTCTCACTGCCTACTGCACGAATATGTAAAACGTTGCTAGGTGCATTCCATTTCATTCCGTTTACTAACAGTTATCGTATTTATCCACAAAACAATAAAGATTCTTACATTATAACTAACTTTAAGTGTTAAATAAACCGAATAAAATTCTACTCTAGTCTTGTTTAATTCTCTTTGAATGCTTTCAGTGAGGATCTTAAAGGATGAACTATCCTCAGAGCCAAACTTTTTGAGTCAGTATTTCACTTGGCAACTGATGGATAACAGAAATATACTGTCAAAGTCATCATAAGTTTAATTACTATGAGCTAACTATACAGGATGAATATTCGTAGCTAAACCATATGGATATATGTTTATTTATTTGAATGTGAGTAGATAAGATTCACTGTGCAACATGGATTACGTTTGTCTTATTTACTCTTTCATTTATAGGGACAACAGAAAAACTAATTAATGGAGCGGAAATAAGACTTTATTTCATTTGGTTACAAGTCTTTCCAGTGTCTTGTTTACTCCATTTGGCTTTTGTTAGCTTAAAAACATATCCCTTCGTTTTGATACTTTCTTTCGATCACCATCAAACAATTAACCAGTCAACTGTACTACTTGTTATTGTCCTTTCTTTGAAAAAAACAGTGACCACTTATTTATTCATTCATTGAGCCAAACTGACAAATTACCTTAGAGACATAAATTTAAACTGTAAATTTACTACTTAATATTATAACATACTGGTTGATAAAACCATTAGGAGTTTTATTATTTAAATTTTTGTCTTGGTTCTTTAACCACTCAATAGAGATATGAGAATTCAGGTCAATGACTGAGTAGTTTGAAGCTGAGTTACTCTGGATGGATTTCAGTTGATCTGATAGTCACGTGTTATACATAGATTAGAGAAGTTTTATTTGATCTGTTAATTACTTCATCAATCATAGTTTAAATCTTTAATTCATTAAATTCTTAGTTCGGTCTACTTTAAACAGCTCAGTTACCTAAAGTGAAAGTAAACGCATATTTATGACAGTTCCCTATTTCATGTCACATTTGAACTCATTCGACCAGGTTAGTTAATCAGTAGAAATATGGGTTGTAGACACGATTATATCCATTTTATCAAGGTGTTGTTATACCACAGATCTATAATATTGTATTCAATACTTCCTGAAGCTGATGAAGCAGAAATATGAGCTTGGTGATATATATATATATATATATATATATATATATATATATCATCTCAATGACAATACACTTTCCTGAGTAACAACTCGTTAAGATCACAGAGAATCAGTTGTGTTCAAAATGTCATTCAGTAAATACTACTGTTTTACTGGTGAAATAAGCTTCTGTAACCTTATAGAAGAGTTACTTTTCTTCCCTTTCTCAGGTATGAACTACTTCTCTTTTCATTGAACAGTCTTTTACATGAAGGTTAGTACTTGAGAAGCAGTAGTATAGAGGTTAATTTGATTACAGACATATCACATAATTCATCCAGAACTGTGATATAGATGCGTCTTGAAAAATGAACCAAACCGCCGCTTACTTACTACACTGAATAATGTGGGCATAATAATAAAAAAAGGTTTCGGTCTGTTGACTACTAGAAAGTGGTAAGCATAGATTTGTTGTTTCTTACTCATGACCTAGCAGTTACTCAATAACGAACTTATCACTGTACGATACGTTGTCAACTAGCTTAGTTGGAACAATGCTTACTTGGTCAATATAACTCAGTCATTCATGGTAACTAGACAGAATAACATTGACTGCAGTAAGATAAGTGCTTAATATGTCAGTAATGCAAATATTTTATAATACAGTGTATCTAGAATATTGATTTGACGCGTTTATCATGTGAGATGATGTCAAAAACCTCATTCAATATATATTTTGAACCCCCTACTGTTTTTTTTGGTAAATCAAAATATAGAAGGGTAGCTGTTCTAGTCTTATGTACAAAAAACCTTATTTTGGTTAATTATCTTTCACTTTTTCTCATAATTTTATTATATGAAAAGCAGTGGAACCAAGGAATTATCTTCTGCAAAGATTTTTTCATAGATTTTATTCATAATTTTAGAGTTTGGTGTAAGGTAATTTCAGAGAGAGAGAGAGAGAGAGAGAGAGAGAGAGAGATGAGTTTTCTGGCGTCACTATTCACTTTTATCCTGATCATATGTATGTACACATTTACAATTTGATAATTACGTTTCATCCATTATACATGAAAATACTTGAGCTAGTCTTATGACAGTAGTTAAACTTTATGTAAGCTAAAATCAAGTAGATAAATGAGGTCTCTCTTAAAACTACTCGAAGTTGTCATCTCTGTGGTGATAATATTAGTATTACTTTGTATTTCATGAGAATCTTCCTTCATATCAGGTAAAAGAGTCTTAGAGCACCTCGATGTAGACAATATTTCAAAGTATATCCGTATACTCAACAAATGTTCTAACCTTGAAAATGCAGATACTACTGTAAATAGATGTCATTTTCCAAGTAAAACATATTATACCACATGATAACCATTATATTTCACTGCCCAGAAGAAACCGGACTGAATATTAGTGTGACGTTGATTTGGTGCTACCTGAGCTTCTTAAAGAAGTGAAGTCAGAGCTGACGGTGTCACCAAGCATCTGGTGATGAAACGTTCAAGACAAAATATCAAAGTTTAGAGCTACAAATCTCTTTCATCATTTCAACTATCAATATAATAGGTCTGATGAGATGTTTACAACATATGTTGTACACTCCAAGTCAACGTCTACTTAGACGTGTAATAGTGTTAACTAAAGGGCTACTAATCTAGTAAAATGACTAGAATGTGACACTAATCCATGAAGCCTATAACTTCTGCCTTGGATTATTTAGGCAACTATGCTTTTCCAAGTTGGTGTTCACGCAAAAATTGAAATCGATGGTTGTAGGTTTTCAGTGATATGACTCAAATTGGATCTCATTTTCGTCTTTATTGTTAGACAAAACTACGTTATTTACCTTAACTTTTCTTTGTTTTATGGCATTCTGTGACCTTTATTATGATCTTCATTTCATTGTCTTTCATCTTGTTACATGGCCTTCATGCGCTAATATGATATGTGGCAATTTGAAGTGTTATACGGTAATTCTGGCTATCATGCTGATATTAAATGATTGACTAACCAGCTGACCAAATGAAGTAAGCTTACATAAAGCCTTAGTTTTGGTAGAATCTTCTGGTTGCTAGTTTCTTTCCTGTCAGGACATAGTTTCCCCTCCGTTTTTATTCATTACTCTATTATACTGACGCCGGCATTTGACATTTTTAAGGCATTTCCAGCGTTCTTTCTTTTTTCATCGCATAACAGTATCTTTCATGGTAGCTGCCTTAACTGAGGCTTTTCCGGGATGCCTGAGGTCCTGATGGTGTGATGTTGTTATTATCTACATAACCTAATATTTACTCCTGTAACGGTTGTTTTTGTTGCACCTATCTACTAACAGTATAATGACACTACTATAATTTATTCAGCTTAATTCATCCATATATGACCTTAGATTGTATTTACAAGCTAATGTAGTCGATATTATACACATAATGTCTTCCTCAGTGATGCTTTATGAGGACAGCTTCGAAGGACAGTTAAACTTCACGAAGACAGAATTGTGAAATAACGTTTAAACCTTTGAACTTTAAGCGTATTCTGGTTGAATCCAGTAGCTAAAAGAGAGGGTCTTTGGCAACCGGAAATGTACACAGATTTCCAGCTCCGTAATTATCGATATGATCAATGTTTTTGCATCTACATAAAAAAATATTTATGAGTAGCACTGTTATTGGGTTTAGATAGACTTTGTTTTGTATCGTTTTTCTTCAAATGCAGTAAGTTATCTCTACAAAAGACACTCAGTCATATAACTACATTAAAAATAAATCCCTAATACCCCCCCCCCGCAAACGCATTACTATATAGTACTCATTACTAGCAAGCTTCGAGATGGATATCCCGAAGTTCTAGTGAAAAGCCGTGATCTATGGACTCAGCCGATCAGAAGTGAATCGGATTCCAACGGAATAACTTCATGGGTGATTGGGCTATACTGAGAACTGACAGAAGTGGGAGATTGTGAACCAATGAACACCACCCAGCAACTGAGTGTTTAACGCGTTCGCTGTGAGATCCGAAGGTCTTGGTTTGTGTCCCTGTCGGGGTTGTGCCTACGTAATACTAGAACGAAACAGTTTTTCAATGCTCTGAGGTTTCCAGTCGTTATCCATCTAATTTCAGTTCGTGATGAATGCTACTTTAAGCATAAAATCCCAATTAACTTCAAAATACGTTATATAATATATGGCTAAGGATATTTGAGCGAGCTTTTTGCTGAATGTTTTCCTTTCATGTGTCATAGGAGGCATCATGATAAAGATTTAGAGCTCTGAAAAGTGGGCATAGAATTTCCTATGAGGAAATAAAATCTACTCAATACTTCAGTCGTTTTAAATAACAGATATTATAAACATAATTAGTAGGGGGGGGGGATATCTACATATCTTCTTTTAAAACTGAATAATAAGGGTTACTTGAAGTAACATCAGTCGGGATAACGATGATGACGTAATAGAACATGTAAAATTCATGTTTATTGTCAACAGCATCAACAATTCTTTTCTGTTACTCTTTTAAGGATGAGGAAGTCAATTATAACCATTAACTGAGATATACCATTGTCTGTGTGTCTTATGTCTAAAAGAACAGTTTCACGTTCTTGCTGATCTTATCATCGCCATCATCATCATCATCATCATTTTCACATATTAGTTACATCTTGTAGATATCATTTTACATGATGAGATGAATTTGAGAAAAATTCTAATCCATATAATTATGATTGTATACGTTGATCTGTTATTATGATTTATGGAGTAGTCAGTAAAGCTAACAGTAATATTGATTGACATGGTAGTAGGCAGCATCAAATAACGATCATAACACCAAAGAAATGAGAACAAGGAAAGAATGAGAGATAACAAGATGAGTTGAGTTAAAGTGTGTTTCAAAGTTTCTGTGAGCAATCAAACATGTACTATCCTCATAATTCTAATCAGTCAGATGTTCAGCAAGTAACATTAGCTTTAAATAATAGTTTCACGTTTAAAATTCCAATAGACTATTATTATTGTACAATAGGTTAACAGTTATTGTAGTCTACTCGGTGGTGAGTACCGGAATCAAGGACGCAAGTTTCTTTCTTTTCTGGACTCATCAGTTGGATGCAATTGCACCGCACTGAGTGTTGTTCTCACTGACACTCCAACCCACTACATACCACTTCAAACGCCAAAGCGTTATCCATTGGGCCACTGGGGTGTGAAAAACGCTACATTTACAACGGGTATCACTTGGTATTTATGGATAATTGGAATTTACTGTAGCTATGCTGGGTCGAATTACTCGACCTCTGACAGCAGATTGGCCACTATATGCACATCTCGATACTACCCGATTACTCATTATGTTGTTGTCCGTTTGATGGTTAGATGAGGAGTGCGGGACGCGTGATTCTTCCCATTTACAACCCCCTAATTTTTCCAGGACGTTCATATATATATCCTCAATATATCTCAGAGCATATTTTGTGATTAAAGCTCTAAGGTGGATGGTTCACTTCATAGCTTGGTGCGATTTATCTGTAAATAGCTTCCGACATAGTACATGACCTTTTCCGAGAACTTTATTCATTTCCTCTGAATAATGCGATCCATGAGGATGGTTTAAAAGACGGATGTGAATAGAAGCAACTGAAGAACACCTGGAACTCCTTGAAGAAAATAGGCATATCTTCGAATTTTCGGTTTAGACCTTGATTTCAATGCTAGTCACCAAATGAACAACAACATAGCGAGTAGTTGGGAAGTATCGACGCATCCGCTGAGTAGGTCATCTGCTAATGGAGATCGAGCAATCTGACAGAGTATAGGAACAGGAGATTACAAGTATCAGTAAGCAACTGATTACTCAGCTATACATTTTATGTCTTTCTTTTTTGAAGAATTTCATGCCTAGAAACATATTTATACACATAGTTCTTCGTAGTGACTGCATTCACCTTCACTAGCGATGAAACCCTAGTATGCTTGAACCATATGTATATAAAATGTAAAATGTTACGAACAGTCAGAACTACTCTAAATATAACTGTCAATAAGTTGTGTATCTTCAAATAACTATCACCTATGGTCTTCAGACAGCATCCACTTCACTTCCGACTATGTCGTGAATTGACAGAAGTTGGAAATTGTGAACCACTGGAAACTGACTCAGTGGCTTGATGGTTAACGCGTTCGCCGTGAGACCTGAAGGTCCTGAGTTCGTTCCCCAGCTTGGTCGTGGGTACATACTGCTAAGGAGTCCCATACTAGCTGCCCATACCAGCTGTCCAGTGCTCCCAGATTTTCAATGGTTCCCGAACTGATGTCAGTCTATGATGAATACTACTTCTAAATTAAAAAATGTTTGTTTATGATAAAAATTTGAGTGAATTCTCAATTTTGTATTTAATGTCTATTGATCTGCTAAATATTTATTTCAAAGACATAATTAGTAAAGAGGTAATGGATTTGTCAAGTGGACAACTTTGGTGAACATATCAAGTTTGCCTATATGTATAATTTCTTTCGAAAAACATTTTCTCAGTTATACTTCAGAAGAAGTCTGATTCTTGTTCCCTAGTGACCAAATAAAAAACAAAGTGGTTTGGGACTGATAGAAACTTTATAGAAGATAAAGTGTGGAGTAACTTTATATATGATTCGTTTGGTGGTAGAAAATGTCGAAGTTAAGCATACTGACCACTTGGGAAGGCTGTTAGTGAACAAGATCTCAGGGTAGATGAAGAAAGTTCGATTGATTTTTTTGCAGATCATACTATTTGTAGCGTTGAATGGTTACTCCTGTGTTATGCGACAGTGAGACATTGCAATTAAGAATAGAGGCTATAAGTCTTTGGTCATTTCTGTGCTCATTGCAGTACTTATATACTGGTGAATTAGTCCATAAAATTGTCAAGTTTAATCATGGAATAAGGTATGCAAGGATAGGTTAGTTAAGGAGACTGGAGACTCAAACTGTTGGAGGTGGCTGAGATTTGTAGGGTAGACAAGTCAGTAGGCGTTATCATCAATGCACAGTTATGGAGTTTGCTATATTGAGCAATATAATGAAATGTGAGCTTCCTAGGTGTATCTATGAGATAAGTGAACTTACTTTGTTAACATCTTTACGCGGTATAATAAACAATATTCATTCTGGGAATAGTACCATGTTATATTTCAGTTGCATCCTCAACCCTGGTTTCTGGCCTTTTGATCTTTCTGTCAGCGGTAATCTTAACTTTCTGGATTGCTTTTCTTTTTTTTTGCGAATTTGTAGTGCTTCGGAAACATAAAGGATAATAATTTGGATCTCTCTGTAGTTATGCTAGTTTTTATGTTAATTCTATTTATATCCAAATACATTTACCAAAACACATAACTGGAGATGTTACTGATGGATAGTGGTTAGTAGTAGAATTCAGGATGCGCGTTTCGTCAAAGACGGCGACGCACAAACTATATCATCAAAGAATAACTGGAGATGTTTTTACTATGTATGAGAATCATTTGAAGAACGGATAAAATAAATCTGTTTTATCTGACAGTATAAAGTCCATTCTACGTAATTATCATAGATTACTCATAAGATCGAACCATTTCGAATTAAAACCAGTGGAATGCACAATACACTTTAACAATAATAATGTGATAGAACGACTACGTTTTTCAAAGCTTTGAAACTTTTCAAATCGTTAAAAGTTCCTATTATAATTCAAAGGCTATTTGAGTGGACAAAAAAATATTATTTTCGATATCTTCTTCTTCAGTTCCTACAGTTATATGTATATATTGAGGAAGTATGCATCAACAGTGTGAAGATTTTGTTTCCCAGTTTGTTAATAATAAATGATACACATGAGAAAGTCAACTGAGAAAAGTCTTATATGAACCTTAACCTTAGAACCAATTGTTCCTAGGCTTCACTTCAAAACAATTGATTGTTTAGACGATTATATAGCTTTGTGTAACACTATTAGGATATTTCAATGGTTAACAGAAAGCCATTATACATTCGAGTACAATTTAGAGGTAACATGCTTTGCGAGATAATAGTTCATAAACTATTCAGATCATTTCAGAGAACTTTTAACTCTGGTAAATTACAAATTACGTTCTCCACACTCCCACTGGTGACACCGTGATTATAAAGATGAAATGCATAGACTGGTCAATTCCTATTGTGTTTATCAATTCAACTGCTCTAGTGCTCACAAACACTTGCCAGCGTGATTAAGTAAAGACCATTACCAGTTCTATATTAACATAATTAGTTTGAACGAATCATAAGGTAAATATAAATAAGTCACTTTCCATCCTCTGCCGAATTCCCGTCAACCTATCAATGGATGCCCAACTCAGAACCTTTGAGATTACAGAAATAGTGGCAATTAGGATTCAAGAGAGAGAGTTATGTGTTTAGAAAGAGCAGATGTTGTTGCTACAGCTACTCTGACCTCATCCGGGAATCATAAATTCATTTACATCGTACCTCCAAGTAATCTAGTTTCCTAATTCCATACTATAGATACCCTTTCATTCCTATAATCTGAAATAATTTTCAAAAAATTCTCCCAGCCCGTTTTATCTCCCAATATGATTACCTTTCTAACAAGATATTATTCTTCTTAGCTTATTAGCGTCTAGCTCTTACAAACACCCTTCTATTGTTTTAGTAAACTATTACCTTATAGTGTTGCACAACGCGTATAACCGTTTCTATAGTCAACTATTTTGAATTAAATTCCAGGAACAATAGATTCTGTCATTAACGTTCACATAAAACTTTTTGCAAGTGATTTCTTCAATCTCATCTTTTATTATTAACAAAATGATAAGTAAAATCTTCATGTTGTTGACGCTTACTTCCTCAATATGTACATGTAACTACAGGAGCTGAAGTTATCGAAAAGAATATTTTTTTTGTTCACTCAAATGATTTTTGAAACTGTCACAAACTATTCTCACTCTGTATGTTAATTCCTTTGATTGAGAACTGGCGCGGAATCACTCTCCTGTCCACCCAATGCAAGCAAAATATTAAGCCGCATCATCCTGGAGAGGCTTAAGGATGCACTGGATTCAAAACTACGACCAGAATAGGCAGGCTGGCAGGTTTCAGGAAGTACAAATCATGTGCAGACCAAATTGCAACGCTTCGCATCATCACAGAACAGAGTATAGAATGGCAATCAGCTCTCTACCTCAACTTCATCGACTTTGAGAAGGCCTTTGACAGCGTCGACCGAGAAGTAATTTGGAAACTGCTTCAATACTACAGAGTACCGCAAACCTTTATCCGCCTCATTCAACAACTATATGAAGATGCCACATGCCAGCCAAGTAATTCACAATGGGAAGCTCAGTGATGCATTTGAAGTGAAGACAGGGAGGAGTGAAACAAGGTTGTCTACTATCCCCCATGATATTCCTGATTGTGGTGGACTGGATCATGCAGCAAACAGTACGCAGCGAGAAGAGGGGGATACACTGGACGACGGAAAAGAACCTAGAAGACTTGGATTTCGCCGATGACTTGTGCCTAATGTCACATAAACTTGAAGATCTGCAGGCAAAAACTAACAAGTTGATAGAAGAGGCAGCGAAGACGGACTTCAGGTGAATATAGAGAAGACAGAAGTGATGAAGATACCGCACCACCACCACCAACAACAAACTCCAATCACCATCAACGGGAGAAACTTAGAGGAAGTAGCCTCCTTCACCTAACTAGGCAGCACCGTCTCAACTACAGGCGGTGGCGGCACAGACTAGGATGTCAAAGCCAGAATCGGAAAAGCAAGACAGGTGTTCATTAGCCTGAAACAAGTGTGGAGATCTTCTGCACTCAACATGCGGAACAAGATACGGATTTTCAACACCAACGTCAAGTCAGTGCTTTTGTATGGTTCAGAGACTTGGTGCGTTACGAAAGGGATTTCCAATAAACTACAGACATCCATCAACAACTGCCTACGCTGGCTGGATACTGAAGATCAGATGGCCAGAATAATGAGAATAAGCAACACGGAGCTCTGGCAACGAACCAACCAACAACCTATCACCCAACAAATATGCAGTGGAATGAGGTGGAGATGGATTGGGCATGCACTGAGAAGGCCGACTGGAGACATCACGCGTCAGGCCAGTCTCTCGAGTGGAATCCCCATGGGGAGTGACGAGTTGGGCGTCCGGGGCGAGGGTGACATGGAGGAGATGGTGCGAGGAGGAAATGAGAGGTTGTGGGCTGTCGTGGAACCAAGTTGAAAAGATTTCAGAGAACAGAGGTCACTGGAGACGTGTTACTGAAGCCCTATGTTCCATTAGGAACCCAAGGGACTAATAATAATAATAATAATAATAATTATAATAATAATAATAATAATAATAATAATAATAATAATGATAATTGAGAATTTTATTCAGAGTAATTTTAAGGGTTACCAACCTCGTAACTCACTTAGTAGAGTATCAAGCTGGGAATTCAGTGGTCAATGGTTCAATTCACGGAGTGGTTCAAATTTTCATTTCACTTTCAATCAGTGACCAGTATAAATATTTATTCATTGATAAAACTTCATGAATTTTGTGAACATCACCTTTTATCTTCATTTATTCTATTCTAATTTTATGTTAAAAATTTTGTATGAAATAAATAAAGCAGAAATTTTATTCTTGTCACCAGACTACACATTTTATTACAATCTATACTGACTGATAAATAATCACTAATGTACAATTGAACATTCAATGCCTTACAAATTTTAGAATAAATTTCTAAGTTCATAAATTATGTGAAAATCAAAAGAAATATAGTGTAAAACAACAATTTGTAACTTAAAGAAAATGAAGAATAAGTGGTTAGGAAATATTTTCCTAATTTTTGATACATAACTAAATAAATTCATTGGAGACATACATAGTTTTGTTAGCTAACACTGATTTCATTGATAAATATGGGTTGAAATTAGAAATAACAAAGTAGATGTTTATTATGGCATATTTTAACCTCAAAATATAACTTTATTCAGAGAAAACTGTGTATATGAGGAATAGTAACATTTTCTTTCTTATATGATTTGAAAAAATTAAAAGAAATTTCGGAATGTAATCAAATGTTTTCCAGAAAAGAAGTAACTATTTGAAGCTCATATTATATTCAAGATTTAGCATCATAGATTTATGTGCCTTAGTGTAACAGAGTTGGCAATAGGTAGCCAGTATTTCTTTGAACAATAACATCCCATCTTTATCAACTTCATTCAACAACTATATGACGACATCACATGCCAAGTGATTCACAATGAAAAGCTCAGTGATGCCTTTGAAGTGGAAGTGAAGACAGGAGTAAAACAAGTTAGTTGCCGCCTACTATCAGTAATGATCTTCGTCATTGTGGTCGACTGGACTGGACTGGATCATGCAACAAACAAGTGTGAGGAGCGAGGAGATGGGGATACGCTGTTTGACCGATGAAAAGACAGTAGAAGAAGACTTGGATTTCGTCCATGATGATGATTTATGTCAAATGTCTCGTCACAAAAACTCGAAAATCTGCAGGCGAAAACTAACAAGTTGACAGAAGAAGCAGCGAAAACGGGACTTCGGGTGAATTCAGAGATGACGGAGGTGATGAAGATACCTAGCCAACAACAGCAACAACAATATCAAGCACCAATCGCCATCAACGGGAGAAACCTTGAGGAGGTTGTCTCTTTCACTTAACTACTTAGGCAGCATCGTTTCAACTATAGGCGGTGGCGGCACAGACGAGAGTGTCAAAACCAGGACCAGAAAACCAAGACAGGCCTTCCTGCACTAATCCGAAATTAGTGTGGAGATCTACTTACTCCACTGCACTGCACTGTACTCAGCATAGAGCGTGAACAAGATTTGGATTTTCAACACTAATGTCAGCTAAGTCAGTGCTTCCATATGATGAGTGAGAGACTTGGCGCGTCACAAAAGGCATTTCGAACAAACTACAGACATTCATCAACAGCTGCCTACGCTGGCTAAATACTGAAGACCAGATGACCAGAATAATAAGAATAAGCAACGAGGGACTCTAGCTTGCTGACTGGCAACGAACTAACAAAGCAAGAACCTATCACCCAGCATATATGCAAAAGAAAGTGGAGATGGATTGGGCATGCACTGAGAAGACCGATTGGGGAAATCACGCGCCAGGCCAGGCCGTCGAGTGGAACTCAGAGGGGAAACAGTGAATTGGGCGTCTGAGTCGAGGGTGACATGGAGGAGATGATGTGTAGAGGAAATGAAAACTTGTGGGCAGTCGTGGTCCCAGGTTCAAAAGACTCCAGAGAACAGAGTGTAATGAAGGCGTGCTACTGAAGCCCTATGTTCCACCAGGAACCCAAGGGAAAAAGTTTTTTTCACTGTAGGTATCAACTGCCTTCATTTTTACACAAATTTACAATTCTAGTAGTGTATACGTATACTTTCTGGTAGATTAATGATTAAAGATTTCACCAGTGTCTAACTAAAGAGAGTTTACAAAGAGCTTTCAGCGTAAAGATATTTCTTGTTTTCATAAAACTTTTTCTTGGTATTAAAGATTTGTGTTTCTACTTCAGGTGCAAACAGCGTTGGATGGAACGTCAAATCACTGACGAGATCCTCATTAGCCTACCATCCGATTTATCGTTTCACCTTTTTCAATGACACCAGGGCCCCCTCTCCACAGTGAGCTCGTCGGAAGAGCTTTACTAGTAGTGAAACCACTTTGTTATTACTTGCAGCTGGTAGTGTTTTACGATCCTCATGAACCAACTAGGCGGAAGGGAATTCAGGTGTGGCAATGAATAACCCCCAAAAATCAATAGCTTGACTTTCTACGAAGTTGAATATTGATGCTGACTTTCATAGTTTCAGCAAACTTGGTAAGCTGGAGAAATTTTGCCAAACATTTGTGCCATTCAGCACATTGTCCTGTAACGCTTCACTGCACGTATTTGATCCTCTAGCCAGCTAATCAGAACGCATCGGTTTTTTGGTACCATCTATCGGACACACTATTCCACCTGGCTACTTTATTACGTTCTTTTTTGGACTCGCACTTGTGGGTACATTACAAGTTCGATTAATTGGCCACTGCTACAGCCAAGTTCATGCAAGATGAATTCCTATGTACTATTTAAAAATATGCACTTTACTTTTAATGGATTTCGGCTTATGAATTTATAAAAACTTTTAGGAAAATATTTGTATGTAGTATATTTCAAAGAATATTTTAAGACATAAAGCGGTTAAGATTCCACTCAGAAAGGAATGTTAGCCTTATGAACCTCATTTGTTCTTATAAGTTTTTGAGAAGAGGATATTTACTTCACTTTAATATAAAAATCTTCTGTAAGGAGTATCCCTTTTACAAACATTTTATGATCGTTAAATCAATCCTGATACTATGGAGTTAGTGGACTCAAATCTTCAGCTATTTTGTAAGTTTGAGAGTTCCGCCAATTTTTAATAAGTGATCATTCTCATAATAACGATAATGATTTCTTAGGTAGGAAAATGTAGTGTAACTGCTTTTCCCGACGGTATTCACCAGGGAATGACATCAGTTGAAGAAGCTCTGGAAACTTAGGAGCACTTAACAGGTATAAGGGTTTTTATATGATACCGTCGTTGATTGGACGGAATTAATCGGTCTCGATTAGCATATGGGCTCCTGTGAGGATGCCTCAATATTGCCAGAAATCTAATAATGTTAAGGATGGATCGTGGTTAGCAGTGGAATCCAGGACGCACATTTCATCCCATTTGGAACTCGTCAGCTGGATGTACCTGCCTACCAGTGAGTGATGTTGTTCCCACAGGGATTCAGACTCGGGAGCGATTGCTTCAAACGCGAGAACGTTATCCACTACACCACCGAGCCACAATAACCACTTCTTGTGCGACGAGTATAGTTTTTAGTATAAGTATCAAATAAAAACCCTTATACTAAAAACTATACTCGTCGCACAAGAAGTGGCTATTGTGGCTCGGTGGTGTAGTGGATAACGCTCTCGCGTTTGAAGCGATCGCTCCCGAGTCTGAATCCCTGTGGGAACAACATCACTCACTGGTAGGCAGGTACATCCAGCTGATGAGTTCAAAATGGGATGAAATGTGCGTCCTGGATTCCGCTGCTAGCCACGATGCATCCCTAACACCTTACAGGTGTTTCGTGATGGAGTCAAATCTTGGACATTCAAGTTTGCCAATGAGCACATTTCAATTAAGCCACAGGGTTGGAATTGAATCGTCCAACTTTCATCCATAACCATCACTGAGTACCTGTCCTCATGTTCAAATTGGTTTACCCTAGCAGTCACCATATCTCATTACAACTTTGGGAAATGTCATCTTAAAGTTTGTCACTAGTGTGTACTGAACGGTGAAAGTTCAAAAGGATTTATTGATTTTAAAGTAGTATTCATCATCATTTGAAGAGCCATTGAAAAGCCGGTCTTTTATTGTTTCATCTAAGTTTTGTAGACATCTTAGTGAGTACTTTGAAACACGTGATCAATAGTCATAAGTTTTATTGCTTGAAGGATGCCCTAGTTCATGGAAATCCCTAATTCGATTATAAAATGAAATTGTACTTTTTAATTTCGTGGTTCAATTGGTTAATTTTTTAACCTGTTATCACTATTCTGTTAACTGCATTAAAATATAAGTTGAAATTTGATGAACTCCGTTTCTAGTGAATGGGAAATCCAGGAATTCTCTATGGACTTAACTGAGATCATATTTACCAGTTGAAGTGAATCATTCAATGAAAATTTTATTAAAGTTAGAAAATCTATCAAGCCAACCGACTATTTTTGCCTGGTTGAAGAATATGTTTCGGAGTCCATTCATATGTACGCTTGTACTTAAAGAAGAGGGAATACTTGTAGGTAAAAGATTCTTATTTCTAATTTTCTTCATAAGTTTATTGCTCAAGGTATCCTTCAACATCATACTGAATACAATTAAATGTAAGGTGTGCGATAAAAGATAAAAATCTGTGGTGGTAGTTGTCTACATAAAGTTAGAAAGGAAAATATAGTCAGTTACAGGGAAGTGAAGATATGAATGACAATCCGATTTCACACTGGACCAGTATTACATCTGAAGAGTAACTTTAAGTTTTGTGTTTGAATGGTGTTACTGTTCAGGGTATATGTAACTTCAAACACCGTAGGTAAAGAATAAACTTCTTTTCAAAAACTACCGACACAACTAATCTGTATGCGTTTAAAGGTGAAATTAGCAACCTGGTTGTAAGTTGTGAAATGGTGTTTCTTGTATTCGAGTCAATTAAACAACTGCGCTAAATCAATATGCTTCGAATTGATTATCCTAAAGTTTTAGTCAGAAGCCGTGACCTGTAGAGTCAATCCGTCGAAAATGAAGCGAATGTCAACCGAAGACCTTGTATGATAGTGGTTCACTGTCACAAACTGATAGAATTAGGAAACCGTAGACCTTTGAATTTCTACCTACTAGCTGATTGGTTAACGCGTTCACTGTGAAAATTGAAGGTCGACTCCTGATAGGGTTGTGGATGCCTACTTCTGACAGGTCCCCTACTATGACCGAACAACTGTTCAGGTTCTCAGTGGATCACTCAACTGATGTCACTTCGTGATGAATACAACCTTACATATATATTTCTTACAGCATAAATAACGTAGATTATTTCAAACTAGATAACCTGAAAATTATTCTTAGCCAAATTGAACTCATCAATAGGCACTTCACATCTGTCATCTATACAGCAGTCAATTTACGATATTGAGAGAAAATCAGAGTTCATCACATTTTAAAGGATCATATTAAATTGTTCATGTATGAAAGATCTATTAATTATTTTCTTTTCATTCTAATATATATTATATATTGTTCAGAAAGTCATCATAGTAGGTACATGTCCCACTGTAATGGAAAGGTGAAAAACACATAGTGATTTAGTGTAACAGATTTATTGGCTATCTCAATCATAAGATTACTTTCTTCTTGAAAATTGACCCGTATAACATTAATTTAATGAGGTGTAAACGAGACGCTGATCATAAATAAAAAAAAAGCAGCAATTGAAGAAAACCATCACCACATTTAACTATATTCAATGTCGATATTCTTATATCATACAGATTGTTAGAACATTTCAAAGTAGATATAATTGTTATATTTCATAATGATTTATTGTTTTTAGTAATTCATATATTTGAGTTTTGATTAGAATGAAACTAGACTTGGAAACACTTTCAGTTCATATTTAACACTTACTGGTATTTTCTAGTCACTGAGACAACATTCCTATCCAAAGATAGGAAACAAAAATTTAGGTATACTAGATATCAGGATTAACTCATTGAATGATAAGAACAGGGAGGACAGGATTATAACGGAGAGAGAGATAATCGACTCATTATGATAAATCATTTATTGATTTTAAATATTGATGAAAAGTCAAGACATGTGGAACTGATCGACGGTAATAATCAAAAAGACTTCAAATGGTACAGTCCATTAATTTGTAAATATATTGAAGCTGAAAATTTCGGTTAACTGAAGACTAAGCTACAGTATCATACTTAAAGTTCCCTGAGGGAGGCATATAAGTTGTAGCTTAAATTATTAGATAGGAAGAAACTACTCGACGATAAGCTTACGGATGAGTAGTGAAACACCTTCTTCTTGTGGTTGAAAATTTCCTTGTTGGCATCAAGGGAAACGAGAAGTGTATATAAGCACGAAAATGAAAATTCGAAGGAGTTCCGGTTGTTCTTCATTTGCTTCTACTTACCTCCATTTTTCATACCATCTTCATAGATCACATTATTATTCAGGGGGGGAACGAATGAAGTTCTTGGTAAAGATCAGGTACTATATCGCACCAAGCTGTGAAGTGAAGCATCCACCTTCGAACTCTTACAGCCGAATACGCCCTGAGATTTATTTGGGTTATCGTGATCTAGATGTATGAATATTCTTAAAAGATTGTGAGGACGTAAACAGGAAAAATCGCGCGTCCTGCTTTCCACCGCTATACAGCAAGCGAAAAACAAAAGAATGACTAATAGCGTATTATAGAGGCATCCACATAGGAGAGCGTTTGCTACTAGAATTCGACGCAGTATAGCAATGGAAGATTACAAGTTTCAAACAGCAAGTGATACCCGTTGTAAAACAGGAGTAACTTTTGCGCCAATGTTGTAGCGGATAACGCCTTGGCCTTTGAAGTGAAATGAATCGGGTCTCAGTCTTAGTGGAAACAACATCACTCATTCAGGTGCACATACAACCAGTTGATGAGTCCCATGTAGGATGAAACGTATCCCTTGGATTCTATTATAGACCACCAAGCAGACAAGATTGTGAGGAGTTTGCTGGAATTGTGATTTCTCGAAAGTAGGAAATAGGCAGGTTAACCATATTAATCAAAAAGTAAGACAGAAAATAAAAGGTCGAAGAAATGCAAATTGGATGTCTTAGGACTTAAACTGAAGAACATAATATGAGACCAGTGAGTAAATTTCTTGGATACGCACATATTTGTTTTAAATCTTATAGTGGCAGGTACAGAATGAAATTCTTTACCAAACATCACAGTAAAGGATTCCTATTCACTTACCAATTTGGCATCTGTATATCAGGTAAAGTACATGTTCACGCCTTAGAGATTACGCAACGTAGTTATTAGATCTTAGGTGTGAAGTATAAATTCATTAAAGCTTCATTAGGAGGCATCTTAACAAAATTTCATATTCAGTGAATAACCTTAAATGTTTACAAAACGCAAAATCAAGTGCACCGGAGACATATATATATATATATATATATATATATATATATATATATATATATATATATGTCATGGGGGAGCAACCAATTTCCTGTTGTTTAGTCCTGAGTGCAGACCGAATTCTGCTGATTGTATCGGACCAACTGACATCTATTAATGTGTACCGCGATACTTAGCCTCCTAGCTTGGTGGTCACGTTGGAGATATAATCTATAGGATCCGGTCTGCACTCAGAACTAGACAACATGAAATTGATCGCTCTCCCGTGACCAATCAGTATATGTAACCCCGTCTTATAGGAGGTCGATCGCGATCCGACTTGAGTTTCGTCCTGCTTGTGACTTGTCAGCTGGGGGTACCTGCACCCCAGTGAGCGATGCGCGTCCTGGATCCCATTGTTGGCTACTATCCATCATTATTCTAGGATTGAAACACAAGCAATATCAACGCCTCCCAGCAGGAACACATAAACCAATAGGTACCTATCAGTTTGGCCCAGTCAACGTCGGGATAATACAAGTAAGGACATTAGAACGTAATTTATATTGAAACAAATTTTTATAATGAAACTTTAACTCTATTATAAAAGAACAACAAGAATTTCGATAAATTTACGTAGTAAGGTTTTATAACCTTATCAGCCTAGAAGTGACTATTTTATATAACCTTAGTTATATATAGGTGAACGCTTGTACAATAACCTTCAGATTGGAAATCTTACTAGTCGCTCAGTTTCTCTATAAATGGAAAAGGCGGTAAGATAATGCAACATCAAAAGTATATACAAGACAAAGTGACTATTTCAAGCCTTTCTACACTGGAATATCCCATTGCTGTTTTATCTCTTCAGAAAATCTGATATTCATACTAGTCGATGATAGAAGGTGAAATGAAAATTTAAACCACAGTCCAGTCAGCAATCGGGTCTCGTAGTTCAGTTGGTAGACGATCAGGTTGGAAACCCTGTAGTCGCTGATTTGAATCTGGTGGCGGTCCAAATTTTCATTACACCTTTAATCGTTACATAGTATTAATACTAGTCTGCCAAAACAAAGCTCTCTTAGATGGTCAAAATGAAAATAGGATATTCACACTATGGTTCACATGCTTTCTCCTCAAAACTTCAGAAAAAAATGATTGTTTGCAAAAACCCTCGGGGATTTACGACTCCTTTGGAAGATTTTGGTAATCTTATTCTATACTGTAACATAAGCTTATCCCAGTTGAAGATAATTGGAAATGTGAATACTATTCTCTAAATTTAGGTCCGAGATCTCGAAGAAAGTGTTTATTGATAGTGAAACCAAAAAAATTGAAATGGTATATCATCAGTCACTTTAATTAGAGCCAGTAGACAAAATAATGTAAGCTTTGTTGAAATAACAACTTCCAGTGTTATTGTCAGTACATACTCATCATCCAGTACCAATACTTGTCTGCCAAACCAAGGCCACCTCAGATAGTCAAGATGAAAATGAATATGATAGTTTCTCTCTTTAGTTCAAATAGATTTAGACTGCGATGAGAAGTTCTGACTGGGCAGCCAGTAGGAGTACGATTAAGGGATAGTAACGTGTCACGAATTCACGTAGTAATTGGATAAAACATTTGGTGGTTGAAGTAAAATAAAAATCTGGTCAGTAGCTGAACCTCGTAACTCAGTTGTTAGAGTATCAGACCGGAAACCCGGTGGTCGCTGTTTCGAATCCCACAGTGGCCCGAATTTTCATTTCATTTTCAATCATCACCTAGTATCAGCACATGATGTCATAAGATTCTGTAACCGACAGATTTATCAAATAGTCTTGAGAAATTTTTGTTTACAGTAAGAATTTCGCTACTTTTAAGGTTGTGTTCATCACGGACTGACGTCGGTTAGGGAAACATTGAAAACATGGCAGCGCTGGACAGGTATTTCGTTTTAGTATGGATTTTCTAAGCAGTATACACTCACAACTCCAGAGGGACCGGGCCTAAGGTTTCCTGGTGCGTACATGAACTACTCAGCCACTAAGCGGAATTTCAATGGTCCGCAGTTCCCTACCTTTGTGAATTCGCGATAAACTGTGACCATCCATCAAGGTCTCCAGTTGGTATCCTCTTCACTTCCAACTGGTTGACCCCACACGTCTTGGCTTTTGATCAGAACTTCAGGACATCCAACTAGAAGGATGTTACTAGTGGGCATCGTTCAGTAGTGTGGTTTGATGTTAAAGGGGATTTTACTTTTTTAGTTCTCATAAGTGACTTGCTTCAAGAGGGATATCTCGAAGTTCTGACCCGAAGTCATGACCTGTGTGGTCAACCAGTCGGAAGTGAAGCGTATACTAACTGAAGACCTTTGTAGATGATCAAGCTATACCGTGAATTGATTGAAGCAGGGAACTAAGGATCATTAAACTCCTACCCAGTAGCTGAGTGTTTAACACGTTCGCCGTAAAACCTGAAGGTCGTGAGTTGAATTCCTATCAAGGTTGCAGGTGCATACTTCTGAGGAGTCCTATACCAACTAATAAAGTAAATAAACAGATAAATAATACTTGGTTATGTTATTCCATTCTCGCTGTTCTCTTCTTTACTCTCTTAATATTCATTTCAAATCCTTATACTCTTTCATCCAAAATTTGCTCCGTTTACTCTAAAGGTTCGTGCAAATTTACTTTATTTTCACTTTCTAGTAAATTCTTGTCTTCATCTATTTGCAGACATCTCTTCCAAAGAACATTTATGTGAATGATCTTAGACGAAGTCAAACTTCCAAAAAATCGGATAGGCTTGAATTGGTCCAAGTTTGTTGTATCATGTGTCTCCATTGTTAGTTTCTTGTCGAGTATGTTTATGGTCATGTATATGCTGTTTTGTAAGCAGTTGAAAAGAGTTAACAGAAGGAATTGGGTTGGCATTATTCTGCTACACTTATTGTTACTTTATTCATACTTTTAATAAATGAAATGAAGCCGCATTGTCCCTTGTACTATCTCGTCCTTAAGTGGGCCAAACTGATCGATCTATATTGGTGTATGGGCTTCTACGCGGATGCCTCGATATCGCCTATGATTTCAATTTGGTAGCAGTGATAAATAGTGTCTGACAGCGGAATCCAGGACGTGCGTCCCATCCTACTTAAAACTCTTCATAGGGGTGTGGTTACCTTTCAGTGGGTTATGTTGTTCCCACTTAGACTCCATCATTACTGTATAGTTAAAACACAGGAAATATCTACGCATCCGTGCAGAAGCCCATGTGGTAACAGAGACCGGGCAAATTTGGTCCAAACAACGATAAGATAATACAAGTAACATTATATAAACTCCATCCATCACACCAGAATTGAATACCTTGGCTCTGTGTCCTAGTGTATAATGCTCAGGCCTTTGACGTGATCGTTTCAGGGTTCGAGTTTTAGAGAGGACAGCGTTACTCCTTGGGAGGCAGGTAAATCCAGCTAACGGTTCTCAAATAGGAAGGAAAGCACATCTTGGATTCCACTGTTAGCCACTATACATCATCAGTATAGAAGTAAAACTAATTATATGCCTATTAATAGTAAGAGTGACGAAATCTAATCAGTTGGATAATTTGCTTTATTGAAGTGAAGTAATCAGCTAAAATAATGGGGCAAATGGGAGATCATTTGTTAGAGGGAATGTTTCTATTTTATTAGAGTGGTTCAGCTCAATGAATATCACTACAGCTATTATTTCAGTGGGAAACAATGAAACAGTGGAAGATACTACTAGTAAACAAATTGAGTAGTTAGAAAATCAGTTAGGCTGATTTGTAGATTTCGCTAGTCAGATCAGAGTGATCTAATCACCGGATAGTTGTTTAACTCGATTGAGGCCGGGCTCATCACGAGTTTACTAGGATAAACTCAGCTTAAAGAGCTGAATATGTTCAGATCACCTGGTTATTCTATGAACCAAGTGTATTACTTTGAAGATAGTCAAATGTTTATTACTGTAGATGAATTTAACTTGACAACAATAACAGGAACAGCCAACTTGGAGGTGTATCCATTTTCTTCAACTAGAATTATCATACAGATATCCAATCTAACTTTTATACTGCTATAACAGGAGCCTATGTCTATGACTACATGTAATCACTGAATTGTACTGCATCTAATTTCCTAATATTTTTTACAGGTGATAATCCTTTTGTTTTGTACCCTACTTTTTATTATTATGAATATTAGAACGTGAAGTATACACCAAGAAGACAATTTTCTCGAATATAACAGCTTTTTTCACAAATAAACACTTAGATGCAAACATATACATTACACACGAACCGTGTGTGTGTGTGTGTGTGTGTGTGAAAGAAGGCTTGGTCTTATTTATTTCGCTTTCACTAGATATCACCATCTGAATAAAAACAATAAAGGAGTCATTTTAATAAAAGTATAGAAAGTAAGAAGTGAGGGATAGAGAAGAGAACTAACAAATACACAGAAAGAAATTATCGCTTTATTTTCTTATCATCTGTGTGTGTGTGTGCGTCTACATATCTAATTCCTTTTCTCTTTCATTTTGTTTGTTAGATAAGGGAAAGTCATAAAATAACTTTTTTTATGACCAAACCTGAACAACTGATGAAACATGTTTGACTGACTTCCGAACTTACCAACTCTCTGTCTCTCTCTCTCCTACTGATGCACGTGGGAATCGAATATTCACTTTGTTTTTGGCCTGAATTTTTCGCATATCTAACCAGCTATCTATTTATTTCTTTACTAGAAGGTAGAAACAAAAGTTTGTATGAATGCATGCGCACCTAGAAGGGTAATATACCGATGAATACTTTCACTTTTCTTCTTAACCTTTGTCTACTGAAATATCGAAAAAAAATCTCAAATGAAATTTAAAGAGAGAGGGGAAGGGGAGAGAGGGAACGGGAGTGGGAGCGGGAGGGGGAGGAGGGCAGTCATACAGCTGCCACTCCTATGCATATGGGTATACGTATGGATAAGAGCCATGGACAGTTCTCACTTACCATCATATTGTGAATAAATCATGAGAAGTATTTCCAACAACAATAATAATCATGAAAAGGTTGATCATAACATTAATTCTGATTAACTTTATTCCATATCATTAGCCAAACTCAAAAAAAGGTGAAGCAGAAAATTAAGTTTGTAAACCAATGAATATATAGTCATGGAGACACAAACATACGAATACAAAGATTTAAAAAAAAATTTTTTTAAGGATTCTGCTACTTTTGATCAAATAAAATTTCGACTAAACTAAACACTAATTAATTCGAAAAAATTAAATTAAAAATTTGATAATCATTTTTTTGAGTGAAATTTTATCATTTTTACCATATAGATACAAGGTTAGTGCAAGGAAGAGATATGTACTTGTCCAGTACTCCCAGGTTTCGTTTGTTTCTCCAAATGATATCAGTCTACGATTAATAACAACTTGAAATATGAAACATTTTAAAGGATAAACTTTGAAAATCATGAAGAGTGTTTTAATGATCCGCTGAGTGTCTTCAGTTGCAGAATGTTGCACAAATCATGTAATATGGATTTCAATGAATTACCTTTTTATACTTCTAAACTGTGTTGTATTGTCCTGTCACAGAGTACACGTTTCTTCATTATGATTGTATAAAAATAAAATTCTATACATCATTTACCATGGAGTACTTCATCTTCTCAGAAGTAGGAAAGTCTATAAAATGTTAAAAAAAAGGCAGTAATGGAAGTTAGAAAGAGCTGTCCTGTTTATGGTGAAAAATATTTTCATCTTAATGGCAAAGGAATGTGCACAAAAATTGTCTATACTTCAATTAATTTGAGAAATCCTAGTGTACACATAAGGAGCATTTCATTTTTGAGCTGATATTCATTGCAGACTGATATCAGTTACAGCACTGGGAATCCTCTGTAGCATGCACCCATGACTCACAAGGGATCTAAATCATAGCCTCCAGGTTTCACGGTGAACACCTTAACCATATAGTCACTGGTGCGCAAGACAATGTTCCACAACTTCCTATTTCTGTCATTTCACAATACAGCGCAACTACCTATCAAGGTCTTCAATTAGTATTCGCTTCACTTCTGACTAGTTGATCGTGTACGTCTGGAAATATGTCACCTGAGGTCAGTCTATGATCAATACAACCTTTCAAAAAATCGCTATAAATTTCAGACAGTATGATTCTGATTAGTGACATATTTCGACGTGGGTATCTAGAAGTTTTAATGAGAAGCCGTGACCTATGGGATCAATCAGTCGACAGTTAAGTGGATACTAACTGACTACCTTATATGATAGGTACACTAAATCGTGAATTGACAGAAGTTGAAAACTGTGGAGCATTGAACTCTGATCCCAATGATGAGAAGTTAATGTATTCGTCATGAAATCTGAAGGTGTTGAGTCTGATCCCTGACAGGCAGTATGTTGGGTCAGAGCTGATAGGGATTACAAACTGGGGCGAAACAGGTCCACTGTGCTGCCATATTTTCAGTGGTTCTCCATGATGAATACAAACATATTTCTAAGTAATTCATGCGCATGAAATATTTAACGTTAATAACGGTGATGAAAATTTTCTTCCTTACTGATTAACTAAACAAACAAAACCAATAAGAAGGGAAGAGATAACAGAAAAGCTTAACTCTACTCATATTTATTCAACGAGAAATATGCAAACGACTTACATGTATGTGAGCGATTTCTCACCTATGCCGATTCATCATCGAAATCACTAAAAATATATTATGAACATTAATAGTTGCTTTTGAGAATACAGAACACGCTAACTGCTACAGACGGCAAAACAAGCTATAGGGTAAAGGGTAGGCATATACATTACAGAACAAAAATGAGACACTAAAATGAAATGCCATATGACATTCAATTGATGATTTTATTACTTTTTCTCTGAAACAAATCAGTAAATTGTCATGATTGACTGACATTACTTTTAACTATAAATAGTCAGTAATAATGAAAGGAGTAGTATACAATGCTATTTTGTCTACGTATACACGGATGCTATGCTTTCTACAGTCATTGTCTTGTTCTGCATATCTAAAATAACTGATATATAAGTTGTTTGTACGTGTAAGTATACGTAAGCGAAAGTATAAATATGTATGCAACAATACATACATTTGCAAATAATGTAATGTCAAAACAATAGACAGTAAAATGGAATGTAAAACTTTTAAAAATTTGTTTATTCTGCCTTTAGGAACTTACTAACAAATAAGGTCTATATTTCATCTAAACTGTTTGATGAATTTCATATTTTCTCACTGTATCTCGTCTTTTTGGATGTTTCCTGTGCACTGTTAAGGAGATGACTGGCGTAAATCACTAGTAACTTAGTGGATATTACTCTAAGATTCGGAGCGTTCGGTGCTGAGTTCGAGTCACTGAGTGAACGCCAGCAATCACTGGCTGCAGATACATCCAACTGACTAATGGCAAATAGGATGAAATACGCGTGATGGATTTCACTGGTGATCACCACCAATCAAGTTACATCATAATACACTTCTACAGGGTTCAAAGTAGTTTTTATTTGGGGTTAATATCACCTACAGAAGTATGTACCAATGGATACTTGCTTCATAATAGTATACACCACTTGAATAAAGCCATTTCATCCCTACCTTTGGGATCAAAGCAACAGTAATCGCCATTTGTGGTAACCATCTGGTTTGATATTTACTAGACTGCAATTTCCAACTCTTTCCAGTCATCGATACAGAGCAATTATCTATCATTCAATATGTTTTCTCCTGCATATATCATTCATTCTTTTGAGCAGATATCCTCTGATTGTTTGAAGAAAGATAATATCCAGTTCGGTATTATTTGTTAATAAGCTATTATGGATAGTATATGTATAAAAATGTTACTGTTAAACCATCATGATCTTCAGGTTATAAGCAGGAACAAAGATTACCTAGTGAATCCTAGTAACTGACTATATAATCAAAAATCTTGGAACACGATAAGAAACATAACTGACATATGTAATTTAGCGAAAAATGATATGTTCCATCTTTATACTTCGCAAATAGCACCTTTTTAAAGGAAATGAGTATTGTGAGATATAGGTATATAAAGAACTTCATATGACCAGTAAACTATACACCATTTGATATGGAAGATAATGTCATGTACTGATAACCACACAGAACAAGTAATTGAGTATGATAAAGCTTTTTACAGTAGTTTAAATGTTTTCTCATGAGTCTGTTTGTTCATTGACTAGTAGGAAATTTAAAGTCGAATAAGTGCTATGCCACATATTCTTCACTTGCCTTTTTAATCACTTTTCTTCCTCTGAAATCTTCTAATTCAACAATGGAGGAAAGCGAAATGCGCGTTTATCACTAGTGGTCGCTCTGATGATTGTACCGATGGTCGATGTCGTCAGGGATCATGGACTTGGCAACCGAATCACAAGTGATACCTCATATGCAACAGTTATCATTCCTTGTTTAGACTTCTGTTTTTTATGGCAAAGCTTACTGACCTAAATCAATCAGACTTTCTTTTATCCATACCAACTGATTGGTGAAACCAATGCTTATATTGTCAAAGGGATGGAAAATTTGAAGAACAAAACGAAATAAAGGTATTGACATTTCACTGTAGCAATCAGTAATTACTATGACTACTTCAACATCCAACCAATTGACCGTCAACAACAAGTAAGCAATATGTATGCCTTCAGAAATGACGAGATTTCCTACCAAATAAAAAGGAGTTATTTACGAGAACAGCTTGAGTTAGAAACCATATGAGTGTAGAAAAAGTCAAAGTAGGATTTTTCTTAAGATGAGGATGTGAAAATAAACACAACATAAACACTGATATCTTTCGGAAACCCTACACTGTCTGACACTTACTATCAATGATCACAAGGAATAATGATACAAATAAAGTGATCATTATCAAAAATGGATATTTATTAACAGATAAGATGAATAAACCATCACAAACTTGTTTGTAGGCAAATTATACAAATTAATTGTTAAGGCAATCAATCCTATAGTCAAATAAAATATTTCGGTTTGAAGTTAATGACGATGTTAATTTTTAAGGTTGATATCGGTTAAAGAACCATTGAAAGCCTGAGAGCACTGGATAGCTGTTTCCTCCTAGCATAGGATTCCTCAGAGGTACGCACTCATTGACTGAATGGCTGATATATTTACCACGAGGTCTGAAGGTCGTGGTTTCCAACCCTAGCAGCATTGTAGGAGCGTACTTCTGAGGAACCCCCTACTAGGACGAAATAGTGCTCCCAAGTTTCCAATGGTTCTCCAACAAATATCAGTTCTTGATGAATGCTATCTTGAGAACAAAATATTATTAAAAAAGAACTTTTTCATATAATATAGCTTTTTTACTTAAGATTTTGTCAGATGTTTTTAAATCAGAGGTAGAGTAGAGTAGAGTAGGGTGGGGTAGGGTAGGGTAGGGTAGAGTAGAGTAGAGTAGAGTAGAGTAGTGTAGAGTAGAGTAGAGTAGAGTAGAGTAGAGTAGAGTAGAGTAGAGTAGAGTAGAGTAGAGTAGAGTAGAGTAGAGTAGAGTAGAGTAGAGTAGAGTAGAGTAGAGTAGAGTAGATGATATATTACTAGGTTGAGCACATAAACGAAGTAGTAGCATATTAGAGTTGAAGCTTTCAAGATTAGTTAAGTATTAAAAAATTATCATTATGATACAGTTAAAGTGATTCTTTCCAACTAGTATGAATAACAAATGAACAAACAGATGGAAAGAAATTAATATTTTCACAATCACGAGATAAAACGAGTCATAAACCGACTTTCACCTTACAGAACACCTAAGAATTTGCTAGTTCAGTTCTGTTTCGAACGGTTTATCCTTTTGTACTTTGCATGAATATCATAAATGGTAGCAATAGGTATTTAACCAATATAGTGGTAAGGTCATTGCCTTCAGCATTGAGTAACGCAGAATATAATCTCTTAGTCAGTATCGTTCTCATAAAAGTTGCAGATATGCGTTACTGATGTCCACTAAAAGGAGCAAAACACTGGCACTTTAGGAATTTCCATCAAATAACTTCAAAAACGTGTCAACAGAAAAAAGTAAACAGAAATATCGTGTCACCCAGCCCAAAGACTGAATTGCAGACTTGGCTAGTGGGTTTCAGTTGCCACCCAGCACTAACCAGGTATAATAATTACTGTCCTTCGACCATTACGTTGACGAAATTAACCGCTGAAGATCAAAGATCAAAGTAATTAGTGAGAAAATATTAGAATAAGTCATTCAAAACTCTTACGTGTTTAAAAAGAAACAGTTTGGAATAACCACTGAAACTGAAGTTTTACATTTTATACTACTAACAGTAGTACAAGTCAAAAGAAGAATTTAAATTATGTATAGTAATGATGGGTAGTGGCTAGTAGTGGAATCCAGGATGCACATTTTGTCCCATTTGGAACTCGTCAGCTGGATGTACCTACCTACCAGTGAGTGATGTTGTTCCCAAAGGGATTCAGACTCGGGAGCGATCGCTTCAAACGCGAGAGCGTTATCCACCACACCACCGAGCCACAATGGCCACTTCTTGTGCGACGGGTATAGTTTTTAGCATAAGGGTTTTTATTTGATACTTATACTAAAAACTATACCCGTCGCACAAGAAGTGGTTATTGTGGCTCGGTGGTGTAGTGGATAACGCTCTCGCGTTTGAAGCGATCGCTTCCGAGTTTGAATTCCTTTGGGAACAACATCACTCACTGGTAGGCAGGAACATCCAGTTGACGAGTCCCAAATGGGACGAAATGTGCATCCTGGATTCCACTACTAGCCACTACCCATCATTACTATACATAACGAAAACATAGGCAATATCGAGGCATCCTCAAGGAGCCTATATGCCAACAGAGACTGGTCAATTCGGTCCAACCAACGATGGTGTAATACAAGCAATATCACTAGAAGAATTTAAAGTTTAAACCTAATAGAAATGAATGAAAAGATTTTTTTTCAGAAACAGTTCTCTGAAGATTAGGGAAATTTTTAATTTCTGCGTGAAATGCACTAAATATAATCTTAGAAATGTTTCATAGCTTCTCACATAAATGAGACAGATATGGATGAAAGGGATTTCTGATCATCGATATGATACTTCTGGTAGAAGAAGGAGTAAATAAACTTGTCATGTAAGTGAACATCTAAATTTGCCATCAGAACCATGTGAAGACGATTAGAACATGGAGTTAAGACTTGCGAAAGTATTCGTAAGCCTGATACAGACACATCAGTCAGTTCGAAAAGAGAATGCTACCTTTTTCCTGCAATAAGAACCACCAGCATTATGCGAATTCATTTTAAACAAGGGAAATGTTAGAGGTGCTCATATCTTATGCTTTTTTATCAGCGCATCAACGTTCATGTTTTTCACTTACTCGCTACTTACTAAAGAGTTTTTATCTTTGAAGTTGGATGTTATCAATCAGTCGATCACATGTTCTGGATCCTAGCTTCATATTATTTGACATTCATTAGGGAGTGGTATCTGCAGCAGCAAGAAAATCGGTGTTCACTCGGTGATCCACAGCGGCGTCACACAGTGTCAAAGTTAGGTAGTTCATCGTTGAGGTAATCAAGCCGTGATTGTCCCCTTGTAAGACCAGATTATATGTTCAAATTGTTAACTAGGGGATAACCTATGTAAGTCTCTAATTCCCAGTGCTTAGAAGTGACAGAAGTTCATCGATAAAGTTTGCAATCCGGTATCAAAACTGAGTGACATAGCACTGCAGTGCGCAGGACTTTAGTGTTGACTCAAACCCCAATATGAAAAGGTATTGTATTTGCAATTTTTTCCAGCGAGTAGAGATTTTATCCTGAAAAAGCATTAGAAATAACAGTTTCGAGCAACCGTAGGAAAAGGTGACCACTTATTTACTTCAGTGAAAAGATAACCAACTACCAAACAGACTTCAACCGCTTAATCTAATTTAGAAGGAAATTTAATGGTTCATACATGTTAATTAACGATGCTGTCTCGCAAAACGCAGCTATCTGCTGGCAATCAGTTTGAATGAATTGTAAGTTGTTTCACGTATGTCACTTTGGAAGCAATTAAAATTCTAAAATGTGCGAAAGAAAGCCGACTGCTTCATGACCAGCTTGAAGAACGGACCCTAGAAGGTTTTCAGCTGTGAAAAAAGTACGTGGACTATAAATTTTTGACTTCAGTCACAATCTACAAATGTTCATTAGCTGCTGTTCAGCGATTAGATCCATCCTTGAGGTCGAAAATGGATCGAAAATCCAGTTTTCTGATACCGAGCTGGCAAGAACAGCTGATGGAAGATTAGGATCATTTCCAAGAAAACCAACTGACCAATTGACAACTTTTCATACCTGGTTACCCGGGTCGCAGACGGAATCTGATCACATCTCTTGGCACTTGCACCAGGCAAAACTGCAGTCCCGATGACCTGGGGGATGAAATTTTAGTTTTAAGGAACATCCTGATTGAAAATGGATTCCCAACACGCTTGATCGACAAAAATATCAAGCCTAAACCTCGCAAAGATAGCCATTTCACCGTACCAAAAAGATGCTTCATATTAATCTAAGTTTCAAAGGTGATTCTGTTCCTGGAACTCTGGAGGGGAGGATACTGAACTTTCTGGTGAGAACATTCTTTGCATCAACACTGGGACCAGTAGTCTTTTGTCACCCAGTGATCTCTAATAACTCAAAGGACGAAATTTCACATCTGATCACGTCTGTGTGCGTATATGAATTTACCTGGTCCTGTGGACCCCGATGTATAGGTTGGTTGGTTCAATCGTTATCCAAAAGGGTTCAAGAGCACTACGTCGCGTGGTTACAATGAGGTAACAATGGAGCGATAAAAGAAGTGCTATAATTGAACTCATCGTGAAAATGAGTCAGTCTATTTCAGAAACCTCCTCGTTCAAAGTCATTCATAAGGTGAAGATAAATCTTCCAAAGGCTGCGTGTTTTCGTATTCACGGTATATCCAAGGCTCTTACCATCCATTTAGCGAAACCTGTTCAATGTCTTCTTTCATCGATACAATTTCAAACCTTTAAGTCACATCTTTCTTTTTACACTGTTCACATACTGCGTCACTAATCATTGATTATTGCTTACATGTTCTTTCTGATCACATGTCAGCCCCCAAATATGTTGTCATTTGACGAAACGTCTTGTCTAAACTTATTACTCTTTATGTAACTTAAGTCGTATTCTGTTGATTAGTCTTCGCTATCCATCATAATTTTTTATTTCTGTGACAGCTCATGCTTTTTTTTCCATGTTTGGCAAACTGCTTTTAACTATCAAACCCTAACACAAGATAAATATGTAAATTTGTCATCATATAGCTTTGGGAATGAAATCGCCGGAAAGATACCACCGAAATACTTGAATTGCCAAAAATTTTTTTAAACTAATTTTACTACCCACACGTAATAATAGTAGTGTAAAAAAAACAACTGAATATCTCAAGTGACGAATTAATTTTATTTGTGAATTTCTTTGTGCGCTAGAAAACAGGTGGTAGTTGCTTTACTTAAGTGCGCCAGCTACCAAACCTGTCAGCATTTTCAGGATCACTTTAATGAAAGCTAGATAAACTACTGTAAATTCCACTGTAGTTAATCCAACCACTTATTGAACTTTTGTTGTCTGATTACATTTTGCATAATAAATCATTTAATTAAACTTTGTTCGCTTGGACATGCAAAGAGCTACAACTATAAAGATATGATGACAGCCTTTCTCATCTTTCACACGCCATAAAGAAATGGTCTGGTCCGTATAATTTTACGTTGATAAACCTTTTTTCAACATCATGACTTGTGGTAGAAAACTTATAAGCAGAATAATCCAAAAAAACTATAATTGCTTATTAATACATCCAGAATTTCATTTTTCACTAGTGGAGTTTTCAGTACGAGTGCAGTTATTTTTGAAGATGGTAATAATAATAAAAGTTGAAATATAATTAAATCTAAAAAGTTATTCAACGTATAACCCACGTAATGTATTTTGCCTTCATCTCATTCGTCCTTCGTTTACCATTTGTAGTTGTCATCAACATTTTTCCATGTTTTTACTTCATACTACTTAATAAACTAGTAAGTAGTATTTCCCGTATTTCTATCATTTTGTCGTCTTTACAATAGTGACTTTCATCAAGCACATTGGGATTTCAGTAGAATGGTTACTTTTAACCTTTCAAAATTGTATTGCTTCACTTTTCATTCATTTCAGATACTGAATACATCACTCTCAGAAACTTAGATTCTCTTGTGCCATTGACTATATCTCCTATTTAATTGTGTTTTTCATAGTTTATTGATATTTTTGTGAGGAACGTGAGTGCTGAGAATTTGTAGTATGCTGAACACCTTCAGTGCTATTGCTTACCTCAAGAATTTGCCCTAATTACTTTTACTTTAGACAACGTGGAAAGTATTTAGTAGTGATGGGCAGTGGCTAGTAGTGGAATCCAGGATGCGCATTTCGTCCTATTTGGGACTCGTCAGCTGGATGTACCTGCTTCCCAGTGAGTGGTGTTGTTCCCACCGGGACTCGGACTCTGGAAAATAACTGAACACTGCATGACTCAAGGTTTGCACTTTTGACTACAATTGTAAACTTTTATCAAGGTAGTAGATATTTCTGTTGATATTGAGTTTTGGTTTAAGAAGCTTACGAGACAACTGAGTGTCTTGTTTTAGATTTCATGTAAGCGGTTTCACTTGATGCTACAATAAAAGGTATTTCACACCATTCATGTATGACAAAATAGTTTTATTATTATTTAAATATTTATCACGAAGAGTATGTATTTATGTTAATGATTGTCTGCAGTCTAAATGAAAGCAGTTAGTGTCAGACAAGGTAATTAGCTTCGTGAAGAAGCTTATGGATGATTAATTTTCTGAGAACGATCATGAGCAAGCAATTACTGTCTCACCACTCTCATTTAAATTATAACCATCTTTATGAGATAGTATTCATCATGGACTAATATCACCTAGAGAAGCATCTGAAAGCTGAGATCACCGGATAGCTAGTCCGTCCTCTTATGGAATTCTACAGAAGTACGCTCTCACGACCCAATTATGGATCAAACTCAGGATCTCTAGGTTCCAAGAATGAACGCGTGAACCGTTAAGCCACTGAGTTGGAGTTCTATAGTTCACAGTTTCCAACTTCTGTTCATTAGCGATATAGCGCGACCTAGCTGCTTTGTAAGTGCGTACTGCTGAGGAGTCCCGTACTAGGATGAAACAGCTGAACAGTGCTTCCAAGTTCTTAATAGTTCTCTAACGGATATGCATTATCCAGTATTTCCTAAATGTTGTCATAAAGCACTGATGAGATATCTAATAAGAATACTGTTTTGCGAATTATCTTAAGTCAAAATTCTAAGCTTTAAAATTTTGATCTTAATGGCAGATAACTACAAATGTTGGTTTTTCTTTTGACTGCACTTCATCAATAAGCAAAGCCACTTCTAAAATTTTAAAATATCTGATGATTTGGAAATCAGATGATTAAAAAGAATTTAAAACCCACAGAATCAGTTGATCCTTTGATAAATAAATTAAACTCTTGAGTGTTGCCTAAACTCCAAACCATAGGATTTTTTTGAAATGGGCCAGTATATTATTAAATAAGAATAGTGATTATTAAGCTATAACTCTCAAATCTTGAGGTGTCTGTAGGATTACTGTTGTTGAAACCACTGCATAGGAAGTGAGTTAAAAAAAGGAACATCACAGTTGCATCGAAATCTAATCATGGAGGAAAATGCAAAAATCTTCCAAATTCGCTAGGTCGTATAAAAGGCTTAAGATAAAGAAATTTTCAGTCGATAGACATCCAGGAAAATGACAAAAGGAAGCACGTTAATTTCATGGAATGACAAAGAAATCAGTTAGCTATAGTGTTAAGCGATGAACAAAATGAAATTTCGAAAGAAATGAACAATTAAAACAGTTCACTACATAATATTCTGAAAGAATTAGAACTATGCTACTTAAAAGTAGTATAAAATTGTGTGCGTAAAAGTGCACAATGATAAATAAAACAGAAGAAACTTTTCTAAGATAAACCACACATGTATACTCAAGTATTCGTCTATAAACCTAATTGTGATAGACGGATATCATTTATAATTTAAGTTCTATATAATTAATGTGATATTTATTTCGCATCCAAACGACGATGTTAAATGTCTTCGTCTGTTGTGCTGTAAATACTGAATAAATATTCTAGTTATTATTGGGTTAACGTTTAACGTTGAACCGAGATACTTCCACAACATTCATAAATATATCAAATTTCATATATAGTCTGTAAATTATAAAGAAATCTTCAAGTATATTATTTGCTTTACTTGAACAGTTCAAAAACAAAAGATTTTTTTATGTAGGTAGATAGTATCTCAGTGGTCAGTCATCCAAGTAGGCTCTAAACTAGTGACTTACTTGTAAATACTCTTCAGTGCCCCACAAAGTGTATCTCACCATCCATAGTGGTTACCTTGGCTGTTTCGTTAACAAAAAACAATAACAGAGCATATTAGTGATAGTAGGTCATCTATACTAACTTTAATAGTTATCCGGCCGAATTTTGCCTTGTATCATTTGCACTCACCTTTTCGTCGCCTTTCCTGGCGCTTTTTTGCTGACATGGTCATCTATAGTCATTTATATTCATGAAGGCATTTACTATTGACTTAGGATCATAGAGATATACTTATGTTTGTCATCATCTAAAAACAGAGCCTGATGGTTACTGACATGTTGAAAGCCTACTTCTAGAATGTCATACACATACTTATACGTGTTTCCTTCACTTATCTGTTCAAAAGTATACTGGGTATATTACCGGAAGTTGAAACATAAAGAATTTTAAGAACACTGCTCTATGAGCTAAGAATAATCGAAGACTCAGACTAACAACAAGGATCGGGCTTTATTCTATGGTAATTCCGTATTAACTGATGGAGTATCAAAGTCAGTAAACGCGATCCCTTAATCATCAAAAGAAGTGTCTATCAAAGATGGTATAAATAGTGCAACCAGTTCAGTGGTATGATATCGTAGAAAATGATACAAAGGGACTAGATGTGGAAGTAAATAAAGTTATTTGGGCGACTTCGAAAAATACACTCGTTGAGAGTTCCACTGTGAATCGTAGGCAGGATATTCATAAATCTTTCAAAATAATCCAATATTAGACGACATTCTGACTGATCTTCTTAGCAGAGACTAGTTCACTGGAAAATTAAACTATAACATCATCAGTCATTATGTTAGATGTCACCTAATCTGATAATCTGACTTATATGTCTATTTGTTGTGGATTGAAAACAGATCATTTCTACAAGAATTAGGGATATTTGCTATTTTACCCCCTACACCTATGTAAAATACGCCTGATTTCACTAGTTCTGATTGTTAGTCAGGAGAAAGATGTCCAGTAAGAACTAACATTTCTGATCACTGGTATAACTGTAATCTGTTTGGTCAGTCAATCACCATACTTCGTCTCAGGGTTCACAAAAATCACTACAAAACACACAAGCTTTATTGCATATAAAAGAGTTATTAGTGTCCAATTAAAAACTTGTTCAGAAATAGTCTGCTCTTTACATTTATCATTTGTATTTGAAAGAGTTTTCGTAAACACTGCGTACCAATGGACAATAGGAAACTTTAATTTCATAGATAAACTGCATACTACTGCTAGTAGTTTGTCTTAAAATTCATTATTTTTAGGGAGCCACTACCAATAAACAGGTACCAGCAAAACTCATGTTGAATTTCTAAAAATAATTTCACGCTTATGATTATCACTTCTTATTATTTTTTATCGCTTATTGACCATATATGTTCATCAGAATTTTCTGGCCTTCTCAATAACATCGCTGTTTATAAAGTTCAAAAATGAACCAAAAGTATTGGAGAGTAGTTTCGAAAAAAACTATTTGAACGCAAAGAATTTTTATGCTACAAGTGAGAAATAGCTGTAATAAGAAAATGGTATATCACCAAAAATGATTTCAAAACTTCAGCTTGCACTGTGACATACAAGTACATTTTATAAATGATTCACATTGATTAAAACAATCATGCCTACTATTTTACTTTGAATAACCTCGCTTCGTTAACTAGCTCACTAGTTACTAGCCGGTCCTAAACCCGGATAAAGAGGGAAGGTTTGGCATAGGGCTACCAACCCTACACCGTAAAACCAATCTAACCCACAAAGAAATTTCAAGGACCAAAGAAAGTACAAAACATAAAATCAAATTTATTACTCACTGGAATCAGAGACGAAATGACGCCGGTTGGTGAAAGCTTTTGAGGAGCGAATTGGCCAACGTCTCTTCTCTCTCGATTAAAGTGGAAGTAAAATTGACTACATGGAATGTTTCCACCATGTATGAACCTAGCTGAGAACGCCATCCAGATTGCAAAAGAGATGAGGAGGCATGGCATGGAAGTGGACTCTCAAACTCTCAACTGGAGAGTCAATAATCTACTCTGATATTGTCACACAGACGACAAACACGAGCACAACACACTGAGTTTTCCAGTGGTTATCATGATGGCCCCTTCCCAACAGCATCGAAGACTCTGTCTCTCCCTCCCTCTCTCTCTCTCATGCAGTGGAAACCAGTCTCCTCCTACAGGATCACCATCATGATGATAGCAAGATGGATTCAACTCGAAAGGAAGCAAAGTCACAATCATACAATGCTAAATGCCACGCTATGCTACGCACCCACAAATAATGTGGATGAAGAGAAGAAGGAGGAATTCTACAGACAAATGCAATCAGTGATAGACAAGACTCCAGTTGACGACATCAAAATTCTAATTGTTGGGGTGAGATGAATGCGAAACTGGGAGCAGACAACACAGGAAGAGAAGTGATCATGTGTGGAGAAGGACTCGGTGAAATGATGAGTGAGAATGGAGAAGTGTTTACAGACTTGTGAGCATTTAGTGACTTGGTGATTGGAGTCAGACAGTGTGTACAAACAAACACAAGCATATTGACAAGGCAGTGACATGGATTTGATTTCAGCTGACACCAGATGGACACACTACACTAAAATCAGATTGACTTGATGTGGATGTGAAGAAAGTGAAGATGGAGTCAGCCTACTGGACACAAGATCAGATGGAGAAGTGGAGCAGATGTAGGTTCATTCACACCACTCAGCATCTAGTGCAAGGAAGCTTTCTGCAAAATCGAGTTGAAGGCCTCGAGAGAAGCTTGTGATAGACCAGAGTTGGAGTTGAACGCCCAGAAGAGAAACTGAACTGAAGGACGAAACTAGGAAGGAAATCTTCACGTGGTCAGCCATGAGGACAAAATGGGAGACATTAGGGAACATCCCTGAAGGGACCTGCATTGAAGAACACTGGAAGTCTTTGAATGAGATGTGGAAGGAAACCTGTATAAGCATGTTAGGAGGGAAGAAGTAGCAAGGTGGGGAAAGGATCTCGACAGACACATGGGAGCTGGTGGAGGAGAGGAGAGGAGTGGAGAGGAGAGGAGAGGAAGGTGGTTATGCAGAAGATAAACCAATGCAGTTCAGTGCAGTTCAGTGCAGGGATGAACAACGAGATGAGGAACTGAATACAACCCATAAAACACTACACTGGACAAGGAAGTGAAGAAGAGTGAGTGCGAGGTCAAAAGACACTTCTACGACACATTGGCAAGTGAAGCAGAACAGGCTGCAGGTAGGAGAGACGTAAAATCGAAAATCTCAAATGACCAAAATGCTATCTGAGGACAGACCAACTCAGATTAAACCAATAAAAGATGACGAAGGAAATATAATTAGCAAGGATAGAAACAAAGGAAACAATGGGCTGACCACTTCAAACACTCTCGAAACGACCACCACCAACACCACCTGAAACTCGTCCAGAAATATTACAGGCAGCCCAGCCACAAAATTACCAGTGAACACAAGCCCTCCGACGAGAGTCAAATTCCTGAATGCCATAAGGCTACTGAATTGCGGGAGAGCAGCATGACCAGATGGGATCCCGCTGGAAGCAGTGAGAATAGACGCAGGGACAACAGCAGACATGCTCACACCGCTATTGCAGAAGGTTTGGAAGGAAGGAAGGAAAGGTACCTGCCAACCGATTGGAGGAAGGGCTATCTTGTCAAACTTCCGAAGAAGGGAGACATAAGACTTTGCAAGAACTGGTGAGGAATCATACTCCTGTTCACCCAAAGCAAAATATTATGCCACATCATCCTTGAGAGACCAAACGATGCGCTGAATTCAAAATTACGAGCAGAACACACTGGCTAGTTGAACGGCTGACTTTAGGTAGAACAAATCATGTGCGGACCAAATTCCAACGCTGTGCTGCGCATCATCATAGAACAGAGGATAGAATTGCAGTCAACTGGATCTTCACCTCAACTTCTTCAATTTTGCAAAAGCCTTGGACTGCGTCGACAGAGAAGTAATTTGGTAAGCAGCTGCTTCAACACTACGATTTCAGCGCCACAAACCTATATGAACTTCCTTCAACAACTATATGACGACGTCACATGCCAAGTGATTCACAATGAAAAGCTCAGTGACGCCTTTGAAGTGGAATTGAAGACAGGAGTAAGCTAAGGCTGTCAGTGTTGCTACACGGTTGAGAGACTTGGAGCGTCACAAAGGCATTTCCAACAAACTACAGACATCATACATGAACAGCTGCCACCTACGCTTACTCTATACTGAAGATCAGATGAGGTGGCCAGAATAATAAGAATAAGCAACAAGGAACTCTGGGTGGCTGGCAACGAACCAAAAAAGGAAGAACCCATTGCTCAACGAATATGGAGAAAAAAGTGGAGATGGATTGGGCATATATGACCGATTAGGGACACCATGGGCGAGGCTGGACCGTCGAGTGGAATCCAAATGGGAAGCGACGAGTTGGGCGTCTCAGCTGAGGGTGACATGGAGAAGATGATGTGAGGAGGAAATGAAAACTTGTGGGCAGTGGTGGAGCCACGTCAAAAAGAAGACTGAAGAGAATAGAGTGAAGTGGAGACGTGCTACTGAAGCCGTATGTTCCAATAGGAACCCAAAGGATAAGTAATACTAATAATAATAAAAAATTTCATTTTAATGGAAGTATAGAATTTTCAAAATTTTTTTATTATGTGTTCACTAAAGCTACCGCCTACTTTTCAGCATGAGTCTCTCTGAACTTGTTTCTGGCGATCATGTTAGCACCACTATTATCTGCTGATACTTCCTCATTGTTAGATTGAATAGAACTGATCAATATTTTTTAGCATACGGGCTCCTTTTAGGATACCTCCGTAATACCTTAATTTCCGTTGTTATGGTTCCCTTGGTGGTGGCTAATTGTTGAATCCACGGTATGCGCTTCATTCTACTTGGGACTCATCAGTGGGTGATTAAAAGTATCAACAAATAATAACAACTAATACTCTTTGTACAAAAGGAGGATCTCTTTACTTATTGACCTTGTGGATATTGCTTTGATGTTTGAGGAGGTAAGTACGCGGTTCAAGAATTAGTAGGAATATCAACACTCACCGGAGTTCATGTACATCCACTTGATTGGTCCCTAATATGACGAAATGCTTATCATGGAATCTGTTGCAAGATACTCTCAAATATATTATAAAGGTGTTGATACCACATAATTTTGTTGATCTCTGAACAGACATTGGAAACCTGTCGATGTTGCTCCGTTCGTTCCGGATCTTTTGAAAGATTTGTTGTTGGCTTCCTCAAAATGAAACACATTACATTTTTATATTCTTACAGATCACAAGGATTTTTCATCAGTTATTGATTCAAATAGCAGAAATAATTGAAGGCATCATCGAATAATAAGTTAAAAAGTTAAGAATCTTTATTATCACGAAATGTCAGCTTCTAATGTTAACAAATGGAAGTCCCAAAGATCATGTAGGATCCCTTGAAGTTAACGACATACAAATCTTGGTAAGTAAATTGTAGATATTGTTTTTATGATACTTGTAATTTCCCGTTGCTATACAGCGCTGAATTGCTCAATCTCTGTTGTTGACAGGTGAGCTCCTATGAGGATGCCTCGATACTTCTGAATATTCGTGATATTCATCTTTATAACTAGCAGGGGGATCTAGGACACCCGTTTCGTCCTATTTGAGACTCTCCAGCTGCATGTACCCGCACCTCAGTGAGCGATATCGTTCCCACTGAGACTTGGACCCAGTACCCATTGCTTCAAACATGAAGATTTTATCCACTAGGCTACTGGGGCACGGAAGCTACCTCATGTACAACGGGTATCAGTTGTCGTTATGATACTTGTATTTCCCCATTGTAGACATTCTGGATAACTTTATCACAGATAATGGCCTGTTTTGGTTTAGACAGCTATTTATAATAATAATAATAATAATAATAATAATAAGCACTTCATTCCGGATAGTAGTTTCTAATTCATTATGGAATTCTAAGTGTGATACTATAACAAATTTACTCCTTGTACCATATTTTCGAATCAAATAACTATGGCAGTTAATCTGATGTTAGTAATAAAGGTATGATAATCAACAAAGACCAGTTGTTTTTAGGTTAAAGTCTAGTTTTTGAGTACGTTTGTGCACTAGTGGGTGGAAAGAAGAGAAAACACTCGTAAATTTGTTGGTGAAGGTTTATTCATCTAGTATGAAAACTTGCACTTCCAGCGAACTATTCTTCTACTAGCTATATGATTTACTGTTGTGCGCTCAGGGACCCAACGCCATCTACCATGATATTTTTTCGTAATTTTATTGTTAACTTGCCCGTCGATAGGTTGAAGACATTTTATGAATGTACGAACTTACATTTGAGTGATTAAAATAAACAAAAAGTAGAAAGATTCAATGAAATATCCTCAACAAAATTTCTTCACTATTCACAAAGCGAGTGTTTTTGTTCGATCATTTGCACTGGTAATGTTATCATACCACTATGAAATGTTGCCAAGTAAGTTATTCGAATCTTTTTCGTTAGCGTTTTTCAGTTCTCTTTATCTGACAAACATATATCCTCAAAAAGGTTCTAAGTAAAACAACTTAGAATTGATAAACAGGTGTTTAGAAGTTGCATAATAATCTTCAGAATTACAAATAAAGAAACTTTTTAATCGAGTTAAAAGGACTGAAATATCGTTACAAATTGGAGTACAAAATTTCAATCTCATTTAGTAATCCTAGTCTTAACTTCATCCTGATCAGAGAGGGTTATTTGTAATCATTTATTAGGTAGTATGCAAAGATGTATATAGCGATTGAGTTCATTGAAATGTAATAAAGTTAATACATATAGTTTCACATTTTGACACGTCTACCCCTTTTCCGTTCAATAATACATATAGTTAACGCTATCAATCAGATAGAATAGCTGAAACTGGATCACTGACTAATTTTCGACAAACCTGAAGTATGCCAAATTTACCACTAAATGGACGTTTCTAATTGCTCTATATTTTACTCAGATGACAAGTATATCAGAATAAGAGCACAGTCAACGAATGGTCGATGAGATCGAAAAAGTCTAAGATGAATCCAAAATATTTTGCTACTCCAGCAGTTTTGTTTGTTTGAAAAGGAGTGACTGATAAAGTTGAGTTTTAATGGTTATATCAAAAATACATTTTTCTGTGAATTATGAAAATAGACTCAACTTCTATTATACCAGGAAGATCTGTTGGATAGCAGTTAGATTAATAAAGTTACTTTTATTGTGTAAACAGATTACCTTACAGTGGAAGGAGAGGGTGGCCGGAAACATCATGCTGTTGGGCATAAGGAAAGTGACAACAGTTAGGCGTTTCTCGTGGATGACTGGGATCCAATCCTTTTATTAAGAGGAAAGAGTTAGAAGTTGATCCTAAAAATAGAACACTGATTCTTTTTTATGCTTTACCACTGCTGGATGTATCGACTGTTTTTTTTGACATGATACAACATAAAATCAAACCTTAATCTCAAACTCTTAAGCAAATATATTTCAGGCTTTGTAGTTGAACAAAACTAATCAATTTACGCTTTCAGGTAGTGGATGAAAACACTGACTTCCACATTCTGAGCAACCAAGGAGTACAAGTATCTAAGATGTTTCTCGTGTTGTCCAAGACTCACCTAACCGTATTCAGTAAAGCTGCTTTGAATTGAGTTTAAAGAAAGTTTGAACTAGTGAGTTATATTGCTACACTTTTTGCATAGGTAACTTATGTTGTACAGCAACGGACTCATAACCACATTATCTGGTTGTATATCATTCTTGATTTTAGTTATCTATAAACTATTTACGTTGAAATTTATGAGGATTTCATTTCTAAGGTTGTATTTGTAACGGGGAACTATTGAAAACCTTGGACTGGACAGCTATTTCGTCCTGGTGTGAACTTTTCAGCAGTAGGCACTCACAATCCCACAAGGGATCCAACTCACTACCTCCAGGTTTGACGGAGAACGCGTTGGCCATTTAGCTACTAGTTCACAGTTCCCTACCTCTATTAATTCGCGAGATAGCGTGATCATCCACCATAATCTTTCTTTGACATTTGCTTAACTTCTGACTGGTTGACGCCGCAGGTCACGCCTTCTCATTAGAACTTTGTGGTATCCATCTCCAAACATGTTACTAATGAAGATTGTAAGGTGATGTATTTTTTGGCTAGTGGGGATGTTTTTTAAATAATGTATTTATCCAAGGTTTTCACAATGGTTTTTTAACTGATATCAGACCGTGAAGAACACTACTTTAAAATTATAAACGATTTAGAAGGCAGTAACCATTTGAGCACATCAAAACTAGAATCCATCTACCATTATCTGTCCTTCACTTATAGACAAAACTCAACTAAAGGTGTAGCGTTTTAGCTAAAGCCCCAATTTGTTCCGTTCGAGGTGATAAGTAATTCGTTTTCTCGTACGAGAATAATAATTGATAAGAAGCATAGATGGTTTTATCAAATGATTATTTATGGACAATAATTATACGTTTGAACGATTTAAGATAAACAGTGGGAGATACGCTAGGTACGTGAGCAGTAATAGGAATAGATGAGATCTGAAAAGAGGAAGGAGGGTAGTCAAGTTATTTCTTATAGTTTACGTTGGTTGAAATAAAGCTTTGCAGACTATTCGCTCACTAAGTATGCCAGTAGAAGATGATGAAGGAAATATGATTAGCAAAGAAGAGAAACAAAGGAACAATGGGCCGACCACTTCAAAACACTCTCGAATCGACCACCACCAGCACCACCACCACTACCACCACCACCTGAAACTCGTCCAGAAATACCACCAGCAGCCCAGCCACAAAATTACCAGTGAACACAAGCCCTCTGACGAGAGTCAAATTCTTGAATGCCATAAGGCTACTGAAATGCGGGAGAGCAGCATGACCAGATGGGATCCCACTGGAAGCAGTGAGAATAGACGCAGGGACAACAGCAGACATGCTCACACCACTATTGCAGAAGGTTTGGAAGGAAGGAAGGAAAAGGAATGCACTAAGAAGACCATTTGGGGACATCACATACCAGTCTAGGCCCTCGAGTGAAACCCAGATGGGAAACGACGAGTTGGGCATCCGAGGGTGACACGGAGATTGTGTGAGGAAGAAATAAGAGCTTCTAGGCTGTCGTGGAGCCACGTTCTAAAGATTGCAGAGAATGGAGTGAAGTGGAGACGTGTTACCGAAACCTATTTTCCACTAGGAACCCAAGGGACAAATAATAATATTGATAATAAGTATGCCAACAAGTGTTCTCTTCAGGATTATATTCGTAAATAAGGATAACTAGTATACATGGAGATAGTATGAATTAACTATTCATCTTCATTTACATTAAGCCTGTGATTGGGAAAGTTCGTTGCTGAATTTTCGAAAATTATGCTTCATTCTTAAATGACGTAAAGAAAAATGACTTAGATGTTCTAAGAATGTCGCATGTTCACTTGGCATTTACAACATGTTCAGACTTCATAATCAAATTTCATCAAATCTGTCTTATGTCTCTTGAGCTAATCTTCTTCACATACAAAAAACCCACTAGAGTTCACCTGTGTTTGCAGAAGAAATTTATATAGCCTTTAGTTATTATCAGTCAACCATCTTCTGGTTGATAAGTCTAGTTTACATAGTCTGTGCAAATCTTCATGAAAAATACATCAGCATTACTTAGTGTTAAAGATGACATACAGAAAGGAGTTAAGCGTTCTCCTCATCGGAATTCAAGTTACGCGACATCCCTTACTACCAGTATAAATAAAAAGACAATCCTATTGTGCACTCATAAAATCACGCGAATTTTTTTTAGAAATGCTGATTATAGCTGCCGGGAAACTTAGTCATATTTCTGGCAAATACTGTTTGGCAACTGATGGATCCTCTCTGTAGGACTAGAGAAAAATAGTACTAAAGAAATAGAATGGGAATAAATGGAAATGAAGACGATCCAACGATGTGCACAATAACAAATAATAATACTGAAATTCGAAAGATGAGCAACAGATCTCCTACATTTGATCCAAAAGATGTTCAGCTTATTTTGTAAGATCATGTTTATCTTCAACTAGATGTATTATCCCAAAAACTTAACCTGTGTAAATGATGCAAAGAATTTCAGAGCTTCTAACGCTGCTGTCTTTAAGTGAATATTCTTTTCAAATGCTTAGGCTGTAAATTTTTAAGATTCCTAGCCACTAGAGAGTAGTCAATCTTGTGTTATTCATTCTTTAACTTAGAGAGGATTCTTGCTTAAAAGTTTGCAGCCTGGTACTCACCTTGAACTGACATCATTTGGAGGAACATTGGAAACCCTGGAGCACTGGCCAGCTATTTCGTCCTAGCACATGATTCCCCAGCAGTACGCACTCATGACTACACCAGGAGTTGGACCCAGGACCTTCAGTTTCCGTAGTCAGCATGCTACCACTGAGTCAGTGGGTCGGAATCCAATGATCTACATTTCCTACTTCTGTCAATTCACAATATAGCACAACCTCCATTCAGTGGTGCCGATGAATAACATTTGACTTGTTTAATCTCATGGGTCACGACTTCTCATTGGAACTTCGGGAATCACCTCTCGAGGTAGTCATCAATAAGCACTAGAATAATGCAACTTAGAGGTTTATGGGAATTCACTTATTGATTTCAGGTTGGTATTCATCCTAGAGTGACATCACTCGGAGTCCTATACTAGGAGGAAATAGCCATCCAGTGCTCCAGGTTATCTATGTTCCTCTAACTTGCGTCATTCTACGATGAATACCAACCTGAAATCAATGAATAATATCCCAAAAACCTTCAGATTGAATTAAAAGTTGGCATTGTCGCCACAAAATAAGAGATTTTTCGGAACGGTAAGTCGCATTTGCTTTTTATTAATTGAAGATTTTAAAAAATGAGAAATAAATTCGGATCTCGTGTTTGTTGTGAGTTATTAACTAGATGCATGCGTGATATAGAATAAATGTATCAGGTACTTAAACCCCCATCATTTATGATTGCGATTTCGAAAAGCTCTGTTGGTATCCTATTCAACTGAGTGATAATCTTCTTGAATGGTGCCCTTACAATTATCATGAAGTTTATATGAATACTATTTGTTTGACTTTAAAGTATTAAGACTATATCCTTTAAACAACTGAAATACTGGTAGTCATTTTATCAAATATTGTTCACTACTCCGGATATCCATTATGTCACTCCTTATTCTTATCTCTTAGGCGAGTAATCAGTCAGTCACTTGAAATCAGTATTACCTGTGGTGTAACACACTTAGTTGACTCGTCTAAAGCTCCAGATACATTAAGACATTTTATATTCAGATCCTGTATCAAATATCAACCCATGCCTGGTACCTTCTTTATTCAACATCAGAGAAATGAAGTTAGTAATGACAACTTCTTTGGATTTACTCTGGAGAGGCATATACAAACTGAACGGATAATATATGTAATCAAACCAAGACAAAGGAAATTGATCATCAATAATTAAGTAGAACCGACCGGTCTCTAGGACTGAACAAGCTGGTTTTTTATAAAAGCTGAGGAAAATTTTTCCACAAAACCCTATCAATTTTTGATGAAACTACATTCTGTAAGATGGATAGCTTACTCAATACACTTTTTCTAGTGTATTAGAAAAGCCTGATGATTCAACTTGTTATGCAAGAATGGATAATGTCACATATTCTTCTCCATCATCACCAACAAAATCAGCTTCCGGTTATTGTTCCATTTTGTAATGTATCAAAACTTTTCTTGTTCCAAATTTCGAACCAAAGTTTATTCCTGAATAACACGATAGCAGAATGTAGATATTGAATTTAAGAGAAAATGTCAAATTTAATCGACCACTATTTCTGACTTTTCAGTTTCTAAATTCATTTATCAAATCCGGTAGGCTTCTTGAAGCAGAAGGTTACACAATAAGTTGTAATGTGTAGCACCTGATAGACGATATTTCCATACACTTAGGACTGTAAATCAACCGAAAGAATACCGATTGTTAGAGTTTCAGAAGCTGTTCATGAAAAAATTGAATATTTCACAACAGTAATAAGTTTGGTTTGTTACTACTGTCTATTCAGGTATTATTATTATTATTATTTGTCCCTTGGGTTCCTAGTGGAACATAGGGCTTCACTAGCACATCTTAAGTGTACTCTGTTCTCTGCAATCTTTTGAACCTGGCTCCACCACTACCCATAAGCTCTCATTTCTTCCTCACATCATCTCCTGCATGTCACCCTCAGCTAAGACGCCCAACTCGTGGTTTCCCATCTGGGTCCCACTCGAGGGCCTGGCCTGGCGCGTGATGTTCCCAGTCGGCCTTCTCAGTGTATGCCCAATCCATCTCCACTTCTTTCCACTGCACATTTGTTGAGAGATAGGTTCTTGCTTTGTTGGTTCATCGCCATGCCAGAGTTCCTTGTTGCTTATTCTTTATGACCTTCTCATCTAAGCTTCAGTAAGGAGCCAGCGTAGGCATTTGTTGGAAATGCTTTTCGTAACGCGCCAAGTCTCTCAGCCATACAGAAGCACTGACTTGACGTTGGTGTTGAAAATCCGGATCTTGTTCCACATGCTGAGTGCAGGAGATCTCCACACTGGTTTCAGGTTAATTCAGGAGGGCCTGTCTTGCTAACTTTCCGATCCTGGTTGGCTTTGACATCCTCGTCTGTGCCTATGCCGCCTGTAGTTGAAACAGTGCTGCCTAGATAGGTGAGTCTATTCAGATAGTTTCATTTAATTCTAACATGCTGAACTTGTTCAACAATGATGTAGTAGAATCTGAACAGGAATCTTCTATTCATAAACTCACACAGTCTAGTCTTGACCTCATCAATACTAACAGAATAATGTTTCCCGAGGTTTATTCGCTTATTAGACATGATCTCTGCTACTCTGATAATTAAAGCTTATAGACAATGAATATTTGTAAAGGAATAAAGTATTTCATGAATAATTTTGACATAAAATATGACCTATTCACATACACATGTAAAAGATTATCTGGTATAAATTTATTGAAATGGTCAAATTTCTGCTTTCTGAAATAAGACTTTTTTTTAAAACGAACAAGAGCTTTCAATTTCTTCAAGATAATACAAATTTTTAGTTACAAAGAATAAAGGTAAAGAAGGGGAGATATAAGCAAAGTTATATTTTCCTTCTTTGACGTTTTTATTAGTTTTCATAAATATTATCCAAGTTTTGTTATCCTTAGTAGATGTTTTATTTTCAAAACTTCATCTAACCAAAGATGTAGGATATAATAAAAACAAAATTATCAGGGATATTGAACAAAATTTGCATATTCGACACATTAGTATAAAGTCTAGACTACCAGTACTCTAGGAGTATCACTCATATTACTACTACTGGTACTATTACTACTACTACTACTACTACTACTACTACTACTACTACTACTACTACTACTACTACTACTACTACTACTACTACTACTGCTACTGCCACTGCTACTGCTACTATGCTTACTGTTCGTACCATTGACAGTCGTAATTGGGCATTAGAATACTGTGACTACAAAGGAAAGGGGAATCATGTAAATAATGGTTAGTGTAAGGTTTTGTTCATCTTTGCCTTATTAGCGCATTTAGAATAAAAAAACTTTATCCATTTTTCAGCTTTTCATTATGAAAGTGATTAATAGACTTGACAAATAAAGATCATAATTAACTTGTTGATATTCGAATAAATAAAATTATGCATAAACAGTCTATTCAAAGATCTCTGATGGATTTCAGCTATTTCTACTGTTCATATTTTATTTTTGCATACAAAGTTTACTAGACATGTATTCAAGCTTGTCTCATTGGTGTATGATAGATATTCGGATATCTATTCCCTAAGATGGTAGGTATAATGTTGAACATCTTATATATAACTTCTTTACTTTCTACCCAATGATAATGATATAACTTATATTGATTCAATGGAAGATGAAAATTTTCTAAGGCGTAGTAAAAGTGTACTGCTCATGAAATGAGGTTTAGTCGACTTATATACTTCGAAACAATGATAAATTCTTAAGCTGTTGGGTTCCCCTACTTTATAATATGCATGTTAGACGGATGTGATTAAAAAAAATTAAATAAATAACTGTCAATTGGAAACTTATTGCCTAATGAAACCATTTATTCCACAGGAATACTGATAATCTGAGATAAGCAGATAAAAATATTAATTCACTTATCTTTGGGTTTATGAATTTCTCATTGTTATTTAAATGCACTCAATGCTTTCAGTCATCACCCAGTATCAATGATATAAGTCTGCCAAACCATGACTATTTCAGATAGGCAAAATGATAATCAATATGATACTCCTCGTCTTTAATTCAGCTCAGTTTGGATTAGAATGAGAAGTCCTGTCTGGATAGCGAATATGAATACAATAAATAGACAGTTACGCAGTATGAATTCACATGGCAGTCGGTCAAAATCCTTGGTGAATGAAGTGGAATTAGGTCTGATCACCAGAGAGGTTTCGCAGCTGAGTCGGTATAGCGCTAGGCCAGTAACCTATGACTTAGATTTCTCTTTCACCCCCACTGTCATCCAAAAAATGTCGAAAGATAAGTTGTCTGAGTTAGGTAAGTTGAAATACAAACAGTTCCTCTATTTGACATGCCACAAAATGGATTTCTAAGGTACATAAGAGTACTTTATTCCTTAGGTAAGTGGGAAAACAACTTTTAGTAATAGGTACATATTATATCAAAATACATCGAAATTAACGATCTATTAGTGCTTCGATTATATTTAATAACCGAGCAAATTGGAAATGTTTTATGCATTAATGTCCTAAGGAGTGTCAATGGACAGAAGAAATGAATAGTTTTAACACTGATTGAGAAAAAACAAACCGAAGTTGAAATCTCAAATATGATTGAATCACTAGACATAATCCTCCCTATGTATTTATAATTCATTGTTCAAATTTAAACACAAATGAAAGTAACATCTTTGAGCTCATTGATTTTCACTCTGAAAGCTAAAGTTGTGGAGTAGATGCTTAAATCAGTGGTTACAAATATGATATCTTAATTCTTCAGAAGAATTTTAGTTGAAGATATCTACAGTTTGATCAGCAATGTTATCACAGGAATCAATTAACTTAGTGCGAAGGGGGTGATCTTTTGGCCTTCATGGATTTCATCGTCACTTGGAAATGAAGGCAGAAGTTGTAGACCCAAGTTTTCACAAAGACAGCTCATAGGGATGGACGCTACGACTACAGAAGCAATTACATAACAGAGCACAAGAGTTGTGTAAGGATACTTTTTAGAAGAGCGGAAACATTATGGTGCAAAGATGTTGGAGAAAGAGGAGACTAAATACTCGCTGAGAGTATTTCAATCCTGTGAATACTCAACAGGGTTTGTTATCAATTGACCTCACAAACAACTCGCATAAATCTACTGATCAGCTAGACCGATTCCTGTTTATAACGGTGCTTATTTTTTCCTGATCGAAAGGGAATAAGTATTCATCTCAGGTTGTCTCCACTTGCATCTATCAATTTTTATATGCTTGATAAAATAAGGATATTAAAAGGTGAGCTGTTTTTCTACACCTCTGAACATATTTCAGAAGTTTTTTGACTAAGAAGATCTCAGTCACTTACAAGTGCAATCAGTCGACATTTGATCGGTTAAAGACGTGACGTGGATATATCAATTGCCTGTGAAAATCTAATTCAGCTTCGGTATTCTGGGTGCTGAATGAACTGACTATACACGACATGGAAATAGGTATTCTTGTATCCACTATCAGAGTACTATTTCTGAAATGTACATGAGTCCTATAGACAACCACCCCTTGGCCTAGTCTTGGCTACTTTTTTATGTAGAATTGGAGAATGGTTCGCTAAATGAAATGAACACCTGACTGGAACTATATACGGATGGTACCTTTATAGCTCTCCAAATATGAGTGATAAGAATACTGTTCTGAGAAGTTTAATAGTGTTCATCAGGCAATCAAATCCACAATAGAAGAAGAGTGAAATGATGGTATTCCATTCTTCCACTTCACGTTGCAGAAGCTATGTCAATCACCCTTTACAAACCTAATCTTTGTATTCAAAAGAAATTTGTTATTAACACACTTGCATTATCATGGCCGTCATCATGACATAACTTCTAGTATTATTTTGTACCCGCTGTTCCATCTCATTCATAGGTAATTACTTATTTTCTAGATGAATAGGGATTTTAATTTAGAGGTGGTATTGATCTCGAACTGACATCAGTTAGGGAACCAGTGAAAACCTGGGAGGAATGGATACCTGTTTCATTATAGTATGTTGAGCCAAATGTGAAGATATAATTGAGAAGAAATATATTTTTTTGCTCAATCAGTTTTTTTTCTAAATGTCTAGACGGAAGTTGGATAGAAACCTAGAAACGAAAAAGTTCATTTGATCCTGTAAATTTGGTACTTGTCACTTTGGTGAAAATATTCAAGAGAAGAAATTCTATGGAGGATAAATTAAATTAAATGCAAACGAACCCTGTAGCTCTATCCTTTTTGGATAGACTAGTTTCACTTGAAAATAATTTTTTCTAATGTCATATTACATAAAGTGAGACTGATAATCATGGATTAGTCGGGAGGTAAATGTTTGAAATATTTCCTAAATGGACTATTTCTGTGTCTGAATCATTTTTATCAGTGACCACTCTATGATTCAATAGCAGAATATACTAACGTTTATTGCTGATAAAAATATTATGACCAACTATAACTAGAAGGCGTATATTAGGAATCTGTTTTACACTATTAACCTGTTTATGAAGTTCCCTAAAAGGTACTACCATGAATGAAGCATTTCTTCATCACTTTTAGTTGGCTCCAATTGTTATCAACAACTAGTAAAATAATTTATAAAACTAACTAAAATTCCTTATGAATCTCCCTTGTTGACTGGACCAAATTGATCTGCCATTAATGACATCTGGGCTGCTGTGTAGATGCCTCAATATTGCCGGTATTTTTTAAATTTAATATTAATGATGGATAGTGGCTAGCAGTGGAATCCAGTACATGCGTTTCGTCCTGTCTGGAACTCGTCAAGTAGATGTACCTAGACCCTGGCGAGTGATGCTGTTCCCACCGAGACTTGAACTCAGGATTATTCACTTCAAACTTCAGAGCGTTTTCCAGTGGACCACCGAGTCACGATAGTCAAGTTTAGCCGTATCTGGGCATGTGTTCTACATATTTAAGCTATCTCAGGCGATGAACGCCCACAAACTCATCATTCAGTTTATTTGTCTTCTCTAGTACCCTAACGAAGCGTTCAGTCTAGAATGAAAGTGATTATATCAATCACTTGCCTGTCATGTTAAATTTCAGGAAAGCGATCTCAAAAAGATCTCATTGCAAGATAAGTTCATTTTATTTAAAGGTTTGTTTTCGGTGGCACGTAGCCAAAAATGAAAAAAATCATTACAGACAATAAGCAGATCAAGGACACTCTTCAACTCTTTCAGGTACTTATTTAATCAATAAGTCAAGTAAACCACAGCTTATTTATTTCTGATATTACAGGGTGTTCTAGAAAGAAAACAAGACGAAAAATTTTTTTCAGTAGAGGGGTGAGTATTAATTATCAGTAAGGTACTACTGAAATAGATGTTTTTGATCAGAAGACTTATGGATAGGTTTCCTGACTATATGGAAGTAGTTGGAGCAGTAAGAAGCAGAAATAGAAGTGAAGCAATTAAAATACTATTCCCTTACTAGAGCAAAGCTAAGTTAGTCCTTCAGTATGCAGTAATCGAGTGATAATCTTTAAATTATAACAAGACATGTAAACGAACAATATTGCTTTAAATTATATCTCATCACGTTTCACTCTGATATACAAAAATCTCAAAATGTTTATGAGATATGAACCATTCAAAGTAATTTGTGAGTCAACGATAACAGAGATAAGGATTGCGTACTTTAGAGTAATAAGATTAGTGACACTATGAGGGATAATACAAATGTTTAGAATGGCATGACAATGTTAACACGTGTTTAGACAGAAATACAAAGTAGGTCAAAGCTTGTAAAAGGTCAATAAGATTGCATAATACTGGGGGATGAAGGTGATGGGTAAATAAAGTTTAAATGTGAATGTATTAATCACGTGAAATGGGTGACAGAAACAAAATTAAAAGGGAAGAACAGCATTTTAAAATTCATAAGTGGGATCGTTCATCAACTCTTCCCTGGCCAAGGCAGGGATGAAAATCCTACAAATTTCTTTGGAATACAGAACTTTGGATTGTTCATTAGAATTCCTGTAGCCTTAGCTATAAATAAAAGGTAGCTTAGAACTCAATCGGGAGGGTCCGAAAGGGATATGGTAAATTACTTTAAATACTCTTTTACCACAATCAACTTGATGAAATAAAAAATAGATCTTATTGATGTAACTTTTCCCTTTCCAACCTATGAAGGTAGGTGTTCGATAATACGTTCGCTAGATTCCCTAGTCATACAGTCGACATAATTGTCTCCACAGGAGCAATTAAATTGATAAATACATCTGGAAATGAGGAAACTCCGCAACTTATCTTTCGTTTGACACAAAACTCTGTGGAATAGAATTTAACTAGGTATCTGTCTTTCTGAACATTTGAATTATCCCCTATAATACTACCTTTTTTATTATTCTAAACTATACATTCCACACCTTGTTATCGTTGACTAACAAATTACCCTGACTGATTCATTTTTTGAATACATGTTAAAGGTTATGTATATTAGAGTGAAGCGTGATGAGATCTAACTGAAAACATATGTTCATGTTATATGTCTTGTTATAATTTTCTTAGTAGGAATTTTCAATATTTTAAAATTCTTAAATTATTACGGATTCTGAGAAGTGAAGTAAATGTGACAGACCAAGATTACCGGTTTGTATTTGCTACTTGTATAGCGATTTCGTGTGTAGAAACTCTATTTTTTTGTTTACAGTAAACTTAGTTATGATGTATGATCACTGAAAAGTTTTAGCAGTGTACAATTACTGGGAAAAACTATTTTTAGCACGACATAACTTGTCATTTCGACGCTTAGATATTACTTTATTATTCTGAAGTTTAATTCATATGTATAATTCATTCGATGATGGAAATATGCATGTGCTTCAACATAAAATATCTGAGAAAGATCCTGCTCATAGCAAGCAGTCAAAATGGTGTTATCTCTTGTGTCCAACAGCAAACATTCAGGTACCCATTGGGTTAATAACCTTTAGATGCCTATCATTTTTATTTATTCACTATAGAAACTTGATGCAACATGAGCTCCAAGAGATTTTTCATTCAGAATAAAACAACACGGTATTAAGTCAGAAAAAATGGAAAAGAGTACAGAAGTGGATTACTGGGGAAGAAGTTTCAATGATACATCCCAAGAAGCATTCACTAATTTCAGTTTTCTTTCCAGTAATGGAAGTAAGCTGTGACATGATCACCGCTGGTTTGTGTTCTGTCATATCTGCTATCATCTCAAGTCATTGATTGGGCGATCTCTGGGGCTTTATACAGGTAGTCATGAGGCAGGAACAGGTGCCAACGCAACGTAAATATTTTTTACCTCATGGTGTTAAGTCATACGTTGGGCATCTGTCAGCTTTTCCAGTCAGACCTAGGCCAAGGAAGCCGTATGGGAACCTGTGGGATGACATTTACATCGCATGCCCAAATCACATAGGGTGTAGTTTCAAGGTGATCACTCTCAGTAAATAACGATCTCCATCCCAACAGAACACACGGTACGTCATCACACAATTGTCTTAATCGTGATTATCCTGGATGCAGACAATCTTAAGGTGACAACGGGGATTGAAGAGGCATTCTCAACTCTGTCAGGTAAAGTGTAACAAGTGTAGAGCAGAAATGAACACACTGATTCATTCACTTGTGTCATGATTAGGTATTCCAAACAGGTTTATTTCTAAGGATTACTAGTAAGTCATTTGAAAAGCGTTCAGTGGTAAAATCATGGGCTGCGAAAATCAGAGATCTTATCACTTATCAATGATAAAAACAGTCATTTCTCAAACTCATTATTTTATAAATGAGGGTTAACCGGAGCGGAAATATGGATCTAGTTTATGTAGATTATGAAACTTCGACATCCTTGTTATGGCAGTATGACTAGAGCTTCATAACATATTTTAACATTGTTATCAGTAACAATAAGATCAAGCGACTGAATTGAAGGTAGCATGAAAATCGGATCCTTGAAGAGATCCAAAGAAGAGACTTTCGAGTTGCCAACATGGTACTCTGGAGCAGCGTATATTTTCATTTCACCTTCATTCATCACGTAGTGTCAATACAAATCTACCAAACTATGGATATCTCAGATGGTCAAATTGAATATATATATATATATATATATATATATATATATATATATATATATATATATATATATATATATATATAATGATGGCTGAATAATTGGTACATACCTTCAAGTTTGTTTTGTCTCGTTTTGTATATACTGCTTCAGTTAGTCGAAGTGAAACTTGTCACTTACATTCATCAACAATTTTTTCTCTAAACTTTTGATTTTAAGTGAAATATGTGTTTTTCCCGTCACCTACTATGTGTACCATCAGCACCATGAAAATTTCGGTCTATTTTACTAACAGATATCCTCTAATCCCTATTGTATCCTACAGATATCTTATACACACACACACACACACACTTTATTCCACATTATTCTTTCAACATTTGATAAAGGAAGCCGTCTGGTGTTTTAATTTTCGAAAGCAGAAACCATCAAGAGAACAGTACTGGGCATAGTTGTTACCATAGACTTGAATGCATGATTTATTATTCTTATCAAGACTATGCTAGTGGTGATTTAGATGACTTTTCTCCTTGTTCGGTAACAAAAGGTATTCAATAATTTCTTCACTTTCTATTGGGCTATATACATAAGAAGAGAAATTATCATGATCAGTTGAGATTATTTTAATACTGCTTTACAGATTTTTGCTTGCATGGACGCATCCACCTACCTACCCACATAGAACATTGTAGACTATTTAATGAATAGGGCACATGAATATTCATCAATCTACTTCAGAAAATCGTCAACAAATCTTATACATATGTTATAGGCAGGGAAAATGCTTCAACAGGTTTTCTAAAATTTATTTCTTTTATCTTTGCCAATATTTTATGCTAAGGCATTTTGTCGTTGTGGTCAGTCGTCATGATGGTCTAGTTTAACTTTTGTTGTCAAACTTACTGTTCTCTTCCTGCCTATATTGTCTGAATAGTGAATAGATTTATATATATTCATATACTAGATAGGGACTAATGATGATATCACATTCCTACCAAGTGATAATAATAATAATAATAATAATAATAATAATAATAATAATAATCAGATTTATTACTTAGTAGATCTTTGTCCAAGTAATGCAGTGATGAAGGAAGCAAATTAAACGATTAATTAATTTTAGGAATAGACGAAAAATGTGTTGATCGCGTGCAAAACTACTTACTTCAGATCTCATATAAATTAAGTGAGTGTTACTAGGGTGATAGAGAAAGCAAGATGAAAGTTAGTGAAATTTATGTATATGTATAAATCTAATATCAACTAAAGAAGAAAATTTGTCAAAAGTTGATCATAAATTGATTTATGCATGGATCATTTTGTATTTTTGACTATAAAAGTTAAAATGATGTTAATGGTGAAAAGTTGTATTCATTCTGTTGTCATAGTGATAAGCAAATAAATCACTACCATTATTGATAAATACACAAATTATGTAGTTGTTCTGTGAAATGGAATTGATACAAAATTGCTGCTTTGTTCGTCTATTAGAGATTATACACTATTTAATTAAGACTATCACTGTTTTGTTGTACTTTGTGAAGAGATCTTATCATAAAATATTGTCTATTCAGTGATGATTTTGAAGCTACAGCTTACATTTTTCTAGTGATGATAGGGTCGAGTGCAAATACAGTCCTGTCTATTAGTTTGAAATTTATATGCTTCTTCTCTGTAGTCAGCTGTATGTTGTTAAGCTTACTGAGATATTTTACAGTTCTGGATGAAAAGAATTACAGTGAGCCTATGAAAAGAAACAGTAGAACCTGACGAATCAATCTTTTAATGACATTTAAAATTTACTGAACAATATTTGCAAAAGCCACCTTGAATCAATAACAGTTTTATAATCTACATTGTAATTACTTCTTTACCAATTCTTTTCAATGACAAGTGAATTTGTGACTGATAATCTTTATAGTACATTACGCGTTGTAATGACTGAAAATCATTCATTCAGGAGTTTTTCCTTTTTTTACAACTATTCATGAAGAGCAAAATTAAAACATTTCTTATCAAGCTTACAACTGACGAAGTTTGTGAACCTGATGTTTTTATTCTGATTATATGTCGAAACCTAACCACCTAAATTTCATCGTCATGACTAACCAAATCATTTATAATATCATTTCACTTAAGGGGAGAAACACTCTTCTGGTACTTGTCTTTAGCAGACCTTCTAAATTACACCTGTCGATGTTACTGAGGATGCAAAGTTGCCACATAATCTCTTTTTAATGCAGCAACTGTTAATATTACTTAACTTTAGCAATAAAGGCAAAATTTATATGTAATACTTCTGGCTACCTTCATGAAGAAATGTGTAACTATCCCTCCTCTAATCAACAAGTGAAGATAACTCAACTATCATCCATGAACTGAAGATGATATTACATGAGTATATGGACAAGTTTCAATTGGATTGATTGGTTCCAGAGTAGTTTTTATGATGAAGTGACGTCAGTTGAGAAATTGATGAATACCTAAGAGCTCTGGATAGATGTTTTCTCCCAGGACAACATTTCTCAACAGTACTTATAACCCCATGTGGGATTGAGCATCAACCCATTAGATTTTTGACTAGCATGATAGATAAAGTATAATAATGAGGACTAACGGATTCCACTGTCATTAATGTATGACATCCTGAACATTAGTAGATGGCTTCACGGGATCTCAGATAACTTTAGCTCGTGGTATAAAATATCACAGCCTTTAATTCCTAGCATGAAATATAATCGAAATAATGAACTAAAAACAAATTTCTCCATAAATCCTTACCAAAAACATTAAAGAGGAAGCAGTGCTTTAATTGAAGATATGTACTTTAATCAAAAAGTACGACATATTTGAACAGTATGGTTTTAAATATTCACTCTAGAGACAAATATGTTAAGTACTATATTGAAACGAAAAGTAAAATCATTAAGAATAAACGTTACTTTAAGCATAAAATATAAATAGTATTTTTTTAAACGTATGAAAAGGAGTAGAGAACTATATTTTAAATTGTGAAGTATAAATTTGAGGGACCAGACATCCCCAACAGTTCATGATTTAGCGAATAGATTGCTTACGTAGAAAATAAATGTATGAAGTGATTTTTGTAAGGTTTTAAATGAAGATATACGTTTTCGAAGTAGTATTCATCATGGACTGACATCATTTGGGGAATCACTGAAAATTTGGGAGAACTGGAGTCTCATACTAGGACGAAACAGCTGTCCAGTGCTCCCAGATTTTCAATGATTTCCCAACTGATGTCAGTCCATGATGAATACTACTTCTAAATTAAAAAATCCTCATTCATCTCAAATAAACGTTTTCATCTGAAATAATATTGGTCAGAATATCAATAGGCAGTGTTACAATGAATAAAAAGTGAACTTTGTAATATCTCGTAACTGTTACTCAGTTCACAGAGCTTGTGTTAAATATAAGCGGTTTACTTATGCAGTAAACAAGTAACTAATCTGAAAATCGTTTTTCTTAACAAGGACCAATAATCGTTAACAAAAATTGTTGAATATTTGAATACATTACAAATTGACTAGATCAAAAAGTTTCTATCTTCTTTCTGTCTATCAACAGAATTACATCAGGAATTCACGCATGGAGTTGGCTCTAAATGAAAACAAGTGGAATTATCCTGAATTCCAAAAATATGTTCAGCATTTCTTACTACCTTGCAGTTCACTCTGTGATTTTGTTTCCTCAATATTGTCTATGAATGAATTATGTTTCTTACCGGAAACCGACAACAGAGTTGACTCATTCATTATCAAGTCAAGATTGTTCGCATACTTTCTAGGCCTGTTGTCAATTCATACAACTAAGCGAATGGATTCAGTTTATATAGAAGCGATTAATAACGCCTTTTCACAGTCATACAGACATCCTTATAATCACGGTCATATTTTTAAAGACTATGGGTATAAACCTGAATAGTCTGTCTAGCTGTGCACTCAAATAATAAATAATAGTGACAAAACTCTGAGGAAAACCTTTTTAAAAATTTCCAGCTACCACATCAATAATTTACCTAGATGCATTTTTCAGATAACCTATTGTTAACTAGTAATACTAAAGCTGAGATTAGAATGTCACTTACAGATACTTAGAATCCACAGTAGAAGATGGAACATATCTACTGAACAATGTGGATTGTCCTAAGTTTGCTAAGTGTTCTCTTATAGAGTTGGGAATGAATTTCCGTTCTTCCCTTGTCATCCCAGCTGGATAGTGTCCATGAGCGCATAATACGGCCTACGCACTCAGCTTCACAGGAGCAAGTAAACTGATATACACGCACTGATGTGGCCCAATGCTTCAGTTTATCCTTTGCCTAGTGATGAATGAGTTTCTGACAGAAGAATGTGATTCTAAGATTGAGGGCAAAAAATGTTCTATTTATGGATCGTTATAGTCCCTTTCGAAGTGTATCTGCCACAATGTCCGACTTGAATTCAAGGTTCAACAGTAAAATCTTTTTCGGAGCAGTATGGCTGGGTTCTGTAACATCTAATCTATAAATTCCAATGGGTACTCATCATGGATGCTATCCTACGCGCATATTCTTTATATTCTTGAGGACAGTGAGTCGACTAGACTCTTCTTTCGAATCTTAAAGGTACACAGCTTCGAAAATTAATAAACTGCCTGCTTCAAATAGACTTTCTGAATGTTTTAAAAACTTTACTTAGTTTATGATTATGCCGTATTTTAAGCAAGTTGTTAGTGCCCCAATGTATTTCTTCATATGCTACCATTAGAGTATTTCAAGAGATAAGATTACGCACATTTCTCTGAAAACTTTCGTACACACAGTCTGGTCTCAGTTACATGATATCACAATCACAGATTGTTCAATAAAAACTAGCACGAAAGGGTAGCCTTCAAAATAACTGCCCTATGTTCTACTTAAGCGTAAATATATTTTCAGTTTTAGAAGTGACCAGACATAGTAGTTGACAGTGATATTCTATGAAGTTGATTGCAATAAATCACAACAAGTTTTATCCTGTTTTCCTGCCTTATGGATCAGTCTGTAAATAGTCAGGACACCAATATGGTTATGTTACCTTCTACCCCCTCCCCCAGTCGCCTTTCTTAACTTGTCTAGTCTCAAATTAATTGGAAATATATGCAGACTTATCATTATTTTGATTTCGTCTCTTAACTTGCTTTTCAAATAATTTATACCTTTCACAGTATTCTATCTTTTCATCTTCCTATAATTCGCAAGCGTATGCAGTGAGACGCAACCATTTGTATGGATGCGTTTTAAAAACACGTATGTTGCCTGCAGAAATACACCAATACATATAATCCCTCAGATTTCTTCCAGTTAGTTTACTTGATGTATAACTCATAAGAAAATTTTCAAGTTGATATTGTACTTTCACCTAAACCTTAAAAGCTTTTTACATAGAAAACTGAAAGTTTAGATTAGATGACGCGTAAAAGATATCTTAACTACTAATAAACATGGCGTTGCACTGAAGAGTTTCATATACGGAGAGTCAACATAGGGAGGACAGTTGGTGAACTTCCCTGATTGGGTCCCATTAACCAGAAGACGGAGTCTTATTTCCTCTTTGTCTTCACTATACTACAAAATTTATTCCGTAGACTGCAAGGATGAGAAAATAACCATTTTGAAAACTGGATACCAATTACGCTTTATTTAAACAAATATGAAGCATAAGAACACTTTCAGAATCACCAGTAGTTTCGTAGAAGATATAGTTCTTGGATTTAGAATTCAAGGGGGAAGTCGCTGACGATATTCTGAAAGATGGATTAGTAAGATTTTTCATGGTGGACGCTTAAATGAAAACCTTCACATTCCACCCCTTGATGGCCTCTCAGTTTCTCGTTAAGTGGAAAAGACGGTAATATAACAGTTGTATTGCAACTTCAAAAATGTCTACAAAATACAATGGTTTATATATATTTTCAATAGCCTTGGCTATCTCCAGGCCTTTCTAGATTTGAATGTCTTGTTGATTTTCTTCCCTTCAACCAATCTGAGATTTACAAGTTAGTTCATATGCCTTCTGTCGAAACTTTGGTGCAACATGAATGGTTGAGAAAGTCTTCAAGAGTTTACTGCTTCTTCTGAAGACTTTAGTAATCTTATTTCATACTACAACAAAACTTTAGATTGTTATATCATAGCTGCCCTCTGATATACCCAACCGGGAAGGATAAGTTGACAAGACTGATCAGTTCAAAGTGCGTTCATCAATGTACCTGCTTCTGTGGAGCTAGATAAGTAGGTCTTCCTTCTAGGCTTTCCTTTCACTACATTAGAAAACACTTCCTAGTACCCTTTAGTGAGAAGCAGTAGAAATCAACCCACTCATATCCCTTGCACCATGTGATCGATACATTTAGCTTCGAATACATCGCTCAATATTGTGCACGAAATCCATCCAAGCCTTATCAACAGTACTCAGCCAACCAGCTAAAGTAAAACAACGGTATAATGCACCTAAGTTTGCAGTAGTTCTCCAACTGATGTCATTCAGGGATGAATATAACCTTGAAACCACCAAATCTCCACAATCAGTGTTATTTATTAGCAGTCCTTTTAAGACAGACATCCTGTGATTCATCCTCACCAGAAAGCAACATGTGTAGTATTCAGAATACTTTCTCTCACTTATCCAACAGACTATCACTTATTTGCTATAACATTTTGATTATGGTGGGGCATCAGGCTGAAAATCCGGTGGCCGCTGGTTCCAATCCCGCCACAGTACAAATTTTCATTTCACCTTCAATCATCACCCAGTTTAACATTTTGAAACATAACTACTCATTTCGTGTGCACTCTTTGGTTCATGAATTTGGTATTTCCACGTAGAAAATGCAAAAAAGGCTTTATTCCAACCCCGAACCAGTTCATAATGAAGGAATGAATTATACTGTCATGTCCGTTCCCTTCGTAGAGTAACTTCATTGATATATTCTGAATACGAATAAAAGGCATAACTTTGAAATAGCTGGCGTATAAAGGTGAATTAATTTAGGCTTACCTTTTTTGGGTGATGTAGATTGTTATGGGTGAAACTAAGATATTTCATGAATACGTCTGACATTTAATGTCTAAGCCCTCTAACACTGTGAATAAATAAATAATTGAGTCAGCCTAACGACGGTGATGTGAGAAGTTTATACGATAACCACAAAGTATCAATATTGTTCTTCTAAGTAAGTAACCCTGAACTTCAGAGTTTGAAAACAACTAATGTCCAAAACTTTAATGTTTTAGACAGCAGATGCTGGATGTGATGTGTAAGAAGAGAACATCAACAGTGGGCTTCATGCACACCCAACAGATGAATATTGAAATAAGATAAGCACAGAATAAATGAATTAGAAATGGTTTGGGAAAGATGAAAAGGTTAAAAGTCACTAGTTACTAAGGGAATAATAAATTGGAAACTGTCTCCTTTTGAACGCAGACTTCCAGTTGGACTAATCAGGTAGCGATGATTTCGGTAATTCGAAGTAGGTACGAGGTCTTTTGTCTGTTGTCTACTACAAAGGATTGCATTCCCTGTCACTTGAGTGACGAGTTATCACAATAACATGTATAACAACAGTCCAAATTAGACAACTCTTGTTAACTCTAACAGTAGTTATCAATTCATATATGGATGACGAAGCAAGTAGGTGGAAGAACAGAGAGGTGGTTGTTTACTATGATTGCCAAGCATATGCCAGAGTCTATGTTTCAGCATTCCATTCTCGTTCAACAGTGCAGTGGCTCGTCACTTATGTGATTAAAGACATCAAGTAGACGTGATGAAATCCTTCATCGTAGTTAACAGACAAAAAACTTCGAGCTTACTTCGAATTGCCAAAGCCGCCACTATTCGACGACTTCAAACGAAACTGTGTGGTCAAAAGGAGACAGTTACCAATTTATTATTGTCCTGACAATTAGTAACTTCGCCTCCCCGTCATAATTCCTAAAGCAGGATAGTAAGTCCAACTTGAATCTCACTGCTTGCTACTTCCAAACTGTATCATCATCTGATATTTGGGTGATTATTCTGGTAGAGAAATTTTGTTAACTGTCTTTCATCATACCATTTAGGTATACGTTACTCCTAACAGTGACAGTTTTTGTTACCAAGGCAATTGTCTTTAAAGAAAGAAGACTTCAAACCAATGAGGATGTAAGCAGTTGTGCTATAAAACTACCAATCGAGCATGAAAAAATCGTTTTAAATCTCAAGTTGGTATTCATCATTGATCGATGTCAGTTGGAGAACCATTGAGAATTTAGGAGAACTAGAAATCTGTCTCGTCTTAGTGTAAGACTTATCAGCAATGCATATCCATGACCTCACCAAGGATGAAACCCAAAACCTTCAAGTTTCGTGATGAGGACTTGAAATCAATAGGTCTGCACAAACTTCCAAACTGAAACCCTTTAAATTTTATATCAAGTATGTTCATCTAATCAATAACTGTTTATTGACTGGTAGTAGAATTTCGACAGCCAGCTAGTTTTTTTACTTAAAACAATCATTCTGTAGAATTAAAATTCACCCAAGTTATTTTGAATAATTACTGTTAGCATATTAAGCTGTTAAACTGTACATAAACAAAATAGTATGATGCCGGTCATTCCCTAGGATGCTCTTTACATTTGGAAGGCTCTCTACTTAGACATATTATATTGTATTTGGGATGCAACTGAATCGATTCAACCTGATAAAGCATTCGCAATTAGTCAGTAAACTAAGTCATAGTTTTCAACAAATAAAACCAAAAGACAAGTTAGCCACATGGAAAACTAGTATCTACCTTACAATATTATAGATTTCATAGTTAACTGTGTTCGTTCACAACAAGTTTCACTGTATCAATAACTGAGATAGATACTTTTTTCTTGTGTGCATCAATTACTTACGAGTAGCACAATCTAGCGAAATAAACAGTCTTAAACGTGAAGAATAAAGTGGGGGGGGGGGAGAAGAAAAGAAAGAAACAACATAGATGTACCAAAAAAGAAAAGGTTCTTTGAGATACAGGAAAGGCTTGTGTGCGAGAATGTGTCCTTAACAGTCATTAAACTATCATTTATCACCTTAATAAAAGCATTATGGCAACAAATATAGACTCATATTAAAATCAGTGTTTTCTTCTCTAAAGATAAAACAGTCCTGAATCTCAGTTATAATAAATTTTTATTTATCTAATTGTTAGCTGTATATTGTTCATTGTGTTTGTAAGTCTATGCGTGCGTAACACGAATTCCCCCCCACCCACTCCCCTCCGCCATAGTAATCAGTAATAGAAGCTGACTTAGATTGCGTGATTGAAATAGTTTATTGCATCAACAATCTGTTATCTATCGTAATCTTTAATTTATTTAATTTACCGCTTTCGTTTATTTATAAATATTTAGTGAAACGTTTGTTTGTAGAACTAACAGTTTCTATCTTCTAGCCTTTTGGAATACACTTTCAGAGGAATATGTGAATTTTGATCATAAGAGCAGAAACTACTTAAATATTGGTTTCAATAATTACATTATAAGAAGAATGAATCATTCTTATCATTTTTCTACATCAGCACTTAGTGAGTTTCTACAAAGATTTATAAAACTCCCATATCTCTTCATTGAATGCACTAGATCATGTTGAAACGATCACCTGAGTTTAGTTCCTTGATAAATCCACTATCTTTATGGAAGAAGAGATTTAAACAAAAGTTATATATCTTCGTTTCTAACTAGTATATGATGTTGCTTGTGCTATCTTATCGTCGACTGGACAGAATCAATCGGTGTCTATTGGAAAGTAGGTACATCCGATTGACGAATCTCAAACAGAACCAAACGCGCGTTCTGCATTCTCCTGCTAGCCACTATTCATCATTAATATCTGACTAGCAGAGTTACATTAAGATGATCACTTTTAGTAATTCGCAGAAGTTCTTACTTTAGTGTCAGGTGTTAGCATCTGGTGAGATACATTTTTGAATATCCTTTTTAATGAGTAAATTTAAGGAGAATGTTTTCATAAACGTACTGAAGCCAAATGTTTGGCTATGATATATTCATAAATACACGAATTGCACCGCATACTTATAGATAAATTGAGTGTCTGATCCTCTGACATCAAGTTTAGCTTAGAAGAAGAAGAAGAAGAAGTGAACGAAGACAAAGTACCCTTTCTTTATTTCTCAGCTGGATAGGAAGAAAATGGATGTTTGAAAATGAGAATTTTCAAGGAAGCTACACAGCTTAGCAAATATTTCGATTTTAAAGTAAAATGTCTCGTCAGTATAAAGTTTTTCGTCACATCCCGCCTTTTATGAAAGAGAGTACACACTGATAACGGACGAAAAGAAAGAAGTTAAGGAACCAAAGGATGTAGCCAAAAAATTTTAAATCGATAAGTAACCCAGGAAAGTTTGTTCAAGAGATCGAAAACAACATTCAAAAACCTTGAAAAGTACTATCATATCATATGCCACGGCAAAAATCTTCTCATACAATTCGGATGAGGCTAGAAGGGTGCTCAGCAAATAAAACACAAGACTTCCGATACAATTCTTTCTATTCATGTTTATGAAAGAAGCAGGAGAAACAATAGTGGCAGAACTTGTTGGAATTTGTTTTGTAGTTTCTCCTGAGCTACTTTAAAAACTATGAAACATTTTTATGGTAAAAACAAAATATAAAGTCTCATAAATTTAACAAGTATGTGTTGGATGAGATGGAAGATAACATGAATGTAGGCTGATCGGAGGAGATGGGCTGTGATGTTGATAAGACTAATTAAACGTTAGGCATTAATAAGATGATAGAATGAATATTTTAGAAGGGGGTGCTGGAAACTGGAAGCAGTTTGTGGTTAGTAGCATTATCAGGTTAATTCAGAAAAATACTAACATAATCGATCAACTGAATGATCAGTTAGCAAATGATTTTACAAGTTTCATGGTCCACGTTGACGTTTCTCACACTTGAGTAGTTTTTCAGCCACCCAAATATGGTGTCAACAAAGTTTCCGCTGAAAATCACTCAGTCATGTTCTCAAGATATTATCTGTGGCACAAAAGTGTCATGAACTAGCGAGGTATACTAGTACACACTATTCATATACTCTTCCTTGAAGAAGTGAAATAGCCATCTAGTGTTTAAATTACTCTGATCTGGCTGGTGAAAGTTATGTATCAACTTTAGTGGTTTCTAATTACTCAAGATTTTCAGTAGCAGTTTAATCTTTATGGCAGGCGTAACAAAAGATTAGAAGACTTTCACTGGATTCAATAATAAGATGGGCACAACTCAGAGAATAAGTGTTCTGAGCTTTTGAAATAGACAGAAAGGGAAAATGAAGAAAACAGGGAAAGCGATATGAAATTAGGAAATTTTTTTAAATCATGAATTCTGAAGACTGAGGTTATCGAGACAAAACAATGTTGACAATTGTATATTGTCGAATGGAAACACCAGATTTTTAGTCTTTCAATAAATAATTCTTCAGTAAGTTGTAAAAGGATCAGTTTCATTTGTTTGTTGATCACTGTGAACAATTATGACGCCAATATTGAGTAAATACCGAATGGTTGTCTCCAACCTCTGGTGAAACTTCACTTTCTTCTCTAGAATACTCATTCTATCATTTTATAAGGTATAAATTTATAAAATGTACATATATATATGTGATAAGCTCTTTAGTTCACAGATGTGTTACTGTGTGGATTTCAAATGAGTTCCCGTTACCGTCTCCGATAAAACTGGGAAAACTATTATACAATATCTTAACAGATCTAATTTTTCATTGTTTTACTCGACTTTCTCCAGTTCAGTGATGGGTATTCATTATGACTTCATGTAACTACTTAATACTAACGTAATTACATAGCCTAATTTTATCAGCTCAGTTGGTTGGTCACCGGGATGATAAGCTGGGGGTCACCAGTTCACATCCTACTGAGACTCAGGTTTTAGTTCACCCTCAATCACAAACCAGTATAGACTAGATCATCCTAATAACCCTAAATTCCCGATGAACAAGGAAGAACATTAAACAATGTTTAATTAATATTGGAATAGAAATGAAGTCCGTTTAACCATTGTCACTTAAAAGCGTTACCATTAGTTAACAGACATCATTCTTAAGCAGTTCTTTAAACGTCATAATCACTTTTTTTATTGTTATATGTTTTTAAGAAGGCTACATCGTTTGACCACAAACACCAATTTGTCAACATGAGTCTACTGATAACGAGTGTGGCATAGAAGATAATGTTGCGGCGTAACTTATCTCTCTAGGGAAATCCACGGCCCTCAGCTGAAAAGATTTCATTTCAGATCATGTTACCTTTGAATAACTATTCGAAGTGTAGTTATTCTCAGGTTTATTAAACTGTAAGTTATTTTGCTTAATTTTATATGTTCCGATCGATAGTTTCGTCTGGTTCCTTAAACGAAAGACAGTGCTGAAGAACATATTCATTCCCTATGCTGCTTCCTCCTGATATTGGTGATTTACTTCAAATTAAAAAACTGTTACCTGGATCACTATGATATGATGCTTATCATAAAGTTTGAATAATGACAGTATCCATCGTATAAGGTGCATTTGAATCGTATAATCCCGGTGTTGCATATTAAAACATATGACAAAATAAGCAAAAATTTTGTATTCTTCCTCAACATTTTGATATTGGTGGGAGGATCCTTTTCAAGACTACCATTTTAGTCTTATAACTTCAAGCTATGGGAAATAACAGGACTTAATTGTTGGTAAACTTTAGAAATGCATCACTGGATTCCTTTTGTCATTTGGTGTGTTAGAAGATATGTTCTGTTTGTTATTAATTCGGTATTGGAGGTATGAATAGGAGAATAGCTTTTTTTAAAATGAAAATTACCAGCTTAAACATAATTTCGTACACCCACATTATTAAAAACCAATGGATTCAAGAATTATCAGACAGTTGATCGTAAATTAACGGGAAATCGTCAATTATGCTTACGTTTACACTTTTACAATCAGATAGCTAAAATTTAGTAGTCAACATTCATGACTTTTGACTATTATACGAATTAGCACAGTCAGAATTCATACTTGTCGATGAGAATTTTTCATTACTCCCAAAAAATTAACCTTGTACTAACTAACTAATTATTGTATACTCTGGTCGCTACTAGAAAAAGGTCTCATAAGGTATCTGGAAAATAAGTCAACCGTTATGGTTCTATACATCCTGAAGGTAAACATGTGAAGGTCAATGAATTGACCTAGGTGTAAACAGTCTCACAGTTATTTATTACCAATGATAAATTACACTAGTCGATTGATCTTGATGACTAGGGGAGGGATCCAGGATGAGCGTTCCCTCCTATTTGGGACTCGTCAGCTGGATGTACCTGCATCCCAGTGAGTGATGTTGTTTCCACTGAAGCTGCAACCCAATGCTCTTCACTTCAAACGCCTGAGCATTATCCGCTAAGCCACTGAGGCATGATAGCCACCTCTTGTGCGACCGGTATCAATACTACATACATTGGTCTATATTGGTCAAATAATATGAATCACTGCAGGAGTACTTGCTTAATCCTTTTATTTTGTGGAAGGTTATCCGTGGTAATAACAAACAAGCAGTCAATATAACTTGAGTGAATGTTGAGAGGGTATTGTTTCAGTTCTAACTGGTAAAAACTTCTTTTAGAAGACATTGATAAGAAGAAATATTTATTTCGAAATCAAAAGTAGAATTCATATCACAAAATATTCCCGTTTAGTCTTAAAATAAAAACAAACAGGCAGTTATAGCGAAAATGGTTACATTTCTAATGGCTCATTTTCAACGCTGTATGTTCATAAATGCATAATTCAAGGGTTAAAAAGTTCTATAGGAATTTGAAATGAAAGACCAAAGTCAATCAAGTGATGAAGGTAAGTTTAACAAGCGAATATGGGGACGGATAAAATTCTGATATTTGCAATAGATGATGAGTTATTCCTGTTACATGTGTCAGGTGTTGATTTAATGAATGAAGACTCTATGATCAATCCTACCCTCCACCTAGTTGCATTGGATTTTAGAATTATCACCCAATCCCATCCTATAGTGTAATTATGGGTCAATGTACGCAGGGCGATAACCGAGTTTTTCTCTCTTATTAGGATCTGCCATTATATATTTCCCTAAATTTTTGTGCTCGGCTATTCTGACTGATCCCAGTCAGCTGTTATGACCTGCTTACTTGACTTCACAATCAGTACATGGTATTTGATAGATTAGGATATTTCGCTTAATCGTCTCTACTGGATCTTTTAGCCTACAAAGTTTCTGTTTGAGCGAGTTAGTGGGTTTAAATGCAACCCTAATCCCAGCTTTGTTAAAAATTCCACCTGAAATTTCGTATTTACCTTCTCTATTCGACAACACTATAGACTATTTGAATTCCCTCTTAAGTATGGTACAACCACCACTTGTTAAGATGTGGTGTCTCTTTGATGTGTTTCAGTTCCTTATTTAGGTCTCTTGACTTGCTAATCAAATGCAAGCCCAATTACCTAGACATTTTACCAAGCCTACCTTGACAGATATGGGGTGAGATGATGTGAAATCCAAGTAACTATTCAAATATTTTGGTTTCCTATAAAAACTGTTATCTAAGCTCCCATCTTCTCTTCTCTTGATTTTACAGTTCAACCTAGGTAATTCTCCTTCATTTTCCAATTTATAAGTGAATCAGATCGCATCTGCCGTCGAGTTAATATGTCGGAAAAAACTGGGTATGTTTTGATTTCAGCTCAGTTACAGTCTGTCATCTAGACATCACCACCATACTCTCCAGGTGGACTGCAGTGTTTCTGATGCCCTATGTTGCCAACTATTCAAAAGTATGTCTGCTACGAATAAATGTATGAACAGTTGGACTATTTAAAGGAAGTTTGAAAGTGGTATAATTACTTTGATATGAATATGTGCGATAATTTCCGCTGGAAACGTCATCTGTGTATACCATATTTACCATATCAAATAAACAATCCAATATGGAATTACGCTCTACCATAGTGCCCAAGTTTTACTCTTACAGTAACTACAAGATGATATGAGAAAATTACAATACAAAAATATTTTAAGATCAAGGTAATGAAAGAGATGAACATATTTCTTTCGAATGCATAGTTTTGGGGGGAATTTGTAAGTTGCAGATACTTTGGCTACACACAAATGTCTTATTGTCATACTTTTGGAACGATTTAGTGGGAATGTGTAAAAGTTCTATAATTAAGTTTAGGGAGGAGCTAAATTAACTGAATTCACTAAATGCTTGACGTTAGAACTGGAGATAGCTTTGCTTTCAACTTCCTATAGCCAGGCTGTATAAAGTTCATTCGCGCACTTTGCAATTGACAGTATGGTACTCTGTTCTAGAGAACCAAGTGAACTAATAGATGTGCAGTTAAGAGGCTAAGTAGGTTGATAATTTAAAGATTTTTGCAGCCAAGTTTATCTTTTGCTGTAACTTTGACAGACGCTTATTTATAATATCCATGGTGGTGAATTTGAGGTTCGGAAGGGTTTTCCTCAGTGCAAGGTAGAACCGTTCTGTAACCCTCTTTTCTTTCATATTACAACCAATGGACCAGGATGGATAACGACTCTGTAACACAGTTTCCTGAAGACCTTTTTACTTCGTTCTTCTTTGTTTCATCGCAACATATAGTTCTGGTTCTTGAGGCGAAGCAGTATATAAGATTTCTTAGTACAAGTACGATGCATTTATGTAAGAAGCAAAGACAGATTTACTCAATATATGTAGTGGTTTGTGATGACACATCAGGAATTCATCTCAGAACATCTTTAACAGTTGTCAAAAGGGGTGACAGCTTCAGAAAGGATTTCTCAAAGACGTTTTCTGAATATACACTGATTGGTTACTTGAGACCAACCAATCTCACATAGTCTAACTCTCAGTGTTAACCTTATTCTACCAACCATTTTGCTATGTGGTCACTAAGCTAGGAGGATCACCATCACGGTGCACTTTGATGGAAGTTATTTAGTCAGAGGCAATCGACACGAAGCCCTGGACCTACGTTTCGTCAGCAAGGCGTATCTGCAACCCTGAGGAAACTGATGTCCCCTGTGATATTCGAACCCACACCACCCTGTGCTGGAGTCAGAAACGTTACCACTGAGCTATTCGGGTCGTAACTTACCTCTTGTATCTTAGTGGCTACATAGCAAAATGATCGATAGAATTCAGTCAACACTCAAGAATATACAACATGAGATTAGTTTCACTCCATTGAACAAGTGGTGTATTTAATCCAGTCTTACAGGAGGTTGGTCACTACCCGAATACCACAGTGGTAACGCCCCTAACTGCAACACTGGACGACTCGTATTCGAATCTTCCAGATGACACTAATTCCCTAGGAGTTGCAGATACGCTTTGTTGACGAGTGCCAACTAGCACAAAACCTAGGTCAAAGGCTGCCAGCCAATCGCCTTCAACCAAGTAACATTCAGCTTTTTTACTTACATCTGATTTAAGAAGTGAATCATAAAACTTCCATATACATCGGTTTTAAACTTTAAGTAGAGACATTCTTTAACTTATCACTGTATTTTCTACGATATTCAAACTTGAGGTGGTCTCCAGTAAGTCATTTCTTTATGTACTATGTGGTTATATTCCGTGCTTTCATTGTAGAAGGACGTTTAAATTTGTCAAGTAAAACTTGTATAAAATTAATCAATTTAAAATGGCAACGATTAATAAATTTAGTGATAGTCGGAAATATACTTAACTTGATTTAATCTTTCTAAGACAAAGTTCATTTGATAAGCTGTCGCCTCTTCCCTGAAATGGGTAGTAGATACATTAAACTACTTGCATGCATGAAACACTCACATTCGCTTATTCTGTAGTATTTAGCATGCCTGAATGTGACTATGTCAATGTTGGAACATGTAGATCACTAATACAAAGCATTAAAAATCATCTATTTTAATGGAGAGATGCATCTACCAAATTGTAGTTAAGAAATATACAAATTTCTTAACTTTTGTAGTGGTATCTGTATTCGTTTATGGAATATATTGTCAAAACTTTGAAGTACTTACATTTTTACTACTCTAGTTTTAAGCACTACAATATTTCTCATGCTTCCTAGTTTAAATTACTTCAGTATGTTAACTAGGGATATCTTAATCGCAAAATTTTTATATGGTCACTTCTGAGTACAAATAAAAGCGATTAAGACAAGTATTAGAAATAAGCAACAACTGCTTACGCTCGCTACTGAAGATCAGATGGCCAGAAAGAATAAGCAACAAGGAGCTCTGGGAACGAACCAACCAAGAACCTATCACGCAACAAATATGCAGGAGGAAGTGGAGATGGATTGGACTGGGCATGCACTGAGAAGGCCGACTGGGGACATCACGCGTCAGGCCAATCACTCGGGTGGAATCCCCATGGGAAGCGACGAGTTGGACGTCCGAGGGTGACATGGAGGAGGTCGTGCGAGGAGGAAATGAGAGCTTCTGGGCTGTCGTGGGACCAGGTTCAAAAGATCTCAGAGAACAGAGGTCACTGGAGATGTGCTACTGGAGCCCTATGTTCCACTAGGAACCCAAGGGACTAATAATAATTAGAAATAAGCGGAAATGATACTAAGAAAAAACTCGTGCGTTAAATTTTTTTTCTTCAAAGAATGACTTTTTGTTGTTTACTTCAAAGCTGTATAAAATCACTGTTTAAGCAAGATTAGTCTCTTTTGGAACTTGCATCTTCCCATTGATTGTTATTTTGAACCAATTTGGCAGAAGGGCTTCTGTACGGACACCTTGATGTTGCCCGAATATTTATTACTATACCATTTAGCTAGTGGTGTCTAGTAATGGTTTGCAGGATGCACGTTTAGTCCTATTTAGGAATTATCAGTTGGATGTACCTGAATCTCAGTGAGTGGTGTTCTCAATGAGACTCCTAGGTTCCACTACTGGACAACATAAAACAAACGATATCATAATGAGCATTTAAACATATGCGTAGAAGTCCATGTACCAATAGAGACCCAGTAATTCGATCAAGAATAGAAAACATTGGGAAGACAGAAGCACCAACAGATTATAGCTGATACCCGCTGCACAAGAGGTGGCTGTCATGGCTTAATGAATAACGCTTAGGCGTTTAGAATTACGGTGCCGGGTTTACGTCTTGGTGGGAACACTATCAATAACTGAAAGGAAGATGCATTCAGCTAACGAGTCCCAAATAAGTCGATACAATTGTCCTGGCTGGTATTATGCTGTTAACTCCAAAAAGACTTTGGGAGATGATGTAATATACTCGTAATTTCGATAGGATTATAAAGCAAAGTGCTCTTCAACAACTTCGAGGAAAATCAACTTGAAGCAGTGACCGAAAATTGACGTTGCTCAGATGTGAGAAAAATGGAAAAAATAATCTCCGTTCATGACTGAAATGTGATTGGATATACAAGTAAATTTGTTTGAGTGGTGTGTTCTTATGCTCAGTTAAAATTACTGATGGCAGCTAAGAGTATTGTATTTACCTTAGTAACTCGCAGTGGAATGCAGAACGCACGTTCCGTCCTATTTAGCACTCCTCATCTGGATGTACTTACACATAGTAAGTGATGTTCTTCCAACTGACACTAGAACCCAGTACCCATCAGTTCAAACGCCAGAGCGTTTTCCTCTGTTTATCAACGGGGGGTTACACGTAGTATACAGTAATCAACACAAGCGACTGACTACAGAATTTTAAAGTTTTGCTGAATGGATTTTTCAAGATGTGCTAGTAAGTACTTCATAGACTCATTTTTGTGAGTAAGCTTTAGTTTTTAAGTGTCATTAGTCTCTTTTGCTTGTTTGAAGCCTTACTAATATCATACAGGATAAATTCGAGTCAACTCACTTACCCATGAGCGTTGTACTGTGACAGTCGAAGTCTACACATAATAGCCCCACTTTGAAGCTAAACTAAGGATGATAACTTATATATACTGTTAAAATTGTTAACTCAAGCAGTATATTTAGCATACAATACAATGTGAGCTGAAGATATTTATGACTTTTTGATATTGATCTATCCTACTCATATTTTTCTGACTGAAGAAAACAGTTCATACAGATTTTATTAGCATTTATTGTTATTTCTAATTAAGTCACAGTTTCATTTTATGAGATATCCTTTCTGATACTTTACTAGTTTGTTTGTATGCTTCACAAAAGATAAATAACTTGTGGACAATAAAAAAGACGGGAAAATCTACTATGACAGAGCGTGCCCTATTGACCCTGTGGCGCGTGTTACTGTAATATTATTTAACCTAGTTGAAATAATATTCTCATCATTTTTGAAATAAGTTGAACAGAAACGTATATAAAGACGGTTTTGATTTAGTTTATGTAATGTACTCTGCTACAGATAGTTATGATATTGAGCAGTATGACCAATTTACGCTATATCTCTCTTCCTCTCCTGTAATGCATATATACATGCCATCTGTTCGAGAACACATTGTAGAAGGGATGGGATAGTGAGGCATACTCTATTCCAGTTGTTAGCTACTTAGTCTGTCCCTGGTTGTAACATTAGCAAAAGATTTTATAGTTTAGTCAATACTATTACTATGTACCTAGACTAATCTAATAAGCAGTAGAAATTAGGGGAGGAGATGCCATTTCTACCATTTAATCAGTTGACCTAGAACTCGTAAATTAACCATGACTATGAATGAAAAGTAGTGAAGAGAAGGAAGTTATTCTATCTAAGCTTGACTTTCATTTATCCTATATTTCTAACCAATTTGTATAGGGGGGAGACTTTTATTTTAAGGGGTGATTTACACTTATGAGTGTCTTAGTCATATACATAATTTTCATTTAGGACGACGAAAGAAAGTCAGTCTACCGATTTCCAATACTATGCTTTTGTTTGCCAATCTTGTTTACTACTGGGAGCATTTGTCTCTACTATGTCTTTTTCCCCCTCCTATCACTCTCTTTACTTCCATGCATTACCTTTGCTTCGTTTGTTCATAAGCTTTACTTACACGCTACGTTTTTCATCTGCCGATGTCACAGAATAATGTATTCTTTTCTTTATCTTCCTATCTCTTCCATTCACTGGTAAAACTGAGGCTATCACCACCACTCCAACACTGACGTCTCCATTTTCTGTTTGTTTTTTATTAACATCTCATTCTTATACTGCAAAAGCACCCTTAATTGCCACCTTATTACTCTGTCTTGTAAACTGCTTGTTGACTCATACTGAAGTTCAAAAGTCATTAATCTGAAGCAAAATAAATAAGTTATCAAATCAAAACCAATGCTATATTAACAGATTGTTATGTGATTGGAAATGACCAAATATTGATGATAATGGAGAGTATATGTATTTAAAGAAACTACTTGACCAGAAGCCTCATTATTTAGGGTTTTATCCACTGTTTAGCGCTAGGCAGATATTTCATATAGATTCACAGGATATTTCACAGTTATCAGGCTAAATTCTTATCTTTATACCAAAATTTAAGTCACCTTATTTTCCTGCATTTATCAGCAGGTGGTATTTGATTTTGGCAAGTAAACTATCGTCTATGGATAAAGTCAATGATTTGACCTACGATTTTTTGGATTCAGAACCAAATAGTATGACAATCGAACCCTGAACTTCATTTTCCCCTACCATAATAAGTTTCATTAGTCCCGAACGAGACATGTAACTACTTGAGTCTATTTTGGTTTAAGGAGATGATACTTTATTGATTACAGTTTTGAAAACAGCAGAATCACTTTTTACCAACCACTCTCTAGAAAAGACATGAAAAAAGCTCCGTTTCGCTGCACGTAATGCACTACTGGCCGGAATGAGTAGTTCTAGGCCACTCATGTAGATCAACAACACTCGTTAGCCGAGTATAGGTGGTATAGACATCGAAAGACCGTCTATCTCGCTTGAATCCAAGCTCATCAGTGGTGCACTGGGAGTGATTCAGCACAGACGACCCAAGTGTTTCAATTCGATTTCAACAATTAGGCCATCTGAGCTTAGTCAATCCCAGTACATTGTTCATGACTTCAGCTTCAAGCGAGTGAGACGGTCGATCTGGCTAACGAGCACTGCTCTCAGTCTTGGCACCACTTGTTTTATCGAACAGGTCACATTATGTATTCTGAATACTCTGGTTTCCATAGAAAATTGTGGTGAGATTTCTGGCTACGAAATCCGTATTTTTGCAGACACTTAATTTGATACCTTGTTTTCATCGACCAACAAATCATGTCTTGAATAAGTATAATTTTTCTGTATTAACTTCCCTCATATATTAGTTTTTCTTCTTGCTAACTTCTACAGTTACTATTGAGGTTGTAATTTATGAAAATTTTCGGTTACCAACGCATCTATCTCCTTAACAATTAGGTAACGATTTAACATAAAATAATTATTGTTAGGGAATTTTTCTACTTCTATGAGTACCGTTTTCTCCTTTCAAGACTATAAAGCAATATTTACCTAGTTTCACAAAGTTCTACGTTATCTGAATAACTATTTATGTGAGACAGTTTATTGAGGCTGTGTATATGAATCCCAGATTTTAAGTGAATACCATTTGATCAATGAAAGTCGAGTAGAGATTAACTCAATTTTCACACATGCACTTATATTTCAACTAGACAGAACATTGACAGGTAATTTAGCGTGTCCGTTTATGATATCAATATAAGCCCATAATATTGGAGTCAATTTATCTCACTACTTAGTCTGAGCCATTCTAGAAGTCGTTGATTCACATAAGAGCCTTAGAATCAGAACTTACTGCGGTACAGTCCACTAAGAGTTCATGAAACCATACAATTTATTACATATATAATTGGAATGTATTCCATCTTCTTTTATTTTTCAGGCGCTAACGGGAGAGAATATTTATCGAATTGGTGATGAATATACTCTTAAATAGTTTATTATTTTAACTATCTCAAATAGCTGTGGTTTGGCAGACTAGTATTTATACTAGGTGATGATTGAAGTTGAAATGGAAATTTAGACCGTGGCTGGAATGGAACCAGCTACCATCGGGTTTTCTAACCAGTGCTCTGCCGACTGAGCTAAGAAGTCATTCAGTTTGCTTATTAATGGGGGCGAAAATGAATATTTATTAACAAGTTTATCAACTCATTCTAATCAAAAATGTCATTGGGAAACAAGATATTCGTTTGGTTGTGTTCACTGTATCAACAACTAGTGAAGAATATACTGCAGTTCTACCATATTGTTACTCTGGTTTTCAACAGCTGCGATTAGTGTATCCTTAAAGTTATACGAATTACGATTTTAGAAATACAAAGAAGGCTTTTTGGAAATAGACAGAAGTGTGTCAGTTTTCCTATAAGGGATGTGTTGTACCGATTGTCAGTACTCATAGCTAGAGTTGCATTCACTTACCAGTTTTTGTCAACCTTTCAGACTTCCTAGTGATGCTGGTTTCAAGCATGCTATCTGAATGCTGATGGAAGGCAAATTTAACAGGGTTTTGTACTGGATTTCACTTATTTGGTCGCTTGGGTATCTTTGGAAAATTGGTCTTCTTAAAGTAGCGTATCCTGGTAGTAACTTGTAGCTACGAAATGATACTTGAAATGACAATAGTTCATTATCATTCCCTAGTGACTGAGCCAGTGGCCACTACTGAGGACTCAACACCTTCTCGGGGTTGGTCTTTGAATAAAGTCATTTACAGATTCCGGTAACTGGGCAACTGTCTGTTAGCCATGCAGGTAGTAAGGGTTTGAATGCCTGGATCCCATGTCTCACTGTGGTGACAGGAAGGTTTGTGGAGCAATGACTGTAAGATTTAGCTTATCTAAGCGATCAGTGACCCAGACCGAGGACTCAGTGTTATGCTTACTTGGGTGATGGAGGGTAGATACCGGGGGCTTTAGAATCATTTCTGCTAGTGGGATTGCATGATCTGTGATGTACACTGTTTTCATATACTTGTGTCCAATTTGAAGCCGAAGATATGGTCGGTGACGTTAGATCGACCTGGGGAAAGATCTGGATAACTAAATATCTTCAAATGATAAGCATTATTGAGTTGTACACTTGTTATTTCAAATCTTGGTACTAACCAGATAGTATAAGCAACTGAAAACTTGTCCATCTTATGTCATCTGCTAGATCAGGAGAGTTTTTATCAAATACTTCATAAAAAATCTCTTCCTGAAAGCTGCCACATCTAAACTTATAAATATGATCCTCAATATATAGACGTTATCGCCTTAAAATCATAATTTGTGGAAAGAAATTTAAATAATCCTGTGTGCAGTAAAAGGTTGAGATGGCTACCCGTTTCCATTGTGCACATTATCTTGATGATGATCTGTTAAAACCATTTAGTTACAACTTCGGAGAAATTAACTTTACTAGTTAAATTAGGCGCCTCTATAAAATTTTAAAACAAGCTATAAAGCTCAAATAGTGTTTTGTGAAGTTCCAACACTTACCATTCAACTCCTGGTCTGTTAAATTTTCGCGTTTGGAACATAAGAGGCTTAAGTTCCCACTTCAGGCATATGCCTTTTCTAAAACTCTAATTCTGTAGACAGATTTAAAGGAAGAGCGTGTTAAATCGGTGTGACTAAAGACAGTTATGCACTAGATAGGATTTACTTGCCTTTGAACAGCCAGACAATTTGATGTCTAACATTACCTATGGAGAAACGCACCTTACACGCTTACATAATTATTAGTGTAGAGACAAGTAGACTACTAGACAAATGTAGCTTGCGCCACTTAGGATGAAAACTTCTTTAAGCTCTATCGAACTAATTACCAGTTGGAAAATACAGACTGCTATCCTTTTGAAACAGCTTCTCCTCTGCGTCAAGCAGCTGCTTTTTCAGTATTTATCTGACACATCCCATTTGTAGTTAAGTGCTAACCGTAGGATCTGCTTTTGATCTGCAACCTATATTATTCGTGGTGTTATACTGGTTTTGTCTTCATTTTCGCTTATCCTCGAGTTTGGTTGTTTGCATGAGTACTTTTGAAGTCTTGCCAGTTTCTTGTTCTATAAATACCCTTCTTATTATTGTACAAAGCATTAAGCAGATTTATTTCTGTATTCAGTGACATTTGAATTCGGAAACCGGTATACCCATTCTAAGTCAGTTTCACGCGTATGAATTTATTGAGAGATCTGCTACGTGTTATCCTCAATAAACAATCTTATGAATAAAAGTTGGAGTTTATCTTAGTTTCCAGCGAAAGCAGTTATCTAACCTACTGTATATGAAAGCAGGGTTACTCTGTTCACTGCATGAAGTCAAGACACAACTCGTTTATATTCTATGTAGGTTGAATTGAGCAGCCACCTAACTAAATAATAGGGTTTCCAAGACTAGCTATTAAACAGTTTGTTAGTAATGGTTAAAATGATGACCTCATCGCTATCGTCTTTTTTCAAAGTTTCTTACTTCTCCAGTGAGCTTACGAAGTGTCACTTGATGTCATCTTACTGTTAAAAGACAATAACGAATAAATTAAAACTGACTACTGCCCTTAGACTTTTTAGAATTATAAAAGTTTAAAACAGTTGAGAAGTACCTGCCTAGTTAGAGAAATTTCTTGGCTTACAAGCTATAGCTGGTAAAGGGAGTGTAGAAAGTAGACAAGTGGCCGAAAATTACCGTGTATGCATTTCTTTAATGTAGGAGTGAACAACACAAGTAGTTAGAAACTACTCATACCTACCTGTCAATTTCGCCAGGTAAGTCTGAGGGATATAAACACAAGAAGGGTATTTCGCTCATCTTCAAGTCAACATCATGGCTATACAGTTGAAAAACTGATCAACTGTAACGAATGTCAATGTAGATCGTATAGTATGTCAGTAATTTGCATACTGATAACCCTATTTCAGATATACTGGTCCCTCCAAGTTTGCTAGCGAAGTTCCATTGATCTGAAACAATTAGCTTTATAAGCTGGCTTTTTCTATGTATATCGCTGATGACCTTGTTGACTATTCAGTATTTAGCTCACTTTTATTTGGCTAATGAAATCCATAAATCGGTGCCAGTGGTTTTTGATTGCAGTTATGTTGTCCAAGAGTATATTTCTTAAGTTCGTATCAGCTTTGTTTGTGAAAAGACATTTTGTATTGTTGCTTGGGTGATCTCCAACGTGTCATTTTGCAGCCAGAAATGAATAACTTTAAAGAAGCTAGACATTTAAGATAATATCCATGCAAAAACATGTGCAATGCTCCTTATCAGTTGTTCTAAAGCCTTTAAGATACCACATGTATCAGTATTTAAAAAGAATGGAGTTTGTCTTTTTGTTTATTTTCCTTGGAATGCAATAACTCAATGGTATGCAGAAGTCATTTAAATGTGTTATTACTGATTGAGTTATCTCGTCACTTATCCTAATCCAAATAAATGGGCTTATTTATTAACTGTTATATCCTCGTAGTAACTTGATTTAACCTGAAAAGGGGAGAGAGAGAGATGGGTGTGGATACTTGAACACTAACCTTCAGATTCTCCTCTCTTGATGGTTGCTGAGTTCTTCAGTAAATGGGAAGGGCGATCATATAACAGAAGTTATATTGAAACGTCAAAATATCTACAAGATACAACGTGCTATATATATTTACAATGGTTTTGACTATTTCCACACCTTTCTAGATTAGAATAGCTTACTGAATTTCGTCTCTTCAACCAATCTAGTATTTACACATTGGTCCACATGCTTTTTCCCGAAACTTCGTAGCAAAACGATTGGTTATAAAAGGTTTCAGGGATTTACCGCTTCATATAAAGGCTTTGAGGATTTTATTGCCTACTATAACGTGAGGTGTGGTAAATAACAGTAGCCAAGTTTTAGCTGACTTAGTTATGGCTAGTGATGGGATCCAGGATGTACGTTTCGTCCTATTTGGGACTCATCAGCTTAGTGAGTGATGTTGTTTCCACTAAGACTCGAACGCAGTACTCCTAGCTACCTCATAGAAGTCTATATGCTAACAGAGATCGATGTAGAATAATAACAGGGAATTACAAGTATCCCTAATTAATAAGACACTGCGTTGACTTGGTCCCTTTGTGTTTTGTTTTAACTAGCCTGTTTGCCTTCTTTAGTACACATAACAATTAGATATAGTCAGTTATAGAAAGGGGGATAAAGAGCCAATCTTTGTATTTTCCGCCTTTCAAGTAAATGCATAAACTAGTCAATTTTATTATCTAAAAAGATAACTTAGTGGTACAATTTATTCTTCTAAAAGAATATATAACAAACAAAAGGGGAGTTTATGATTTACAAGTCAGTATTTGTAGAATCGCCTTATCGGTAATTTCATTTTTCTTTTGTGGCTGAATCCATTCTCCAACATCATTATCTTAATTGCACACATTTTCCTTTTTGTATATATTCTGCTTTATGTTCAGACTATCTCCTTTATTTTCATATATATGTATATAGCCAACATAAGAATTATATTACATTTTGTAGTAAGCTAGTTTATGGAGTAACTGAAGAGTCTGATTCTTGCTTACACTTCTTTGCCTATTTGTTTTTTTTCCCTTTTGAACGAACACATGCATACAAATGGATATATCATTACAATTAACGTCATCAATAAGACCAATAATATAAAGATAATTGTTGATGATGTGAGTGGCGGAACTTGTGGAGAAAACATGTTCACAACTTTAGCGGCAAATATTCTACCATCACTTTGATCCTTATTTATTAAAAAAAAATAAAATAAATAAACTAACTAACCGCTTGGATTCTTATGACTTGTCGCCCTGTAGTTTATGTCATATTAAGAAAATTGTGCCTATTTGTCTGTTTATCTACTTATTCTGGTGCCAATTGCTGTATTTGTGTGTATGTGTGTGTACGTTTGTACTTGAATGTCTTTTTGGATATGTACATAAATTGCGTACAACTGTAACTTGTTTGGTGGTGACTAGCTTAAAACTGTGTTATTATTTATTCCATTACTGAAATAATAAAAACGGATGATAAGAAATAACTAGACAATATCCAGGCCTTTGCATAAGAACCTATACCCTGAGAGAAGTTGAGCAATTCGACTTAGTATGGCAACGGAAAACGACATATATCAAAACAACAACTGAAACTCGTTGCATAAGAGATGACTTTCGTGATTCAGTAGCTTAGTGAGTAAAACCTTGTTGCCTGGAGCAATGGGTACTAGATTTCAGTGACAGTGGAAACAACATAACTCATCGGGATGGAGTTGCATCCAGCTGATGAGTCCCAAATCAGGCGAAATGAGCGTATGGATTCCATTGCTAGTAATTATCCATGATTAATATCAAAAATGCGAAAATCCCGGCAGTATCTAGGCATCCATACAAGAGCGTGTATGCCAATAGTGGTCGAACTATTCAATTCAATCAACAACAGAAACTCAGAAGCCGTAGCACAAAAACATTATCATAATATAATCAGTGGTAACGCTGAGCTGTCTGAGTATAAGCTATAATTCATTACTGCATTTTTACGCAATAAATCGATCTAACAACAAAGTACAGATATTAAAATAGCTGTTTAGGATCTTTCAATAGATTTATCAACACTTTTGGATGGTTTTGCGTTTTCTGAGCTGAATATTTTAATCCAGACGCTTTGATTATCATTCTAGACAACATTATCAACACAAACTTCAGAAAAAGCAACTTATTGGATTTCCTGCTGACATCTTGTTATTGCCTCCATATATATTTCGAAATATGTATCGAAACAATGACAAGATGTTAGCAGAAACAACCCATCACACCCATGATCATTAGGACAATCTACTAAGCCGCATATGGAGGAAATCCCTCAACTCACTTCCTTCTGAAGCTTTGCACTGATAATGTTGTTCATGATGACAATGAAAACTTCATGATTAAGTCATCCACCTCAGAGAATGTCATACCATAAAAATCATCCACCTGAGCTACAGATAACTTCCATCATCTCAGATTTATCAACTTCTACGTTGACAAGACTCAAGTGCTGTAAATTGTGGGTGAAAATATTCCAAATTTTGTGCATAAGAACTGATATCTACAATTAAATTCATCAGTTATATTTGTTTTTGTTTAACTATTATCTGCATAGATATGAATATGATATCTGATGCAAAAGTGTCATGAACTAACGAAGTATACTACTACTGAACAACTTAAGTAGTTAGAAACCATCTAAGCTGATCTACAGATTTCACCAGCCAGAACGGATCTATCTAAACGCCACACGACTGTACTCCTCATTACTCAGCAGTATATCTCGTTATTTCATTATACTTTCGTGTCAAATATCATACGTTGTGACTTTAAATGAGTGGTGTCTAACAGAAACCCTACTGACATCATATTTGGGCATTTGAAACACTACTCATCTGTGAGAAGAGTTAAATTGGACCATGCAGTTTGTAAATCATTTAAAAAATTGTTCGTCCGATCTTAGATACACCAGTTGATTCAAGAAAACTAGCCAAATTCAGGTGATATGAACTAATTTGACTATATGAGTTATCTGTGTATGCGTATGCAGCTGATGAGCTTAACTTCGAATGTCTGAAACTACCACCCGGTGTTCAGATCACTCTGATCTGAATGGTGCAATCTGTAGGTCAATCTGATTGATTTCTAACTGTTCACACTGTTCAGTAATATATTTCATAAGTATTTTTACCGATGAAATCCCAGAAGACAAAAAATTTTCTGCGTATCCAAAATAGTAAAGAAGAACTGCCCGCATATTTCATGTACTGATTTATTTCCTCCATTCTGTCCTTGATGATTTTTTTTTCAGTTAGCTTCTTTGAGAAGTTAGCATAAACTACAAATTTGTTTTCATCATGGGTCGATATCAGTTAGAAAGCTTTTAAAAACTAGGAAGCAGTTGTTTATAACCTACTGTACAGCTTTTCAACAGTTATCTCACTCGAGATTTTAAATCTATGACTATCAGGTTATGTGATAAACAAGCTACCATTCAGTCATTAATAAATTAGAAGCTTTTCAAAACTGGTTTGATCATTTGAGGCTGACAACTTCGGAAACTTAACGGGATAAATAGTACTAAGAAGTTGTATTGATCCATCACTATACACCTAAGTAAATGTGCCGAATAAGACCAGGATAGAAGACAATAAAGATGAAATCGTCAATAGCGTTACTGTCCATTAAACTTAAACACACACGAATGATCAGAATTCGAGGATAATTACTTCAAGTTATTTCTTTATTATGTTTTTGATTTATTGAGTCTGTTGTTTTTTCATTTGTTGCAATATATGATAGACTGAAATAAACTAATCCCTACAAGTTATAACAAATAATTCTTTTCCAAAAATACTTGTCATTGTCGCCAATGATCACGTGATTCATTGAATTATTATGTGACAGAGTTATACCTTTGCACGTGCATATATGTATGTATATACATACATATTTGTGGTTAATCAAATATGTGACTTTCTGTGTATATCAAGATGAGGGTGAATGAGTACATTCATCTACCAACATGTCAAAGTTACACGTATTCATGTATGTGTGTCGAAATGTTAGCGAGAATGCGTTTAAATTATGAACCACATATATAAGAAAAGTGGGAGAAAAATTGGAAATAATTTACCCTGTTGAATGTAACTGCAAGATATAGGATGATCAGTTTTTAAATAATTTATGAACTGCACGGTTCACGTTAATATTTCTTTCAATTGATTATGTTTTCAACTGCCCAACTGTGGTGTCAACAAGGTTTCCGTTAGATATCACCAACCACCGAGAGTCACAAAAATGTCATTAACTAGCGAAGTATGCTGTTACTGAACAACTTGAGTAGTCAGAAATCATTCAGGCTAATATGTAGATTTTGCCAGCTGGATTAGAGTGATCTAAACACTGGACAGCCATCTCGCTCATTTGGAGTCGAACTCACCAGCAGTGTACCTGGACAAATTCAGCGCATAGAGTAGAATTAGTTCACATCACTTGAATCTGAGTAGCTGACTTGTATGGACCGAAAGTCACACTTTGTGACCTTGCCTAAGTGGTTTCCAGCAGAAACCTTGTTGACAACACAGTTGGGGAATTGAGAAACTGCTCAGGTGTGAGAAATATTGACTTAGACCTTGCAATTTCTAAATCATTCGTAAGCTGATCATCCCATTTCATGTGTACCAGTCCATACAGGCCAGTTAGCCAGATTCAGGTGATCTGAGCTAATCCGGCTTCATGAGGTGAATTTGTCCTGGTATAGCGCTGATGAACTCAGCCCTGGACCAGCCAAATGTCCATCTAGTGTTTAGATCGCTCTGATCAGGCTGGCGAAATCTAAAGATCAGACTGAGTGGTAGCAGTAGCATACCACAGGATCATTTTCTTAACTGACGTGCTACATAATATCTGAAAAATATGGTGATAATTATTATTAGAAGATCCCGAAAAAAGATCATAGTACGAATGAAGTAACGGATGTTGAACTGAGGATCATATGTAGGTTGGTTGAACAAAATATTGAGAATCTGGAAACTGCTGGTTCAAATACAAGCATGAATAAACAGTTTTTACAATTATTTTTTAGTTAGAAAAATCACTCAGAGGAACCTTCCAAAACCCAAGTAACAATGAATAGCCGTTTTGTTCTACTTTGGAATTTGTCAGCACTCTGTAACCGTAACGTCATGCGCAACTGAGTTTGACATGTGTCAACCATTAGATTGCAATTATGCGACTGAATAGTAATATGCAAATCGCGATGCATGGTCGTCTTGAAAATTACTCTTAAATAGGGTCAAGGTTGGAGCCTGCTGAGAATTCATAAACTAAGATGAAGTGATTACATGGCGGTTTCCGGTTATCGTTGGTTTCCTAGCTGAAATCAGTTTGTCATGAGGACCGACCTTGACTCAATCAAATTTATATAAACTTCTTAATTGAATACACAAGTTTGTAAACAATTACAAGGACTTTTTCGTTCCATCGTTATGTCACACTTTTTCTATATATATATATATATATATATATATATATATATATATATATATATATATATATATATATATATATATATATATAAATCCTGATCATAGCTGACCACTACAAGATCTCGTTTATTTTATTTTATTGTTTCTGCACACTTATTAGCATAGCTGAAGATAGATAGGTTTCAGATTCTAATTCTTTATCAGATTTTAAACTCAACAGCTTTCGACAACTGATAAAGTCTACCTAAGCAAATTTGTTATTCCTTATTTCCTTGTCTTCTATCTTCGATACACGTATTTACATATATACTGTAAGCATAAATATATGTATGCTATTGACTACATGTGTGTTTGGCAAAATCACAACGATGACAAGTCAATTAGGTGAATATTTATGACATTCACTTTAAAATGCCTCATATTTTATAAAATGTAATAAAAATAAATAATGGTAATAATAATAATAATAATAACTAAAAGGAATATTGTATGAATAAATGAATTTAAAGATGACGCGTGTTTCAACCATTTTTGTTGGTGTATTCCATTTACATTCAATGATCAATTTCACTGTTGCTTTTTACACTCAATTGGCGCTGATATTAAAATAAGTTGTAAATAAGCAGATATGATCAAGATTTATTAGGCTTTATTTTTATACTTACCACTTTCATTTTAAATTTATCCTGATATTATTCAGGTGGGCAGTTTGAAAGTAAACAAAAATTATCTCCTGAAAAATATTGTCTGTTGTCGTTACAATTATTATTATTGCCTTCAATATGCTTTCTAGCTGTTGTCAATGTTATGATAAATTTTATTTCTTATTCTTCGTGTATGTTTTCGGTTTACATATGTTGGAAGTCTACATATTTTGTTCTAAAGGAGATGAAATAAAAAAAGACAATATCATGTGTTTCTCAGCAATGTCTATAGTCTACGAATGTCCACTCCTTCTCCTGTTTGACCTTCTTATTTTTTGTCAAACCACAAGTTTTCAAGTATTCATCCATTTATTTGTAGCAAGATGTATGGGCTACTCTCAGATTTTTGTTTTACAATCTCACAGCCTGGTCGAATAAATCATTTAAGAATGAACTAGTTGTGTTTTTGTTTCATCCCCAGGAGTATTTGGCGACCATATATAAAATGAGAATATTGTTACTTATACTTGTAACTATTTGAGTATGACTTTCAGTCATTATGTAGTAACCAAAATATACTTTGAACAAGAAGTTCAGTGGTAAATTTGAGATATCTGTTGTATAGTTTAACATTAAGAATCTTTCAAGAATGAGAGGTCTAAAAACTTTCAATACTCTAAACTATAAGTATCAATAAATAATAATGACTGTCTCCCTGTTGCACAAGAGGTGGTGTAGTGGATAATGCTTTGGTGTTTAATGTGATGAATGTTGGTTTCGAGTTTCAGTGGGAACAACATCAGTCAGTGGGGTGCTGGTACATCTAGCTGACGAGTCGTAAACAGAGTGAAACACACATCCTCGACCCTTCTGTTAGCTAACACCAAGGAAATTACAACATAGTTGAACTTTTCATTGTTAAAAATACCAATAGTTGCACGGTGTTTAGAAACTCGAAGCCAATTGATAGCTTGACAACCTAAAAACTTTTCATTATGACAGTCATTCCATATAAGGAGATTTACAATGAAGATTCTCGATTTAAAAAATGTTAAGAGATATACATTACTGAATGACATTTTGCAAAACTTGACTTACACATGATATCTTTGACAAATCCCTTTGCAAATTCGAGGTTTGTAGAGATTTATTGATGTTACTTTGGTATTCATTGTGGGTAGACATTAGATGTAGAACCATCAAAAATCAGTGGAGACTGGACAGCCGTTTCTTCATAGTAATGAACTCCTCAGAATGTTCACTCACGGCCTCACCAGGAATAAGTGATAACTTGAAATCAGTAAATGGGCAGAAACATTCAGTCTAAATTACTCTTCAGTATTCTTTAGCGACTTCCTTCGAGGTGTGCTTTCTCGGAAGTTCTGGTGAGAAGCCTCTTCCAGGGTGGTGGGTGCGCTTTTCTGAAGAGTCATGTACTTAAACGAAACAGATGTCTACTGCGTCCAGGTTTTCAGTAGTTCTCCAACTGGTGTTAGCCCAT